>OX465090.1:64739309-65182240 GCA_949987675.1 Chymomyza fuscimana | reverse complement strand
CCTCCCAGGGGCGACTGACTAAATAGTCAGTCAGGGAAATTATTAAATTATTATTTATGAAGCTTAACGTGCTCGCAAAGCAGTGCAATTGTTTTACCATAATAACTATCGCAATATTCTTGTGGCTATTGGCATTTGTTGTTTTGCCGTTTACTTTATCTATACGCTACGTTACATCGCGTACTTCATGTTATAAAAGTATTTATAAAATAGCATAGTCATTTTAAGAAATGTAGAGTGTTTTAAGTCTGTTTTTGTTCCGGAAATCAACTTCCCAAGTTTACTCAACTAGTTGTGTCCAACTTATATGGTAAGAGCTAGAGCAACTAAACTTTCTGATTAGATCCCTTATTATACTTATTATTTTATTTTTTTGATATCGGGGGTTATGTTATATAGCTCCCATAGGGGTGTTTCAGAGGACCTCGAAAAAACCCAAAAGTTTTAGAAGGATAATTCGTTTGTTTATGCAGATATCTTAACCAAATTTAACATTTGGAAGTGTTTTATAATTCCCAAGCACTGTACCAAATTTAATCAAAATCGGTTGATTATATCATATAGCCCCCCCTAGGACCCCCATCGGACAAAAAAAGGTTTTTGGACGAAGTCCGTTGTTTTGTTTATTTATGAAGATATCGTAACCAAATTTGGTGTTTGGCAGCTTTTACCAAATTTGATGAAAATCGGTTGACTATATCATATGACCCCCATAGGATCGATCGGTCAAAAAAAACGTGTTTGGCGCAAAATTCGTTGTTCTCCAGTTGTTAATGAAGATTTCTTAACCAATTTTGGTATCTGGGAGTTCTCTGCATTGCACAAACCTAATATACCCTTTGTACCATAAGGTACAGGGTATAAAAAGTCCAATCTAGTTTTTGATGCTACATATTTGTCGTATATTTTGCATAAATAACACTAACTTAAAAAACTTGCTTTGAATTTTTGTATCGCTTTATAGAGTTCGTCGGCACCTCGTGCACTATTTTATAAGGCATATGAGTATGTATATTTATGCATACACATATGTACGAGTATATGTTATATACAAATATACAAATGTATAAGTCGATCGAATTGTGCAACAATAATAAAACCAAATACAGCCATTGACTTTGTCATTTTGATGATAATTCTAATTGATTTTTGGGGTCATAATTATCATAAAACTAGTACAGTATGTGTACTAAATGTATGTACATAATATACTACTATTTATGTATTAATACGTGACTAGCTCATATATAAAATGTAGCATAAAACGACTTTGACGTTTATTTCACCTATTGAAAGCCGTTAAATTATTTACCTTCCGTATAAGTAGCTATTAATAGTTATAGTGTATGTTTTATTGTATACATACATAATACTCGTATACTCGTATAAATATACTTTTATGTATTGACTAGACTACAGCCTAGCATGCATTTCAATTTTTATTGCCAGTTTAGCCAATAGTCTGTTACATATTCAAGGTAATGCCTCTATAGGCTGTCAATATGATAGGAGCGAAAAATATTTACAAAATGTGGGCGGAAGTAATGCTTATGCTAAGTTTACTCTGCCATTCACTATATTTTTCTTGATCAGCCGCCCATGGAGCCCATTTGGTGCAAGTCTTTAAGTGAAAGCATGTTAGCTGTGCACCACCAATGTTTCGGATGTGGCAATAGTTCGAAACTGAAACAAAAAATATTTTTAGATCTTATGAGTATTGCGACCTTTCAATAAGGTTGAAGGTTGAAGAAACCTAGCCTATGCAATTTGTTCAGATCATTTGTGGAATCGGTTCACAATTTCACACTTGTATAGTTGAGTTCTCATTGGCATGATATTGCGCATTCTCCGTATGAATCAAAGGCCCACACAGTTTAAGGAATATACACACATATGTATATGTATATATATATGTATGTATGTATATACATTATGTACGGTTATAATTTATGTCAATTGACAAGTTTTGGGAGCGTCTATTAGCACCTTTATTATTATGACTTTTTGACCAGCGTCATAGTATGTATCGAAACGTTTAAAATTCTTAGGTTTTTGTGGCGAAATTTCTAGGATTAAAAAGTTGGTTCCGTACCTTTAGGCCATGCTCCATGTAATTTCAATGTTTATACTGTTTATATAAACATATTTAGAAATATTATTTTCATTATTGGTAACTCATTCGCTGATCCGTGCTTAATATTTATACAAATATTTAAGTGTGCTTATAATTTTTTGGGTGTGTGCCCAACTTAATTAAAATTTTTAAAACGAAAACGCGAACGATCATTGCGCGATATTTGCGTCAGTGGAACTTCATATGGACATTTTACCGTTACAACCGAATTTAAGGGAAGTGACAGATTACGCTTTACGCTGGAACTTCTCGATACATTGTCGCCAAATGTCAACAAATACTTTGCGTCTGGTGTAAATGACATATCCGAAATAATATACATAGTATGTATGCATGAATTTACATGGAATCATTTTTAGTTATGTGTGCCGAGACAGCTGCAACCGTAACGTGTCCGAGTCCCGTGAGCTGCCAAGGGAGTGAAAAGCGCTGGGCGGTCTTACCTTCAACTCAATGAAGTTGGCGCACTTTACGTGTTGCCTGTATTTTTGATAAAGTGCATCTTTTATGAATACCAATATTGAATGTTTTTTTGTGTAATAAAATATGAACAGTAAACGTAAAACACAAAAAATGTTTGTTTTTTTTTTTTAAATGGCCCATTAATTATATGTATATACGAGTATACTATAAAAGTGACATTAAAAAATTTATTGAGAGCGTTTCTCGGTTGCAACAAATTCATAGATATGTAGATGTTGTATTGACGCCAAGTTTTCCTACTAATATTTCTGTAATGGAAAACTTTGCTGTATACAAATATTTCGAGAATGGCTATTGTTAAATATAGTTGGAAAATTTGTAAGGAAATTAGGCTAAGGGTTTTCAACAAATTTCAATTCCATTCCTTTACAAAACTTAACTGAAGACAATGAAATATTTGCAGATATCTCATTAACTTACAAGTTTGTAAATACATTTTTAGTCTGTTACTTTTCCCTTAAATGTATTTTATTAATTTCAATAAATCCACCCAACCAAAGTCTAGTAAAGACTCTAGCGAAACATGCAGACAAGCTCTTGAGTGGAACCCTCAAGGCCGTAGAAAGCAAGGACGGCCCAAAACAACATGGAAACGAAGCCTGCAAAAAGAAATTGAAGAATCAGGGAAACCATGGGGCGAAATCAAATTAATTTCAAGAAACAGAACGAGATGGAAATGTTTTGTGGATGCCCTATGCTCCAACAGGAGTTAAAGGAACCTCATCATCATCATCATCAAAGTCTAGTAAGCTTGAAGAGCAGGTATAAAATTATGCAAACACGTCCGCGTACTTATGAAATTTACTAACTAGCTATTTACAACATTTGATTATAATTGTAAATAGCCTAATAAGGTTGCCCTAGTCGGGATATGAAAAGAAAAATATATCACCATATGGAGTGGGGAGCGCCCAGCGCCATCTTTTTAGGACCCGTTAACATAAATGCAATTAAATAATTAATTGTAAGTTAAATTAGAATAAGATTTGATTAATTATTGTTAGTCTCTTATTGAAAAGCGGAGATGCAATAAATAATAAAGAATTGAAAAAAAAAAAAAAAGAGTGGAGCGCATATTTAATATAAATGTTGTGTTCTCACATTGTGTTATATGTAAACTTCAAGATAGGTTTATAAAATGAATATATATGTCAAGTTCTGGACATGCTGATAAAAAGCAAACATTTGCAAGCAGATAAGACAGAGTTTTAAATTTATCTTCAACAGCAATATACAGACCCCAAGCCACAGACCATAGATAAACTTGGAAAAATTCCTCGTATTGTCAAGGGAGATTATATCAAAAGACTTATCAGTCATTTTAGACCATATCTCGGTGAATTCTATGAAAACTTCGGGCATAGTTTCATGATAATATATACTAGAAAATCCAATTAAAAGGTAAAAATGTTCTTAAGTATATTAATAAGATGGCTGACGTTAAAGTCGGGCGCGGACGACTTTGGGATACCCTGTACCACTGCTTGCAATAAAATCCGGTAAATTGTTTAAGAACACCAAAAGACATTTGATTGCCAAATTAGATTACGATACCATCATTAACAACCAAAAACAGACGAATTTTTAATCGAAAACTTTTTTTCGACCGATCGGCCCTATAGGAGCTATATGATATAGTCAACCGATTTTGATCAAATTTGGTTCAGTGCTGGGGATCTCTTAAAAACTTCTGAATGCCAAATTTGGTTACGATATCTTCATAAACAAACGAAGCACAACAAATTTTGTGCAAAAACGGTTTTTTGATCGATCGGCCTTATGATATAGTCAACCGATTTTGATCAAATTTGGTGCTTCCAAATGCCGAATTTGGTTACGATATCTTCATAAACAAACGAAGCACAACAAATTTTGTGCAAAAAACGGTTTTATGATCGATCGGCCCTACGGGAGCTATATGATATAGTCAACCGATTTTCATAAAATTTGGTACAGTGCTGGGGATCTCTTAAAAACTTCTGAATGCCAAATATGGTTACGATATCTTCATAAATAAACGAAGCACAACAAATTTTGTGCAAAAACGGTTTTTTGATCGATCGGCCTTATGATATAGTCAACCGATTTTGATCAAATTTGGTACAGTGCTGGGGATGTCTAAAAAATTTCTGAATGCCAAATTTGGTTACGATATCTTCATAAACAAACGAAGCACAACAAATTTTGTACAAAAAACGTTTTTTTGACCGATCGGCCTTATAAGAGCTATATGATATAGTCAACCGATTTTGATCAAATTTGATACAGTGCTGGGGATGTCTAAAAAACTTCTTAATGCCAAATTTGGTTACAATATCTTCATAAATAAACGAAGCACAACAAATTTTGTACCAAAAACGTTTTTTTGACCGATCGGCCCTATGGGAGCTATATGATATAGTCAACCGATTTCGATCAAATTTGGTGCTGTGCTTGGGAACTATAAAAAACTTGCGAATGCTAAATTTGGTTACAATAACTTCATAAACAAACGAATTATCCATCTAAAACTTTTTGATTTTGTCGAGGTCCTCTGAAACACCCCTATGGGAGCTATATAATGTAACCCCGATATCAAAAAAATAAAATAAACTTGTCTCCTATGGAATAATAAGGGATCTAATCAGAAAGTTTAGTTGCTCTAGCTCTTACCATCTCTGAGATCTAGGCGACGGTAATATACGGACAGACGGACATGGGTATATCGACTTCTCTAGTCACCCTGATCATACTTTAGGTAACTTTGGGGGGTCTCCGACGTCTCCTTCTGTATGTAACATACATTTACGGCTTACACAAACTTAATATACCCTTTGTACCATACGGTACAGGGTATAAAAAAACAACTTAATTTAAGTTATTAGAAAACAACTTAGTACAACTCGGTATGATTAGTCGATTAATCAGACTGTTGCTTATCTATTGATTATAACTCTATATTTTAAGAAGCTTTTAATTTTATTTGTCCTAAACTTCAGTACGATTTCGTTAGGAGTTTGTATTTTATAGCAAATTTTATTCACGTATGTATCTTGAAATGTTAATGCCTATCCCGAATTTTAAGTTTCCGATTTAACAATGGAACTTCTTACAATATTATAATATAAGTACTAATAAATGTATAGAATAAAAATGTATTATTTTCTATCAAGAATTTTTAGGTCCCCTTTCTACAGTTTACCGTGTTATGTACTTTAATGTAAAATTAAGCTTAACTGTATTTTGAATAAAAAAAACTGATCGTTTTTTTGTAATTTGTGTATGCTCTTAATGTAGTTTTCATTTCGAAATTATTCGCACTTATTAGAACTCTATTTCTTTGTCGAAAGTTGGCATAGTTGTTTGGAAATATATTTTTTTTTTTTGAGCTAAATACAAAATTCAATAAAGAATCATATACAATAGTAAATGATTGGAGGGGGAGGAGGAAGTCAAGCGCGTTTGTTTGCAAATATGAAAAAATCAAACAAAAACAAGCCACGGCATATATTAGGCCCCTTGCTATATCCGAATAAATGTTGAAATGACGAAATGACGAAATGACAAAGTGACTAACTAACTGACTGACTGACTCTGGCACTGATTGAGACTGGTGTTAAAATGTATTGGTGCTTTTGTTGTAGCCGTTATTTAGCGTAAATATTTACTAATTTGCGTGGCAATTTTGAACACATGACAGTTTTTGTTTCATTTAATTTTGTTTTGTTTTGTATGAATGTTTTTTGTTTTCGTTCATTTTTTTTTTCTGCCCACTACTCTTGCCGTTTAAAGACTTTTTAAGCTTATTGTTGTTGTTGTTCCTGGTTTTGTGAAAAATCTATTTTTTTTAAATACTCGTAGTACGTCTACAAACAAGCACAAGTAAATAATTGACGTTTTATAATAAAAAGATTGATACAATTAATTTAATTCGCGTCAATTGGGGTGCCTAGAACACACACAAACATATATATTTACATGCATCTTACTTTTGATCAATTAAGCATACGCCATGTGATCATAGCACGTGCAAACCTTACTAAGATACAGTAATATGTTTATTATGATTAGCAACACATTTGGTATTAGATATCCGAAAAATGTTAACGACCCGAACCTACATATGAAAAACCTTAACGTTGCACAATATGCAGAACCACAACCATCCCCTCAAGGGGAGGAAGTACCCTTCAAACCAAAATTCAATTCCAGGAGCAATCGTTGAAAAAACACACACATACAAATATAAACATATTCATTTACGTTTGTATAAAAATGTTAGGTCATATAATATGCCACATTATGCATACGCCATGTGAATTAGATGATTTTAGATAATTAAATCTTTTAATTCATAATGTTTAATTAAGATATTTGACAAACACAACCGTATATTACTATGACAGTCGAATACAAAACTTCTTTTTTGGTGTACGGTACGTACATGTCCTAACAAAAAAACGTGCAAGAGAGCAATATTTAATTAATAACAGATACTATCATCGCCAATGGTCTATGCTATTTTTGATTACTAATTTTAAATACAATTGATAATAAATACGCACGTATAACCATATAACTGCACTCGCAGGGCGGACAGCATATTTAAGGTGTCCATTGAACCGCTAAATCCAAAGGGGAGCTCTCCAGCCCCAAAGCGTGGTGGTGAGGCGGACCAAGAGGTGGGAGTGGCGGGATATGAGGCGGCTCCTCCATTGATATTCGCGCTCATATGATTCAGCGACTCTGTGGAGGTGGATGTGGATGGAGTGGTTGAGTTCTGAGCAGATGTGGAGCTATTGCCATTAAATGTTCTACGTCTGCTATGCAAATCCTCGTTGTGTTTATTGTTGTGAGCCACGCCTCTTATAATCGATGCCAGCTCATCATTGCTCATGCAATTTTTGCACTCGCTATCATTTTTTGTTGATTTTTTCAAAGATGACTTTGGATTGATTTTAGATTTTGACTTTGGTTTGCCATAGTTGGATTGTATAGCGCGCTCGTATTCAAAATTGCGCTGATTGTGATAGTCGTTATCCTTGCTGAGGTTGTTGTTGTTGTTATTGTTGTAGACTTGTTTCTCCTGTAGCTTTTGATTAACAACATTGCCCAGTGAGCTGGATAATTTTTCCAGACACTTGTTGAATAACATTTTGTGTTGATAAATTTATTTTTTTTTCGTTATGTTTGTTGACCGGATTTTGGTTTAATTTGAGCGATAAAATTGTTTATACTTTAGAGCAAAATAGTTGTTATACGTTGCTATTTTTATTTGCTGCAACTATGCATCTTTGCATTTTTTAATGTGGTTCATTTAAAGCATATGTTTACACAACTCAGCACAAAAAAAAAAGAACAAAAATTTATGAAAAATACATGTGCCTATTTTTCTTTTTTGTCAGTAAAGTTGTTTTAAGGCTTGCACAAACACAAACACACACTATTTAAAATACATATATTTAAAGCGTTTTTATTGATTTGTTTTGTTTTGTTTTGTTTTAATTTCAGCATCAAGCTTGTAGCACTAAATATAAACTAGCTATTTTATATGTATAAGAGGTATCAATGCTAGGTACATGAGTAGTTGTATATTATAAAATAATATAAGTATTTCTGTCTTGTTGTGTACTACCCTATATTGCTTATTGCACAATTTTCTTCATAGCCAATAAGAATTTCCTTTCATATGCCTTGGTTGTTGTTGTGCATTTTGACGTAGTTGTCGATTTGTTTGCCGATGCTGCTGCTGCTGCTGCTGCGCCGTCAAGTCGTGTTTGTGCCGCAATCAAATGCTCAAAAACAAATGTGGCCGAAGGCATTATATGTTAATAATTTAATTTAAGAACACGAAAAATTAAATAATCGCCAGAAATCGCGCGCACACACAGCACTTAGGTGAGGAAACAAACGACACGCACTTTTGCACTGCTTGCTGTTGAATATGCACTGCTTGCCGACAACTTTAGAAGCAGTCAGCGCACGCTTGCGTTGTGGTACGCCTTTAAACCGCAACACGAGAATGAAGCCGATGCCGTCAGGTGTGTCAAGCTTTATGTTAAAACTTTTGTACAACTTTGTTGTTGTTGCCGTCGTCGTTTTCGTTTTATATGTAATCCGTTGTCTTCGGGTGTGCCGTGTGCCGTCTCTTTGCGTTTTATTTGTTCTCGTTCTTGTTCTTGCTTTATTTTTCACTCACTGCCAATCGTGCTGCTGCTTCTTACTGTGTTTTAAGCGCTCAGAGTGTGTGCTCGTGAATGAATGAATGCTGACTGCTTGTTGACTGGCCTTTTTGTTGTTTGTTGAGTCCCCGTTACAACACGTCCCGATTACGCACCTTGCGACCGCCCCCGCTAACGCCTCTGCTCACTGTGGTTCTTTACGTTATTGTCTTTATAATTATCAATAACAAAAGGCTTTGCCTTTTTTTTCCTCGCTTTTTCTCGTTAGTAATAATATTTTGTACTGTTTTTGTTGATGTTTCCTTTACCTTAACGCATTTGCTTGTTTTTAATTTTTCGAATCTTTATTTACACTGTCGAAGTCGTTACTGCGTCAAACGCATTCAATAATAATAACAACAGCCATAAAAACATTTACCAAATAACCCACCTGCCTAGAACCAAATTTATTTCAATTCACGTTGTTGGTTTATGTATGTCGCGTTTCTACTAGCCACAGCCGGATTCCATATCCATACCCCATACAAGGAAATAGAATGTTAGTTTAACACTGACCCAGACAAAAATAGTAAGAACAAATGGGTCACTAAAGCTAGGTGAACCATATTTTAGGTTACCGTAAACGTTGGTCAAAGGAATTTTATGACTCCTAAACAACCAAGATTTATACTTTGTACTGTTGCCCAACACTCGGAACTGTTTTCGTCAAAGTCTGCAGTTTCTATTATTTCCTAAAAAATCTGGATAAAATCCTGGCCTATTGAATCAATAAAAATGAAATCATGCGCAGATATTGAAGCGTATTTGAAAAATAAAAAAAAAAAGATATATATTTTACACTTGCATTAATTGAATTGGAAATTGCATTCGAAACAATTTGAAAGTACAAAGCTTTCTAAAAGTGAAAGAAACGTTTGTGCAATTGAACTTACTTAAAAGTCTAAGCCAACATCATAAGGTACATACAAAGTAAGTCTATGTAATATACATACTCATGTTTTTACCGTCTAAAACTTTTGTTTTTTTTCAAACCCAATGGGAGCTATATAATGTAACCCCGATATCAACAAAATAAAATAAACTTGTCCCCTATGGAATAATAAGGGATCTAATCTAAAAGTTTGGTTGCTCTAGCTCTTACCATCTCCGAGATCTAGGCGTTCATACAGACGGACATGGGTACATCAACTTCTACAGTCACCCTGATTATACTTTAGGTAACTTTTGGGAGTCTCCTTCTGTATGTTACATACATTTTCGGCTTGCACAAACTTAATATACCCTATGTACCATATGGTACAGGGTATAAAAATAAAGCCTTGTATACTTGGATGCTAATATATCGTATAGCATACAGTAAAATCATATCTTGCTGTTTCCATAGAATCGAATGAATCTGCAAGTTCTGTTCTAAGCTGTCCTTATTGGATTTAGATATGTAGTAGTCGTCGTTGCTTTTGACTAAGCTGACTCACAAGCATTTCGAGTTTTTAGTATGAATCACTCAAGTAACTGAATTAAACTTTCATGCCGGTGTCCGTATGCAAGTAAATGCGACCTACGCCCGATTTTGATTACCTGGCAGCTGCCACCGGAAATAAAATCGAAACCGATGTGCTATTACACATTTGAAATTTTTTTTTCTTTTTGTGTCTATGCGAATTAAGATATTTGTTATTATTGTTTTTATACCCTGTACCTATAGGTACAAAGGCTATACTAGATTTGTGCAATGTATGTAACGGACAGATAGAGGCGTGGTAGACCCCAAGTCCTTTATATCAAAATGCTTATCATACCCTCGGGTAGCGATTGAGCCATGTCCGTTGTATGAACGCCTAGATCTCGGAGACTATAACAGCTAGAGACACGAAACTTTACTAGCTGGTGCGCATATTTCCTGAGCAGATAAAGTTTGTTAATAATATCTTCCCCCGTTGTTCCCCCGCAGTCGAATATATAATCCAAAATAAACAAATCATTTGAAATTTACAAAAATAAGCATGTTACAGACAACTTTCAAATTGAACTTTCCAGAGAAGTGAAAATTGTGGTTTTTTGTGATCGATCGACGTGCAGCCATACTAAAAATTAATTGTTATGGAAAATATTGAAAAAATAAGGTGGCATATTACATTTTTGAAGCCATTTTGGAATGCATTGAAAAAAATTTGTCTATTCACTGTATGTCCGAAAACCTTTTTTGATTATGAAAGTTCATTGAATTTCAGTTCCAGCACATATATTTTCCTTGATCGCTTTTTGAGAGCAATCCAAAAACAATTTTTATATTTTGTCACACACACATTGCGTTTTTAAGTTTGTTCGCATCAAAAACACATTAAAATTGTTTACGGCGTTTTTGCCATCGAAGGCAGGTGGACTTTTGGTAATTTCATTGCTGGAACATCAAAATCGACCAGCTGTGCCAACTTACAAGCTGTGTCAACTTACCAGCCTTTCCCCTATTTATTTCACCCCCCTTTGCCAATAAACTGCATCAATCTTTGACTAGACGTAATTATGATAAAAAATTACCTACAATCACCAATTTTGGTAAGATTATTCAGATTATTAAACAAACCCACATCTAAATTTTTATCGATGCGGCCCCCCCGCTCTCCGCTGTCGATTTACCGTGTTTTCTCCCACACCCGTCAACATATGAACTTGAAACTCACCCTATATATTTTAAAAAATGTGGTACAGTCGAGGCGGTGCCCGACAGTGGAATACCCTGTACCTTTTGTGTCAAACAAATTTTTCCTTCATATTCCATCTAAGAACTTTCCAATTGGAATTTATTTTTTTTTGGTGAAAATCGATATTTATACCTATAAGTTCCCTAAATTTTTACCCATTTTGATGAAACTCGAATGTTACAACAAAGAACTTATTTAAAGTATACGGGGTAAGTTTCAAGTTGGTATGTTGAGGGGTGTAGGAGAAAACACGGTAAATGGATTGCGGGGGGTGGGGGGACCGCATCGATAAAATTTGGATGTGGATTTGTTCATTAGAGCCACATGAATGAGCTTACCAAAAATTGTGATTCTAGGTCACTTGTAGCCATAATTGCGTAGAGTCAAATATTGCCGCAGTTTATCGGCAAGGGGAGGTGAAATTTACACATTTTTGACTATAACTTCTGTTGTATTTGTCCGATTTTGTTCATTTTTTACACATAGATGCATGTAGCTACAACGCATCGCTCTGTTAAATTTCAGGTGAAAATACTTAACGGTGTGGCTAAAAACCGCGAAACTCTACTGCGGGGGAACGGGGGAAGATATTGACATGATTCAACAAACTTCATCTGCTTAGGAAATATGCGCACCAGCTGGTAAAGTTTCGTGTCTCTAGCTCTTATAGTCTCTGAGATCTAGGCGTTCATACGGACGGACGGACGGACGGACGGACGGACGGACGGACGGACGGACGGACGGACGGACGGACGGACGGACGGACATGGCTCAATCGCTACCCGAGGTTATGATAAGCATTTTGGTATAAAGGACTTGGGGTCTGCCACGCCTCCTTCTGTCCGTTACATACATTGCACAAACCTAGTATACCCTTTGTACCTATAGGTACAGGGTATAAAAACTTCTTTGACGTAACTTTCGATTTTCATAAAAATCATACGGAAAAAATATACGGAACTTATAGGTATAAATATCGAATTTCACAAAAAAAAAAAAAAATCCAATTGGAAAGTTCTTAGAAGGAATATGCAGGAATAAAATTTTTTGGAGAAAAAAGTACAGGGTATTCCACTGTCGGGCACCACCTCGACTGTATCACATTTTTTTCGTCTAAAACATCATATCAGTTGGTAAGCAGCGGGGCCTACAGGCGACGGGGACAGACCCAGACGTCAGAGACGAACGTGTGCCGCATATTTGGTAGCGCATTTAAGTCACATTCACATTCCAATTTACATTTTGGCCGATCTTATGACGAAGACTACGTCAGGGACGATCGATTGAGACGATGACGGAGAAAACCCGGAGTGCCTGTGCGCCAATAAATGAGAGTTGCTGGCGATGATATGTTTATGTTATGATACATATGTACTCGCACATACATAGCTTTTTTATTCGTCGTTTCATCATCGTCTTTTCTTTGGAACTACATGTACGCATTATAGTATCGTTTCAAAATCCAACAACATTAATCAACATAATAAAGTTTGTTTTTGTTTACGTTAACAAAAGCTGTGCGGATTTAAGGGGTCTACGCAGAATGCAAAAAAATTTCGCACGGAATGACAAAACCATATAAAAAAAAAAATCCCATTTGGGATATTTTTCTTATATGAAGTTTTGCGATTCCGTGCGAAATATTTCATGCTGCGTATAGGCCTTTACATAACATTGGAAGCATAGTAAACGGAATAGTTGTTAAAATGTATGATGACTCATTAGAAGGCTCCAGGGGTTGACTATGGACTGATGATCTACATATGTGAATGATCTGTTGGTTATTTTCATTGGAATATCTATTCCCAATCACTAACGTAAAGCTCTTGGGATTAAACTCGTTTAAGTAATATACTTAGTTTATACATCAAACTGCATTCAGGAAAAAATTGCATTTATATCGAAAATTTCCGTAGTTGAACTTTTAAATGTAAATTAATAAAATTTACACATTTTGGACTATAGAATTTCTTAAATTTATCCAATTCTGTTCTTTGTCAGCATACAGATGCATATTATCATGATATAGTTTCAAGTTAAAAATATATATATAACACTATTGTTAAAGCCCCCAAAAATTTTTCCGCCTACGCGTCGCGAAGGATGGTTTGTGGTTTATGTTTGGATTCCCGAAACCCTTCTAAAAAGAAAATGTTTCACACATTTAATTCTTTAAGAACATTGGGCTTGGAAATACAGATTTATTATCAAAACCCCAAAATTATTGCACATGTTTACACCTCTGCCCAAAATTTAACAAGGCAAACCTTGTCTGTGGAGGGGGTGTTATGAGGAAATCTTGCCAAGGTTTTATTTTTCTATTTTATTAATAGTCTCCGATGGGTCGACACAATACATTTAGTAATAAGTATTAATTTATGTACAATCCTCTTAAAACCTATTGGTATCGGCTTTAACAAAGACCAACCGCCAAAACTGAGTTGAGTCTTAATACATTTGGGAACGACAACAAGTGCACATAAAACCGCAAATTATCATATAAAAGTAAAAAAAAAAAACATAATTTATTGTTAATAACCTTTTTGGTTTGAAAAGTACGCAAATTGCGGCATTTAATATGCCAGGCGCAGATCTTTGCGATGCGTACGCCGAAACTTACTTATTTACGAACGTTATTATTATTTATACGTTTTTATAAGTAATTGTAAAAAGCATGTGTTTCTCGATAGCCCGTTGAACCGTTTTCAATGGATCGTACAATTAAAAATGCTGTCAATATGAAAATAAAAAAAAAATGGAATTATATAAGTTTACCTCCTATTGGCCATCACTCCCAAAAGAACGGGGGCAGTCCTCATATAGAACAAAAAATCTTCAGTTTTTTTTTATGGTAGCGCTTGCGGAAACCAAGCAGACAAATATTTTCCGATTCTGCACTGTATTTCGTAATGGGGTGTGTTTCTCTGAGCCCTTCTATGTTTATTTGTTTAATGAATGCAAAAACATTTACAGTTGCTGGCCTACGCTTTGATTCCTTAAAATTGCTATTATGTACCGCTGGAACACTGTCGTCAGAGGCCACATTAATAAAATGTGGTACTTTGGAAAATTGTGAATGTTCCGTAGTAGTGCTGAAGCTCTTAGCCATTTTGAGAAACAGGCAATACGAACAGACGGATCAATGGCCTACCCTTTGCGAACGTGCAAGAAATTAAATTTTAATAAATATATTTGTGGTGAGGACAAGGTGGACGAGGGTACACTTTGCAAGGTACATTATAGTCAGTATCTAGCCCAGACTGCTGATGTGTTACTTGTTTTTTGTTATTAAAGATACTTTTTAAAATGGCGTATACGAATTTCTATTGGATTGAAATTCCTGTCAAAAAAGATTATCGGCAAACCGCTCTTAATTATCGGAAGCACTAATATAGCCGCATGTCTTTCGCCCAGGGCATCAATTAAATAACAATAGAACAATATTTCCTGATAATCAGTTTTTTAATGCAACATTTTTCTCCTCTTTTTTTTTTTAACCATTTTTTGCTTTCTTAGGGGCTTGCTTCGTTCCATTGTATTTTTTATATTCCGGATTCTCAATGCTTGCCAAAATCGGAACAAAGAGCAGAAATCCCTGTTTAAATGACGTCTTCAAAATTGGGTTTCCTTTTTGTTTGTTTTGTAATTTACATAGTACCTTGCTGTGCTTTTAGCGAGGGATTTACCTGAATCTATAATTATAAAATTTCCTATCTGGCCCCTCTGATCTTAGCTAATAGACACAAGTTCGTGCTCAGTCTGCTTTGCGGTTGCCTGACTGTCAAACGTGCCGATCGCTTTAAATTGTCTACTTGTCGTTGCTGTTGTTGTTATTGTGTTTGGATTCAGCTTCAGACAGTTAGTTCAGGACACATTTGTCCCACTGCTTGTTGTTACTACTTGGTTTGCTTAGGGAAAATCAATCAATTTTCTACAATATTTACAACTGATTTAACTGATGACAGATACAAGTTCACGTTGAAGTGGGACAAACTCTTGACAACTAAGTGTTTTAAGGTATAACTTTAGCCCTATATTTAATGATCTTGTCAAGCACATAACTTGATGAAGTGTTATGTGCATCATTATACCCTGTACTAGTGCTGGAAGTAACATCTTATCTTATTTTACAACCATAATGAAAGGATCTCAAATTAGTTTAAAGATTATGAGACTGCAATTCTGGCTGGAACAGAACATTTTTTTTATTATAACTCACAGCATCACAAAAAAAAGTGGTGTAAACTTTACATGTGATAGAGGCACCCCTTCTGGACTTTGGGCAGCTGAATCCGAAGTCCAAAAAACCCCGATCCAAGGGTTCGTAGATAATATCCATATTATCTCGATTTATGGGATTTTTTGGTGGTTATCCATAACCCATGTGTGAAGGAGTTTTCTGAATCCATAAGGGATGCCTCTGTCACCTGTTAAGTTTATACCACTTTTTTTTGTGGCCTGTATTATCTTTTGCTTTCGTTGTATAACCTTTTGGATTGTTCTTTATTATTTCTTTGCTTTTTTTTCTATGAAATGTAATTAATTTTGAAATGTATATTATGAAAATATAGTTATCTCTTGGTTTGTTTGTTAATTCCATTTTATTATTTGAAAATACTTATATAACCAAACCAACAGATGACAGATGGCCCACTCTAATTAATTTAAGCATTCCTAAAATGGCTTCCACATGTACTTCGTATCGAAGTTAAAAAATATCGAA
This sequence comes from Chymomyza fuscimana, assembly GCA_949987675.1. Classification (NCBI taxonomy): domain Eukaryota; kingdom Metazoa; phylum Arthropoda; class Insecta; order Diptera; family Drosophilidae; genus Chymomyza; species Chymomyza fuscimana. The sequence continues at coordinate 65,166,037 of OX465090.1, read as the reverse complement.
AACATCGATGTTGGCCAACATCGATGTTTCTCCAGCACTACCCTGCACCGTATGGTACAAAGAGTATATAAAAGAGTATATAAAAAAGTTTTAGATGGATAATTCGTTTGTTTATGAAGATATCGTAACCAAATTTGGCACTTGGAAGTTTTTTATAGTTCCCAAGCACTGTACCAAATTTGATCAAAATCGGTTGATTATATCATATAGCTCCCATAGGACCGATCGGTCAAAAAAATTTGTTTAGTGCAAAATTCGATTTGTTTCGTGTGTTTATGAAGATATCAAAACACAATATCTTCATAAAATAAACTTGTCTTCCATGCCACAATAAGATATCTAATCTGAAAGTTTGATTACTGTAGCCCTTATTACATCTGAGATCTAGGCGTTCATACATACGGACAGACGGGTATGGTTATATCGACTTCTTTAGTCATACTTTAGGTAACTTTGCAGGGTTCCCGACGTCTCCTATGTTACATATCTTTTCAAGTTGCACAAACTTAATACATCCTTTGTACCGTAAGGTGCAGAGTAGAAAAACTAATAAACAATTTTCCTTAAAGGACTTAACATGTGACAGAAGTACGAAATTGCGAAATTGAATTTAATAAACATATTGCGGCTAAGGGCAAACGAGAACCCACAAGTTTGTATAATACGAGGGAAGAAAAATATTTTTTTTGATTCGTCTATCGATTAACTGAGTCGATACTATTATTGGTGGTACCTGCATTTGGATAACAATTGAAGGTTGACAGACAATTTATGTAATAGTTTTAAAAAACTTAAAGTACACAATTATATAGAAGAGTGTGTGTTGGTTGTGTTGTTGTACCTCAGATACTACAACAACAGATACAGATACGGATAAACGTAGTAGAGCGTGCAGTGCATTTATAATTATTTAGCTTTTTGTAGGCTCGCGTTTAGCACTTAACATTTCAGGTATTTGAAATGAGGCACTGGATGGCCGGTGGGCGGACGTTAAGCCCCTTTTACACGTTATCCAACACGCCTTGCAAAACTAATTAAAAAATAAATATACAAAACAAAAAACATAAAGAAAACTTAATTGATTACTGTCAGATTTGTTTGTGCTGCACCACAAGTGTGACAGGGGCACAAACCCCGGAATCACAGTCTCAAAGAAAGTAAAGCAGCTAGCGATCAACACATCAACTTAATTGTAGCAATTAAATGTTTTAATTAAGTGCTTCTAACAATTGTATGCCCATTTGGTACGAAGGTCAAGGGCAGTCCTGTGATTTATGAAAACTTGTGGATCTCTATTTCCAGGTTTATCGCTGGTACTCAAACTGTGTAAGCCAAAGCCTTCGAATGGTTTCTTCATTGAGTCAAGGAAAATTAGCTTTTGTGAACGTTCACCAGAGCACTTTAGTCACTGATCACCGATATATGATCACTTAATCGTAAATGTATATAACTTACTTATCTGTTTTTTATTGCATTTGTTCGCACAAAAAAAAATAAATCAAACGAAATGAATGCCCTTTAGATGATTTAAATTAATGAGCCAATTTAATGTTGTCTAAAGACGACGTCAATATTAACGAAGGTGGCATATCCTTGACTATTGTTCCTCAGAAAAATGGATTACTTTCGGATTTACGCTTTATTGTGCACAGTCTTATAGAGAGCTATGGCGTACTATAATCCAATTAATTACAATGAATACAATAGATAGCTCAGGTCGTTTGCAAGTAAGTCACGACATGTTTAAATCCAAGTTATTCATTTAGAGTAAATCTGTCTCTAATTATAGCATTACACAAATATTCAATCTGTGCACAAAGACATCTCTTTCTTGACGTCACGTGACGCAAAATGCGCAAGAATTTAATAAAAGAAACAAGAATATCAGCTAAGAAAACAAATCAAAATGCCTTTCGGTTTGGTTTTTTTTTTTTTTGTTTTATATAAGCGTTAGTTAAAAATAATATACAATACCAGCACAAAGTGACAAAAATATTGAACACATCTTGCACTTTACAAATAAACATACAAAATTCAACCCACATAACGTCAACTTATCAGCAGCTTGAACCGAAACGATTAAGCAAAAGGAAAAAAAAAACATGATTTACCAAAATAAAAACTTGAAACTTGCTCTTCGGCAAGGGCTGTTGCAACTGCAGGACACTGGGCGTCATCTGGGGTTATTGCGCCGCATGGGTTGGGTTTAGCAACTGTGTACTTAACACAGTTAAGCGTTGTATTAATAAAGTTTCCTAAATAAAGAATACAAATAAAAGGGGGCCGCAGCCGGTCAAAGTCATGTGGCAATGACCGCTTGTAGCCGCAAAGGTAGTCATAAAGTATAGAATAGGTAATAGGTTCGGAAAGAATGGCTTTTAGGTGCAGATTTAGGCTATGTTAGCCTTTGAAATGCAGATTCCTGCTAACATATAAATAATAGTCGAAAAGAGGGCCAACCAGATGCAGAGATGAACTTTGCAATGTCTGAAGTGTTAATGATATCACGCTTTTCTTAAGCTTGTCCAAGGGTACAATTTTTATAAATCACCTAAGCAGAGAATAAAAGTTGTCATCAAAAATATGTATACTTATTGCACCCCCTTCGACTATAAAATACATTAAAATTCAGTTGGCAAATTTATGTGTGTGTAGTTAATAAGACTATATTATTACATACATATGTATATTAAGTCAAAAAACACCTAACTGCTCCCCCTCCTCTTGAACATATTTTTGCAAACCACAACAAAGAAAATAGCTATGGCCATTTAATGCCGGTCGAAAGATTCCGGGAGCTTCAATAATGAATACGAGTATCGGCACAAATATGGGCAATGCCTTGGGGGTGGAGCAACAGGTGCTTGTTTAAGTGTATGTAAGTATGCGTGTGAACAGTTATAAATAGAGATCCCCATGCCCCGCCCAGGGGCGACTGACAAAAATTGTCAGTCAGGGAATTAAAAAAAAAAAAAAAATTTCTGTGTATTTAAGTGCTGCACGTTAAATGGAATTTGAAATTATTCACACAAAATTTAATTTAAATATGAAAACAAGCAGTTCTGGCGTACACACACACACAAAACACTTTTCAGCAATTTATCAATTGTTTATGTAGTACATATGTGCATATATGCATGCACACATGTACATAAGGTATACATAAAATCGTGTTGCGTGTGCCTTAAAACTAATTGTATCTTACATACTTTCCATTTGCGCTTTGCACTTTAACAAAATATTCCAGTAGACAGTGTACATCACGATGTATGTACGTAAAAACAAAAAGACGAACCACCCACCCTCCCATCTTGCTGTATGTATTAACAATTTTTCACCAAATGGAGAAGAGTCTTCCTTCTGCTACGAAAAAATGATGAAAAAAAAAAACTAAAGCCAAGCTAAAGTCTTTTGTCAAATGCCATGTATAATAAATAATAATAGGCAATAAAACATACTTATTGCATTACTTGTATTACTGCATGTGTATACCACAGAAATTTTTAGTGCTAGCCAAAGCCACCATCCTGCCAAAACAGCTTGTTTGCTTAAAGGACTTAAAAGTCCCTACTGTAGCGGTATTTGTGTTGTTCTTTTATGTACTTCAACACTAACCTCTCTGTGGTGGGTTGCGCGCATATGAGCGGCTGTTTCAGCTCAATAGCCTGTCCATTCTTTTCCTTTAGCTCACCATTCTCCATATAATATTGTACCAGCTCCGGCAGTGTGGCGAACTTTTCACCTACATTTGAATTAAAATTTACATTTTTGAGATTTGCAACAATATATTATTTTCCAATAGTCCAACTACTTACCGCCATAAAGATCAAAAAAATCGCCATTGTTTTGAATTTTGATGTGTGTTACCTCGTTGCCACGACGTACAGAAAGGGTAAAAGCGCCAGGATTTGAAGAGGATAGGCGTGCCAGAAAAGATCCATCGAAACCTTGCTCCTGTAGTAAATTTTCAGCTTCAATGCCCGTTATCGTTGGGTGGAACCATCTATAAAAATTATTTGGGAAACACACAAAAACACGAGAGACGATGAAGCAATTTGTTAGCAGTACTTATAGATTTGTTTTTTTTTTGGTCGGTGCGGGGGTTTGATGGGGGTATTGGCAGACCCAGAACACACACACATTGCAACAGCTGTAATTTTTGTAGTTTCTGTTGGACTGGCGCAATGGCTGCCGCTGCTGAATTTAGTACTTTTTTGTTGCACTTTTTTATCTCAATTTTTTTTTGTGTTCTGCTTTTTGTATATACTTGTGCATATGTAAATAGCCTCAGTGTGTGTGTGTTCCGTATGTGTGTTCGTGTTTTTGTTGCAATTGTACATGTGTGCGTGCGTGTGTGTGGGTACATTTTCGTTTTTTCTATTGGATTTACCTTCGTGATGACATCTTTTTATTGAACACGCACTTATAAAATAAATAATTGTAACACTTAATAAACAAATGAAACTTATAGGTAGATACTTTTAGCTTAAACTAATTTTTACTGTTTGGATACAAAAAAAAATATGGATAGGCTAGGCTATAGTACTGGAGAACTATCGATGGGCTATATCGATATCATCGATAGTATTATTTAGAATATTTTATTTATACACTCGATGCTGTTATGGTAAATATTTTTTTTTTTTATTACTTGAACGTCTATGAATAGTTATAAAAGTTTTTAATTGTAATTTTTGTATTTTAATATAAAACGCTAAATAAATGCCAGCCCACAATTTCTTTAGTCTAAAAATAGCTAATGCCAAAAATAAATCGAAAAAACACACCCTTCCCAGCGGATATCGATTATCGTACTGTAGTACAATCAATTGGCTGGATCGACGTAGTAAGAGGGCAATTTAATATTTAAATTTGAATGCTTAAATTTTGCATAACATTTTTGTTACATGGTGTTTTGAGCTGAGTCCCCTAGTTACTTTAAGATATGATTTTCCATACAAAAAAGTAATTGAAATAGCAGCTAGAGCATTTATTGGAAAATATATGCAAACATATGTAAACATGTTTTTAAAAACAAACTCATTACCATTCACTAGTAGCCCCTTACAAGAATCACAAGCCGCAATACTATATAAAGCATATCAAAAAATATGGCTTAACTGAGCATTTAATTAAAGAGTTGAAAACTAAATAAATATTAAATTTAATTATCCACTGTCACGAAGAGCCCCTGCTAATCATGTTAAAAGGGTATGTAACAGGCAAACTGATAAATATGGCGTATGGCGAGCGATACTATTAAGGTTATTGTAGTATCGATTACTAGAGCACTCATTGTTATCGTTTACTGAGCTGCAGTGTGTACACACAAATTTAGTATAATATTAGCAAATAATGCTAATTTTTCTTTGAAATCTGCCACTGGCCTGCGAACGCTTTGCCACACTGGCATTTATGGCGCCAACACTGCAATTTAAATTTAATTATTGCTGCAGGCCATCAGAACATTTTCGAAAGGTTCGAATCGCCGGCTCAAACGTAAGAAATGGTTAGGCTCAGGCACTTTCGAGCCGATCTCTCCGCCAACGTTTACTAGATTTAGTATACATACTAATATAATATACTTGCTTTTAATCCAAGGCTCATCAAATAAAAACTATTGCCAGCCGCTTGTTTTTGTAATTTTGTTCTGTTTATTATTTAAGCAATTTTAAAGTTATGGTTTTTTGTTTTGTATATAGAGCATTGTATTGCATCCATTCATACACACTTTTATGTAATCATATACATAATTATTATGTGTATATACATATATATAAAGTAATTGTTTGACTTATGTGTCAAACAGATTATATATATTTTTCGTTTTTAATTTGAATGCTCTGCAGACTGAGAACAACATATATATATATATATTTTTTTTTTTTTTTTTTAAATAAACATTATTTTCATTGTTTAGTTCTCAATAATGGACACTTTTTAAATTTTTACAAATAAATGTATATTTTTTTATTATTTTGCTGAGACTTAAAAAAATTACATTTGCTATTTGAAATTCAAGTAATAAATATGGATTTGCAACTTTTATACACCAGCAGGGTATAATTAACTTTTCTATACTGTGTTAATAATAGTAAAGAAAACTTTGCACAGCAGTTCAAAATTGAAGAGATCGGACCATCATGTAATTTATTTCCATAGAAACCGAAAAAAAATTAATAAAACAAAAAACCTGCTAGGGTATATAAGCATCAGCGCCTGAAGTTTGCTGTCATATGTTCTCTTTCAATAATTTCATAAAGCGTCTTTGTATACTTTTTTTCATCATAGTATGAATATAAATTTTAGACAACTTTGCAATTTGAATGTCTTTTATGCGATATATGTCTGCTAATACAAATACATATAAATTTGAATGTTTGCATAGTTGTTTATAATTTTAACAAGTTTTTTCGCTGGCTTTAAATGTTTTGTTTTAGCTTTGGTTTTTCTTTTGTTTGTTTGTTTGTTAATAAAGGTACCTAAGATTTGCTTCATATAGAGCTTAATTTTGTTTATCCTTTTGCTATATGTTTGTTGTTGTGTTTGTTCTTGTTGTTGCTAGTACTTGCATTAGTACATATATACGTAAATATGCTTAATTTATGTTAAATATGTGTATATAAAGTTTATTTAAATGTTATTTTTCGACAGCTTCATTAACAAAAATAAAAGCACTGTGCGTCTTACTAACTTTTTGTAGCTATGTATATAAATATATACATATATATCGATATTTTTTACTTTGTTCTGTAAAAATAAATAACACAGTGTTTAGATGCAAATTAAAATTACATTACATTTTTAAAATCATTTTTGTTTTTAAAAAACGTACAAATCATATTTACTATGGCCACAATCTTGCTTCTTAAACTTTTTAATTTAAGCAAAACAAAATCTACTTTGAGCAAATAATATATAGCAAAAAATTAACAAAAATGTACAACAAATTATAATAACAAAATATATGAAAATGCACCACAAAACTATATTCTAAAGCTGCATATAGTACACATACACACTTTATATATATATTTATAAGTTTTTAAGCACAAACTTGACAGAAGCAAGAAGCACATACGTACATATTTAAAACAGAACTGTCGCTTAAAAAAATGTATTTTTTTTTTATAAATATTCTAATTTTTTACAAAATTTACGATGCAAGACCAAAACGCCAGTATTATAACCAATTGCATATTTTACTAATTACTTTCAGAAGCAGCGCGAACACATTTATGAACTCTTTTAGCTTATTTTATTTTTAAGTTTAAGTATTACAAATATAGGCTACAATTTGAAGTTGCTCTCGCGTTGGAGAATTTTCGCTTATGCTTAAGAGAGCGAAAGAGACATAGAATGCTTATGGCTTGTTTTGGTTTTGCTTCAAAGTTCTAGAATCTAGTTACAAGCTAGTTGCCAGATTTTGTTTATAACAACGTTTATGTATGCATAAATATATTTATATATTTATTTTTATGTTTGAATCTTTTTGCTTTTGAATAGTGCAATTTGCGTTTGTTTTTATCGGGTTACAAGCATTTGAGTATTACATTGTATTACATTGACTTTATCAACTTTATTTATTACTGCGAAAATTACTGGCTTTATGTTTAACACAATAAAAATAGAAATACATATGCATTAAAGGCAGAGATTTAGGCGGAATAAGTGGATGCTCTAAATCATATATGTATATGAAAAAAAATTTTATAATATACAATAAACACAGACATAGAGATAGAGCCTAGTTGCATTGGATTCTTCAATCAAACATCTTGCACATCATTTATGTGGGGCATAACACTTTTAGTATGTAGTCTGTAAGCAGCGTGGGCACTGTGGGGCTGTCCTCATTAATGGCCTTTAGTACTAGATATGTACAAAGTATATAATTAATTAGTTAAGTTTAAAATATTATAGAATTAAAGCTTAAATTTACTTTTAATCAAGATCTGCAAGGATTGATTGTTCGGTGTGCCGTTCTCTAAGTGATACGGTATGACAGTGGTCAAGTATTTGGGTTCGGGACCTGAAAGCAAAGATAAATTCAAGTATTATTAAAGCTTTTGTATAACCAAAAATTAATATTTTCAAATACAAATAATGTTAGAATCTTGGGAACTGATTTCGAGTGATTTACGTGTAGCGCTTTAAAGTTTCAAAAAAATCGGTCTGTCGATATACTATGGTCTGTCCATATACTATATATTTAGCCTAGAATGCTCTTATTTACAGTCCCTTGCCATATTATTAGATCCATGTTTCTTGTTTCTTATAAACTTTATGTAGAACTTTAGTTTTTTGTTCTAGCAACACTTATTGTGTTGCTAATCGGTTGGTAACACTGTTTTTCGTAGAAATACCGTAAAACCAAAAATATCTGTGTTTTAGTTTTGCTGTGCATGGCAACAATTTTGTGTGTTTAAACAAGCTAAAACCTTTTTAATTTTATCAGGTAACTAAATTGTTGACAGTAAAACTTGTCAAAGTACATAATTACTAAATTAAATTTCATATTATCTGGAAAGAAACTTCTCAGGATGGGAAAAGTGTCTAATCTGTCGCCAATTACAGTAGGTCGAATTTCACAAATTGTAGGAGTTTCTCGAAGTTCTGTACAACGTATAAATCGAAAAGTACACCTTTTTACACTATTTTTCAATAAATACAACTTCTTGCATAAAATATTTTGCAAAAAGTTTCTGAAGGCGGCATTGAAGTTTCACAAAGAACAGTACAGCGGAGGTTAGCAGAAGAGGGCCGTGTTGAATCTAGACCAGCGCGGAAACCAAGACTTGCACCTGCCATGATATCAAAGCATTACAAAGAGCAAAAATACAAGAACCTTACTATGGATTACTGGAAAAAGATAAATAAATGGTATGGTATGGCCCGGAGTTTTCTCAGGAGCCCGGTGAAATTACTGTCGTACTGTCGTGATTCAAGCTAAAGGTGAAACAGAGGCGCCTGTACGCTTTCCCCCCGGGCCCGGATTTTCTCTCTACGGCCCTGAGTACAGGGTATAAAAAGTGGGTACTGTCGACTAGCCAGGAAATTCACCATACATGAACCCTATCGAGAACGCCTGAGAGTTTTTGAAGTCTGAAGTTAGAATGAAAGCCCCTACAACCAAGCAAGAGTTAATAAAGATCCTTACTGATACTTGGAAACACAACCTAGAGATCAAAATGAAAAATCTAAATTGTATAAGCATTGTGCCTCGTCGCATTCAATCTGTGATGGCTGCAAAAGGTGGTCACACAAAATACTGATTTTTTCAAAAAAATGTGTTTTTATGTAAAAAAGATGGCGTACGTTAAAGTCGGGCGCGGACGACTTTGGGATACCCTGTACCACTAATTGCAATTAAGTCCGATATATTGCTTAAGCAATCTAAAAAACAATTGATTGCCAAATTTGGGTACGATATCTTCACACACAATCGAAACACAACGAGTTTTGTGCAAAAAACGTTTTTTTGACCGATTGGTCCTATGGGAGCCATATGATATAGTCCACCGATTTTGACCAAATATGGTACAGTGTTGAAGATCTCTAAAAAACTTCAGAATGTAAAATTTTGTTACGATAACTTCATAAACAAACGAATTATCCATCTAAAACTTTTTGTTTTTTTCGAGGTCCTCTGAAACACCCCTATGGGAGCTATATAATATAACCCCGATATCAAAAAAATAAAATAAACTTGTCTCCCCTGACATAATAGCGCATCTAATCTAAAAATTTGGTTGCTCTAGCTCTAGGCGTTCATACAGACAGACGGACATGGGTATATCGACTTCTCTAGTCACCCTGATCATACTTTAGGTAACTTTGGGGGGTCTCCGACGTCTCCTTCTGTATGATACATACATTTTCGGCTTGCACAAACTTAATATACCCTTTGTACCATACGGTACAGGGTATAAAAAATAATATTTTTATGTTAGTCACCCTTTTTTTTTTTTGTAAAATTCAATATATTAAATATCAATTTTGGTGTTTTAACATAAAATAGCCCTCTTAATTCATTTTTGAGCATGGATCTAATAATATGGCAAGGGACTGTAGAATAACGTAAATACAAATGTCAAGAGATACCAGAAATGATTATTCCCTTATCTCTAATAATATATATAACGTTTGTAGCAATAATTTGGAAATGCTTTTTTTTTAGTGGGACTTCTTGGAAAAAGGGTTTAAATTTGGTAATTTTTGCTTATAACTTCCGAATCCCCCAACAAATTTTTTAGTTAAGTTAGGGAGGGGCTCTAAGATCAGTACATTTATTAATACACTTACTTAATACAATTTTGGCAAGTCTGGTGGATTTTATAAGAAAGGAGAAAATCGCAAACTGAAGTGTAGGTAATCGTCTCGACTGTATAAAATTAGTTTACAACATGATTAACTCAAAATGTCTAAAATATAGTATGTGTGTTTTATCTATCCTGGCTATCAAACTGAGGTAATTTTTGCGAAAAGAAATTCGACAAATTAGTGATCCAGAGAGCTTATCAATCCTATCCTAGTAAGCTTCCTACTACAGTTTTATGTGTCTTTCTTGCTCCCTCTCCAACTTACCTTGAAACTTGCCACGCTTTTTTTCTACATGATATTGTCTGCGTTTATTTTGTACTGCCAGCAGCAACGAAATGAACGAATTCTTTAACTCCTTTTCAAATTCGAGCTCATCGCGTAGTGCTAGCTCATTGATTAGTGTCTCGCTTAGTTCCTGTATAAGCACTTCCATTTCCATGTATAGCTCATTTAGTTGTGTTGTTGTTAGATATTGCAATTCTAAAAGACAAAATTAATACACATCATAAAACAGTTTCGTCGTAATAGAAGTTGTAATTGTTTTATAGTTGTGTAAACTTACTCTCCGCATATAGTGGTGCACCCAGCACTTCGCGCGCCTTTTCTATAACCTCTGATTCACAATTCTCAGGCTCATCCAGCGGACTCTCGGCTTCATCCATAATGTCATCAATTTCCTTGATAACCTCCTCGACGGATTTAATCGGTTCATCGGCATCACCATGCAAACCATTTAATATTAAGGCATGCATATCAAGATCATTGGCCACCGCTTCATCTTCGCTTGCCAAATCATTGAACTCCTCTCCTGGGGTTTGTGCATCCAATAAGTTTTGTTGTTGTTGATGTTGTTGTTGCTGATGGTTGCGTTGTTGCAGCTGTTGCTTTGTACGATTCTGGCCAAGATTGAGTGTAGGCATATGCATCTGGCGAGTGTACGACTTGGACCAATCAATGGGCAAAATGTTGCCAAAGTTTCCTGTAATGGTCCACCACATTCTGTAAAAAATGAAAGGAAAGAAATAAGAAAAAAAAAAAGATGGCGTTCGTTAAAGTCGGGCGCGGACGACTTTGGGATACCCTGTACCACCACATTGCAATCAAGTCCGATATATTGCTTACAAACTCCAAAAGATATTTCTTTGCCAAATAAACGAAACACAACGATTTTTATTCAAAATACGTTTTTTTGACCGATTGGACCTATGGGAGCTATATGATATAGTCAACCGATTTTGATAAAATTTGGTAAAGTGTTGAAGATCTCTAAAAAACTTCCGAATGCCAACACTGTACCAAATTTTATCTAAATCGGTTGACTATATCATATAGCTCCCATAGGACCAATCGGTCAAAAAAATGTTTTTTGTACAAAATTCGTTGTGTTTCGTTTGTTTGTGAAGATATTGTAACCAAATTTAGCATTCAGAAGTTTTTTAGAGTACCCAAGCACTAGAGTACACTGAGCACAGAAATACAGTTAATTTGGCAACTATAAGACCGAGTGATTTTTTTGGGTAATTAAAATTGTCATATAAACTTATATGACTTTTCTGTGCCTTTGAATGTGCGCACTAATAAAAAGTCCCGTTACGGTCGCACAAGCATCCTCGAGTCGGGCGAAACGTGCACTGCGTGTATTTTGTTTGTGTAAAACTGTCGGCTTTTTGCTTGCGCATCTGGCTGGCGCCACTTGCAAGAAATAACGGAAAGAGCACTCGCAGCAAAAAGAGCCAAGGCGTGGCCACCGCTGGTTATAGCTCTCGTGCACTCATGTACATACAGCCGACGGCATAAGTATTTTGACAAAACTCTGCGCTGAGTTTTGGGTGATGCTGTGAAGAAGAACTGTATCATGTAACGGAACTTATATGTTTTTCAAAGCGAAGTGTATGTAAGCATAAAGGAACGTGTAAAGTATTCCCAATTCCGTTATTTAGTGTGCATTGATCTGCCTTTGACCTGTAAGCATAGGCACGCGTCTGCTTATTTGGAATTACCGATTCCAAGTGCTGATAATTAAGTGAACTTGTTAAAAATGATATGGTGCTGAAGTATAACTCTGGCATTTTCGTAGAAAATATCAGTCAATTATACAATTTATCTCGACAAACAATTTATTATTAAATAAATAAATATAAGAAAAATTATAATGTAAAAAACGTGGAACGTTGTGACAGACCGCGTAAGACCACAAAAAAAAAACCGATCGTTTTATTCTGCGACAATTTAAAAATAATCTATTATAAACTCCTAGGAGAGTTGCCCAGGAGCTTAATAAATACACTGACATTGATATAAGGGAAAAAACAATTCGTAGTTGTCTTAAAGAAGCCGATTTCAGCACCTACGTAGCCAAGCGCATTCAAAAATTGGTCGACTCAGTTCCTAAAAGGTTGAAAAAGGTTAAAAGTTCTAAGGGTGGATATATTTTTTATTAATATTCAATAATAATACACTTAGCAATTACATTTGTTAGTTTTTTCTTCACCAAAAAGTATGTCAAAATACCTATGCCACCTTACATTTTTAAAATATAATTTGTTATTTTGCTATTTTTACCTCGATATAATCTTTTGGAAATTAATTTTATGCGAATGTAAAAAGTTATACATGAAATAAAATAAAATTGACTTTGTCGAAATACTTATGCCGTCGACTGTACATATGTACATACATACATATATGTATATTCGTTCATCTCGGTATGACTCTCATTCTTAGCATGTCAGGCACTTACAATAGTTGCTGTCTTGGCTAAGCACTTAATGTGCTCTTCAGCTACAGCAACTATCCGCACCGCCCTGCTCTTCTCTGCTCATCACTGATCTACTACTGCATTGACGGCCAAGTGCCATACATAATGGCTAATTAAGCAATCAGCACGCACGATTAAAAAATGCATAAATCCTAACACTAGGCTGCAACAAGACACACACGAATGTACACACTTTTGCACTCATTCACATTCATTTACACTATATAAATAACTCCCCCTCTCTCCGATCGCCCACCACTTCACAATTGCAACTATAAGAACTTTAATTCAAGACAATCGCAGCAACTAATCAAAATCAGCATCAGATCGGATTGCAATTGGCATTGCGCCCATAATACTACAGCAGTTTTTAAAGCTGTCAGTCTGTCAGTGATTCTGTCCGTCAGTCAGTCATTCAAGTTCTCCCAAGTTATCTGTCTTATGTATGTAATGTATGTAACATACAGAAGGAGACGTCGGAGACCCCCCAAAGTTACCTAAAGTATGATCAGGGTGACTAGAGAAGTCGATATACTCATGTCCGTCTGTCCGTATGGACGCCTAGATCTCAGAGATGGTAAGAGCTAGAGCAACCAAACTTTCACATTAGATCCCTTATTATTCCATAGGAGACAAGTTTATTTTTTTTTTTTGATATCGGGGTTACATTATATAGCTCCCATAGGGGTGTTTCAGAGGACCTCGAAAAAAACCAAAAGTTTAGATGGATAATTCGTTTGTATATAAAGAATTTGATCAAATCGGTCTATTATATCATATAGCTCCCATAGGACCAATCGGCCACAAAATCGATTTTTGTACAAAATTTGTTGTGCTTCGTTTTTTTATAAAGATATCGTAACCAAATTTGGCACTCGGAAGTTTTTTATAGGTCCCAAGCACTGTATCAAATTTGATCAAAATCGGTTGATTATATCATATAGCTGCCATAGGGCCGATCGGGCAAAAAACGTGTTGTGCACAAAATTCGTTACGTGTCGTTTGTTTATATCGTAACCAACTTTTGCAATCAGATGTCTTTTGGAATTCTTAAGCAATATACCGGACTTAAATGCAGTGTGGTGGTATAGGGTATCCCAAAGTCGTCTGCGCCCGACTTTAACGTACGCCATCTTTGTGTTTAAATTTTATGCCACATTTGCTATCAAATTTCATTATCAATGCCGTCAGGCAACAAACATTTAATTGCCTGATGAAAACCAAGAAATAGGCATACACATCGTATGGCAATCATCTGTTTTTGTGCTCTCTAACAAAGAGTATATAAGCTAATTTATTTGAAGGGGATAATATTTATTTAAAGAATAATGAATTGTGTATTTTTTTATCAATTTTTGCATATCGTATATTTTATTTATCCAACCCATTGGAAACAACCTGCTGATAGTAAAGTTCAACTTTATTGTAATAAAAAAAATTAAATTATTGAATACAAAATACACAAACTTTATTTATTATTATGATAATTGACTAAATTGAATACTAAATCACAAAAATGTTCAAGAATTATTTGTTGTGTAAGAAATTTTGCGGTTTTTAAAAAATTTTCAAGAATTTCGTTTTCGGTCAGATCAATGCAATGCATTGTATGAATGTTTAAAGAAGCAAGGGCATTCAGACGCTGCAGCCCCTTTGTATTTCTAATGTAATTCTTCTCAACGTCGAAAATGGTCGTTCTGGAGTTGATGTGCTTACAGGTAACACTGCTAACACTCGGAAAAGCCTTTTAATATTGTTGAATGAAATCATCACCAGAAAAATACAGTAAGCTTAAGTTTTACATATCAATTTTTTCTGCTCTTAAAAATTCTAATCGAGAAATATTGACCAACAAAGCATCAAGCAAAAGGTCTGCGTATTTTTTTTGATCAAAATCTTGTTTGAGGAACAATTGTCCGAAACTTTGAAAGACAGATTTGTGTTCTTGAAACCGACTTTTACGCTGAGAAATGAATGTGTCGAGGAACGGTAGAATACAATTCTATAATAATCTTCTACATTTTTTGCTTCGACTTTGCAACGACGAGGATATTTCATTGTGATCTCGTATATGAAATCAATAACAGCTGGCTGCAATTCGATGTACCCTACGATTGCTTCATGAGACTGAGCCCACCTTGTATGGCATGTAGAATTCAGTTTGTCTTTCTTTTCTTTTGCTCACTTTTTTTATTTTGAAAATTTCTTTCTTCAGTATGTCCTGTCTTTTACGCCAGTGGAAAAATGTTTCAATTGATCCGATAGTACGCAATGCGTTTTTTATTCCAGATACTTCGCAAGCTGAATTAAGAACCAAATTGAAGCTACATGCAGCGCAATGTACATCAATTGCCAGAAGGAAGAACGATCTCAGATGAGCCTGTGCACCACTAAATTTGCCACTCATTGCTGGAGCTCCGTCGAATCCTTGACTATACATGAATGAGCAGTCGACGCCGACATCGCGTAAATAGTTTCTGATTGAATCCGCCAAACCTTCTCCAGAAACGTTGGCAACTGGCACAAATCTGAGAAAATCTTCACAAACATTCATTTTTGAGTCCAAGTACCGAATGCAAATAGAAAATTTTTTTATGCTTGATATATCGGTCGATTCATCTGCTAAAACTGAGAATCCTTCGGCTTTATTGACTGTGTTAACTATTTTTTATACCCTGTACCGTATAGTACAAAGGGTATATTAAGTTTGTGCAAGCCGAAAATGTGTGTAACATAAAGAAGGAGACGTCGGAGACCTCCCAAAGTTACCCAAAGTATGATCAGGGTGACTAGAGAAGTCGATATACCCATGTCCGTCTGTCTGTATGAACGCCTAGAGCTAGAGCAACCAAATTTTTAGATTAGATGCGCTATTATGTCAGGGGAGACAAGTTTATTTTATTTTTTTGGTATCGGGGTTATATTATATAGCTCCCATAGGGGTGTTTCAGAGGACCTCGAAAAAAACAAAAAGTTTTAGATGGATAATTCGTTTGTTTATGAAGTTATCGTAACAAAATTTTACATTCTGAAGTTTTTTAGAGATCTTCAACACTGTACCAAATTTGGTCAAAATCGGTGGACTATATCATATGGCTCCCATAGGACCAATCGGTCAAAAAAACGTTTTTTGCACAAAACTCGTTGTGTTTCGATTGTGTGTGAAGATATCGTACCCAAATTTGGCAATCAATTGTTTTTTAGATTGCTTAAGCAATATATCGGACTTAATTGCAATTAGTGGTACAGGGTATACCAAAGTCGTCCGCGCCCGACTTTAACGTACGCCATCTTTAATTTTTCTTTCATTAGTATTTATTATTTCATTAGAAAAATTTTTCATCTTTGGTTACTTTATTTTTGCATTTATTCAACACATATTATATGCTATGTACGTATATATGAGTAAACGAATATATTTTTTTTGGCTCTTTGCCACCAAACAAAAATATTTATATAAACATTTTTTGTACATTTGATGCACGGCATTCCAAATGTTTTTTTTGGAAAACTACATATATTATAAAAAAAAATTTTACAACTCAGACAAAAACGGCAAGAAAAAGACAAAAAAAAAAACCTAATATATTGCTTAAGAACTCCAAAATATATTTATTAGCCAAATTTGGTTACGATATTTTTATAAACAAACAAAAAACAGACAAATTTTGCATCAAAAACGGTTTTTTGACCGATCGGTCCTATAGGGGCTATATGATATACTAAACCGATTTTGATTAAATTTGGTACATTGCTGGAGAACTCTAAAAAAAAACTACCAAGAACCAAATTTAATTACGATATCTTCATAAACACGCGAAACACGACGAATTTTGCACTAAAAACGTTTTTGACCGTTCGGTCCTATGAGGGCTATATGATATAGTCAAACGATTTTGATAAAACTTGGTACAGTGCTGGGGAAATCTTAAAAACTTGTCAATGCCACAATTGGTTGTATGATATAGTCAACCGATTTTCGAACTACCAACCACCAAATTTGGTTTCGATATCTTCATAAACAAACTAATTATCCAATTAAAACTTTTTTCAGACAGACGAACATGGGTATATCGACTTCTCTAGTCACCCTGATTATACTAAAGGTAACTTTGGGCTTGCACAAACTTAATATACCCTTTGTACCATACGGTACAGGGTATAAAAAGATGGTGTACGTTAAAGCCGGTAACGGACGACGTTAAGATATACTGTACCCTCTAAGAAACTTCCAAACCCCAAATTTTGTTTCCATAATAAAATTTCAATTAACAAAATAATAAATTGTAAGCAATATGTTTATACCTATGTACATACACCCTGTAAAGTAATTTCATTAAGCTGGCTTGTGCCAAGAGAATGGGAATTCAATATGGCACAATGAACCCTGAACTTTTTGGCATTTGTTTAAGCGCTTATCATAGATGCGGGTCCTCTTTTTTTGACCCGACCATGACCCCATTCAATTGTAAATATATATGATCAGAATGTTCTGTCACAATTAACAGCTAACAAATTTCGAAACCATGCCACCCCCAAAAACAATATGATCTCATCACATCACACCACAAAAAACAACAACAAATGGACTTGACTTGGCTGCCATTTTATGTTTATTAAAATTGATGTGTCCGAGCGTACAATAAAATGTTTTAATTAATTTCAACTGTGGTACACAGTTAGATAACAAAGTAAAGCATTTTTTATTGTTCATTTTTACAGCTGATGAATAATCAGTCTGACGGACTGACAATCAATTTTAGTGCATTCTGAACTCGAAAATCATTGATAAGTGTTACAGAGCGAAGCTTAGTTGGAAATATTTTCAATCAGGCTCCAAGGCTCCAAAAAAGCATTATTTTGAATTTCCATATGCCTCCAATATTTTTTGGATCGACACTGAGTTACTTGGATGGTGACCGACATAGAATTTCCGTGTGAGGTACACAGGCCACAGTCATTATGTCAAATTTTTTACAGTCCAAGAAAGATTTTCCAGGTGTCTTGTAGGGACAAACTTGACTGGTCTACTTTTTTTTTCATTAGGCTTACACTCCTTGAGAGCATAGGGCTTACACATGATACTATATACCTAAATACAAAATATGACGATGGGCCGTAGCAGATTATAAGTGGTTTACAATAAATTGAAAATATATCATCACCCTTGACACTCTGTATAGATATAACAATTTTTTTGAAAAAATGGAAACATGCAGCATCTTAGTGTAAAGCATTTTTACTTACAAAAATAAGTAAAATTTTTTTTTTTTTTATTTAAAATTTTGAAATTTTCCATATTCATTTAGTTAACCCAAAAGGTGTCAATGTAAAAATATCTTTATTTTTAAAGTTATTCATAAGCAATTTAAAGATTCAAGATTTATCCCACCGTCGAAGTCGAAGTAGACATGTCCATCTGCCTGCCCGTCCGCGCCTAGATCTCAGGAATGGTAAAAGCTAGAGCAACAAATAATTCAGATTAGATCCTTTATTTTTTCACGGGAGACAAATTTATATAATTTTTTTTATATTAGCGTTCTATTATATTGCTCCCAAGAAGGTATTTCCGAGCACCTCGAAAAAAAAGTTTAGTTCGTTTAATTATGTAACCATCGTTCGGTTTTTCGAGTTCTCGTTCACTTTACCAAATTTGATTAAAATCGGTCAAAAAACTTCTTTAGTACCAAATTCGTTTGTTTCTCGTTTGTTTATGAAGATATTTGTACTAAATTTAGCGGTCAAAAGTTTTTTGGAGTACTTAAGCATTATACCGAATTTGATTGCAATGTGATGGGTATCTCAAAGTTGTCTGCACCTGACTTTAACATATGTATGCCATCTTTTCAATATCCCTTAGTTAAGGATTGACTGCAGGTAATGTACAAAATACAATTGGAGACGACATTTCATTATGGAAGCGATCACGCAGATCTTAAAAGAAACGACACGAATGTTTAATAAGATTTGCAAAAAATTTAGGAGATAGATTTCAGCAAAATAGATAAATGCGCCCAACGGTCGTTACTACTTTTCTTGTACGCAAGGTTCATTCACTTTATTTTCACCCAAGCGCAAAAAAGCATTACATAAAAAAAATTACATTGTGTACGAAAAACAAACACCAAAACATTGTGAAGGTGTTATAGAAACAATTAAAAAAAAAAACTTTGGGATTTCAACTGACAATTGAATTTTTTTTATTTGACTGCATTGGAAAAAGAGTTTGTAGTAAATAGATATACTCATATGCATGTATATATAAATACTACGTTGAAAATATTTTACTATTTACTAATACATATTTATCTTTGTACTATGCCACAAAATCTACAATATTATTCTTTGCACTTCAAAGCGTTCTAAATTTAGTATAACGCTGTGCGTTGGCATAGAGATAGAGACACACATTCACGCACATACGACAGTGGCGCGATAGGAGGGTTGGTTGGTTGAAGTGGTGGCTCAGTCCATGAGCCCAGCTAGCGCTTTCGCACCGTTCTGTTGCCACATTCTCGTTTCCAACTCGTTAATTGGTTGTTTGTGTAGACAGCTCGGTTAGACATTTGAATGTACACATAAAATTTTAATTCTTTCTTATTCTCTTTAAATACTTCTTTAAAATTTAAATTAATTAATACATAAAATTGTATTTTCGGCCGTGCTCCGGAAAACGAAACCGAACATATTATTCCGATTCGTTTTGAAAACGAAATGGGATATCCCAAATGGAATTTTTTTTTATATGAAGTTTTGTCATTCCGTGCGAAAATTTATGAGCTGCGTATGGGCCTTAACCCGGGAACCCTGTCGCACTTATTAGCCATGTGTTCATGTATGATACGCACATATACACACAAAAAAAAATCGTTTTGCACAACGCATGCTTATTTTTGGGTTGGGTCAGAAAAAAATACTTCAAAAAAATTATCAATGAATATCTACCTTAAAGTTGGCATAAATATAATCTAAGAATATCAAAGAGTATTACAAAAATTAGTTCAGTATGAAATAACTACATTTTTAAACATATTTTGCCGATTCGTTTTAATTCATCTTGCAACAAAAAATTCGGTTTCAGACCACATGACTACATTGAATATAAAATGGGATAATTGCATTCGCTATTTGGGAGTTTACTTCGATAAAAAGCTTCTTTTCTCGGATCACATTAGTAAAACTATTGATAAAAACGACTGCATGAGGAATCTAATATTAAAAAGATTGATGAACTTATTTCTCGCGCTATCAACAATTTCGCTAATAAAAAAAATGTGGTACAGTCGAGGCGGTGCCCGACAGTGGAATACCCGGTACCTTTTGTCTCGCAAACAATTTTTCCTGCATATTCCTTCTACGAACTTTCCAATTGGAATTTTTTTTTTTTGGTGAATTTCGATATTTATACCTATAAGTTTCCTAAATTTTTACCGATTTTGATGAAACTCGAATGTTACGTCAAAGAAGTTATTTAAAGTATATGGGGTAAGTTTCAAGTTGGTATGTTGAGGGGTGTGGGAGAAAACACGGTAAATCGATTGCGGGGGGTGGTGGGACCTCATCGATAAAATTTGGATGTGGATTTGTTCATTAGAGCCACATGAATCAGCTTACCAAAAATTGTGATTCTAGGTCACTTGTAACCATAATTACGAGGAGTCAAATATTGATGCACTTTATGGGCAAGGGGCAGTGAAATTTGTACATTTTTGACTATAACTTTTTCTGTATTTGTCCGATTTTGTTCATTTTTTACACATAGATGCATGTATCCACAACGCATCGCTCTGTTAAATTTCAAATGAAAATATTAAACGGTGTGGCTAAAAACCGCGAAACTCTACAGCGGGGGAACGGGGAAAGATATTGACATGATTCAACAAACTTCATCTGCTTAGGAAATATGCGCACCAGCAGGTAAAGTTCCGTGTCTCTAGCTCTTATAGTCTCCGAGATCTAGGCGTTCATACGGACGGACGGACGGACGGACGGACGGACATGGCTCAATCGCTACCCGAGGTTATGATAAGCATTTTGGTATAAAGGACTTGGGGTCTGCCACGCCTCCTTCTGTCCGTTACATACATTGCACAAATCTAGTATACCCTTTGTACCTATAGGTACAGGGTATAAAAATGTGATACAGTCGAGGCGGTGCCCGACAGTGTAATACCCTGTACCTCTTTACTCGAAAAAATTTTATTCCCGCAAATTCCTTCTAAGAACTTTCCAATTGGATTTTTTTTTTTTTGTGAAATTCGCTATTTATACCAAAAAATTCCGTAAATTTTTACCGAATTTGATGAAAGTCGAAAGTTACGTCAGAAAAGTTATTTAAAGTATATGGGGTAAGTTTCAATTTGATATGTTGAAGGGCGTAGAAGAAAACACGGTAAATCGACTGCGGGGGGCGGGGAGGCCGTATCGATCAAATTTGGATGTGCGTTTGTTTATTAGGGCCACATGAATAATCTTACCAAAATTTGTGATTGTAGGTAATTTTTTACTATAATTACGTCAAATATTGATGCAGTTTATTGGCAAGGGGGGGTGAAATTAGTACATTTTTGACTATAACTTCAGATACGTGTAATCACGACGCATCGCTAAAAACCGCGAAACTCTACTGCGGGGGAACGGGGGAAGATATTGACATGATTCAACAAACTTTATCTTCTGAGGAAATATGCGCTTCAGGTGGTAAAGTTTGGTATCTCTAGCTCTTATAGCATTAAATTTTCGAGTCAAAATCCTTTATATTTATAAATTTATTCTCTTAAATTCTCAGTTGTAAAGATATAATATCTAAACTCCGATTCAATATGTTAGGGTAACTTTAAGCAATAGTTTTATATTATTTCGGCAAACGAAGCAAATTGTAAATTGTAATTGTAAACCACATGAAAAATTCGGTTTGGTAGACTTGGGAGCACCAAACGTTCGGTTTCAAAATGAGTCCGAATAAAATGTTCGGATTCGTTTTACTTCACGGCTTGAATCGTATTGACCCCTCCCCATCGTAAAAGGCTATCTATGCCACTGACACACACACACCCACACCCACACACAAACATACCTAATGCTGCATGCATAGATGAAAGCCCAATTTGAAATGGGGACACAAGTAGTTAATGAAAGCCCAATTTAAATTGGGGACACAAGAACGACAACCAAAATAACTTCAATGGATAGACGGTAGCTTAACTTAAAACTAGTTCTACTACCAAACTAATTAGATTCAAAGGGCTAGAAGAAAACGAGAGAAAAAGAGTTAAATTTGTTGTTTATTTCTAAAGAGAGAGAAGCACAAAAAAATTGTGACACACACGCAAAGTCAACAAGTGTGAGCTGGCATATTTCATAAATAATAATTAATTTATAATTTATTTTATAAATAGGCCATTAACATTAGGAGCGGAACCACTGAACGAGACAAAGATTGATGGAATCGAGCAGTCAGAAAGGTAAGAGCGTGTGCATATCAAGGTATAAGAAATGAGAGGGGACTACCAATATGGCTTCCATGGCAGTAACACTTACTCAGCACCGCTTTTTGTTTCTTTGTTTTGTTTTTATTATTGCCGTTTGTTGCGGTACTCCTTTCATATACGAATAACAGCAAAAGCCGCAAAACAATAACAACAAACCAGCAACAATCACTTATAACAAAGTTAGCCATCAATTGTTTTCTCTACATAAAAGGTAGTCCCCCCACTATTGCTATTTATTATAGAATGTATGTAGGTGCAATTGAATCAGCAAGTAGTAATCGAATTTTTAATATATCTTGTTGGCTAAGTTGGAGCTCATGTTGAGGACAACCCACACTCAATGAGTACTACCTTATACTACATGCTTGACCTTTGATTTGACTGGGGAATCAAAGAGTATGCCAGCTTGTATATAAAAGTAACTTCGACTTCGGCATTGATTTGAGATAGTTTTTATTAGCAACAGTTATCATTTTAAATGTGCAAAATCTGATATCTCTTAAACCCATGTCCATCTGTCTGTTTTAGATAAATATTTCGTTTGTTTAAGAAGATATCGTAATCAAATTTAGCACTTGGAAGTTTTTCTTAGTTCCCAATCACTGTTCAAAACTTGATCAAAATCGGTTGACTATATCATATAGCTCCCATAGGACAGATCGGTCAAAAAAACGTTTTTTGCACAAAATTAATTTTATTTCGTTTATTTGTGAAGATATCGCAACCTAATTTGGCAATCGGAAGTTTTTTAGAGTTATACCAAATTTGATCAAAATCGGTTGACTGCCATTTTTTGTTTGTTTATGAAAATATCGTAACCATATTTGGCAAATAAAGCAATATATAGAATTTAATTGTATCCCAATGTCGACCGCGCCCGACTTTATCGTACGCCATCTTTATATTAGCAAAAACTTTTGTTCTATCAGATTTTTAATTTTAGACATATGTATTCTTTCGTCACAAATTTTTTACCGCGAACAATTTTTTCATACCTTGCCAGAAGGCATAGCAAACCATAAGTTCGAATGATTCAGAGATCATAAGAAATAGAGGCACTCGACACAAAAGATGCCCAAAAATGCGCATGTGAAGGCCGTTGACATTTACTGATTCATATCGATCCTCCCCTCCGTATCAGATATCAAGGCATACACTATTCGACGTGTCGTACAAGACGTCTGTTTATCGAGCTGTACGTTTTGCACACAAACAATGCGACAAAATGTACAATTTTATTTTAAAATTTTATTGCATTAACTTTTGCGTTGGCCATTTCAACTTTGACGAGACCAAAACCTTGTGGACTTAACAGGAATGAAGCCAAAAACAATTAGATATGCAGCTAACAAAGCAAAAACAATAAGGCTGATATTTTGTGAAGCCATAAAAAATTTTTAATGATTGAAATACTCAATATTTACAAGTGGATTATATATGTCTAGGATCTTGTTTATAAAGGTCAATGTTAATATTTTGCACCTTGGCACTTTTTGTCCCATCCATATTGCTATTTTTTATTTTGTTTTTTATTATTAAGTTATAAATTGCCGGCAGCCGGCGCGCTTGCTTTTCGATATACTCAAACAATAATTTAATCATACAATAGGTCCATAAACGTTACGACCGACTGTACGATTTACCGAAAAAATCCAAACTTTGATTTTTCGTAGGACCACCGTGCGACTTCATGCGACGATCACACATACAATCCAACCGAAACACAAGGCAGACAGCCTGCGTGCGTGTGTAAATTGTACGACTTGATTGTTTATCGAAAAATTAAATGGTTTCTATTTTTCGTACAATTATACAAATTAAATTACCAAATATCATACGATAATCCCATCGATAAACAGCCAAGTTATACAAACTGTCGCATGGGGAATACCTTGGGTTAAATAGTATGATGCAAAAATGATAAAGATCAGATGATTGATAAAAATAACTATAGTTCGCACGGATCGCAAATGTATCAAGTGCTTACTTGAATACGACTAATGGCCGATGCCTTAAATCACTCCACTTTTTTGTGTCTTCTCTTTATTATTTTTCCACCACTAGATTTATTTGTCAAACTTTTCTGTCCAAGCATTCGTTAATTTTATCTTACAACCATATTATTGTGAGTTGGCGAATATCTACTGTATTCCTAAATTTTGGCACAAGCTCTTTGTCATCATCTCTCACGAATATTGCTATCCGCTACATAAATTCACTTTCAAAATTGTCCTTGACCGTTTTGAAATGTTGTTTTTGTTTTTTGATTATTTGCTTTTTTTTATATTTATATTATTATTTATAACTCCCAAACAAATAAGAGATATTAAGCTTCAAGCAAAATTTGGTTTGCTTTGTGGCCCGATGATGTGATGATGTAATGCCAAAGGCAAGTACTCTGAGTGTGCATGTGTGTTAGAAAATGTTCGTTTGTATGTATTAGTCATTAAGCTGGCGAAAAGCAGACGCTTGAATTACTCGATTGGCGCCAAGCATTTCTTCAACCGTCTCTTTCATTCCCAATGACTATGCAATGTGTATCCTTTTTTGTGTGATTCGGTTTCATATAACCCCATAGACATACATAAATATCTCTATATACCATACATACATAAACCACACTATATTTATTCCATAAATTTTTGGCATATTTAAGCACCTGTCATGAACTTTTTCAATTTGTTCAGTGTAGGAGTGTGGGGTGGACTTAGCGAATATGGGCTTAGAGGTGGCAACTTAGGCCAATTGTTGGCCACTGTGTCAATAGTTGTTGCATAAAGGCCTTAATCCAATATATATACACATATATAAATATCACATTAATAGTTAATTAATAGTCGAAAATGCAATCATTTTAACTTGAATAGTGGGACCAGAACAGACGTTTAGACAAATTTTTTTTGATATACGAAAAATGGAATTGAAATTGAATTGGATCAAATTAAATATAAATGTATAACCTTATCCCAAAATATTATCTTCAAAAAAAACTACTCTATTTACTCTGTGCCAAAGTTTTTATTTCAACCGTCTCGTCGCTTATTTCCAGTTTTATGGGATTTTGCCGTTTAATCTATTAGATTAATTAAAACTCGGAACGGGTACTTAATTTTGCTTTATTTAAGAACAAGATACAAGTTAAAAAGGTTAGATATATAATTTTTCAATTCCATCCTTCACCAGGAGTGGCATGCCCGCACGCTTAAAGCCATACAACAAACGCACAGCTCCGCAGTTTAATCAGAATAGATCGATGCAAGGTGCAATGCAATGACACTTGAAGCGGACCCTATCCGCCTCTTTGCGCTCTGTTGACGTGGCAACGTGGTAAACAACAATGCAAAATATACAATACACTTACGCCTGTCAAGGGTTAATGTCCTTTCGACTTTGCGGCTTTTATTATTGATATTTTTGGTAGGGAGGGTAAACAGGCACTTACTGCCCCCAGGCCAGCCCTAAAGCCATAGTTCTGCGCATGTGCAGCATTTGTATAATAGGGCAACATATTTAGTGGCCGGAAATAAGGGGCAAAAATCCATTATCCGGTTCGCCAACATGCTAGCTCGCAGCAAAGTATTGCACTTTGCCTAAATGCCGGCAAAAGAGAAGAGGAGAAGAGGAGAAGAGGAGGAGGGGGAGGAGGGAGGGAGAATGCTTATATTGTGGCGTGACATATGGCTAAAGGTAGCAATACAATTGACGCCAGGGACATATTAAGATATATTCCATACAAAGTATAAGAATCACAGTTTAAACAAAATATAACGTATATGCTACGTTGCGTCTAACCAAAAAACTCCCCCCATAAAAGGTCAGGGGGGAGTTAACTGAATGAGTCATCATGCTGCCGGGGCGGGAACAAAGTGCAAAGGTCTGTGGATACAGGGTGGCTCGTAGCTATCTAACTATAAGATTTTTATATATTTTTTATTAGGGTTTTTCGCTGTTTTTGGCCATTTTTTTTTCTTTTATGCTCATATTGAGGGTTGACCTACGCACACACACACAAAAATACATCTTGTACAATATGTGTGAACGTGTCAGAGGATGTTTCAAGGATATGCTGACGGCAACTTCCTGTTGTAGTTGTTGCTCTTGTCCGTTTTACGTTCGTTTGTTTATCTGTTGAGCCACAATAAGCGTTATTACCCTGCTTACTTTTACACCATATATCGTATATACTAAGTTCTTATACATGTAGTACTCCCTCTCAGGCTCGATTTATCATTTATAGTCTCATGAATTTTCTAATTGATTCATATTGAAGTCGACAATAACTGGGCTTCTATTGATATTATTTGCTTCAGACTCTTAAACAGTCACTAACCCTGCACTACACAACATTGTCCCTTTGTAGACAATGTTTTGAGTATGCTGGGTTCAACTGCAACCGTTGCACTAAAAGTCAACAAAAATGATATCTACATATGTAAAATAGAAGTAACGGTTCCTTAGTCATTTCACAATTATGCAGCAGCAATAATAATACGCAATCAACTTTGTCGACAGCATTAATTTATTTTTTTGTTTAAGTTTCAATATTTGCACCACGCAATTGTTCATTTGTCTCCCCAAATAAAGATATGGGCCCCCAAACCTCAAAACATACGTATGCATTAATCTGTGAGTATGGGATTTTATTCATGGATGAAAACTATTTGTGTGCCACTTCAGCTTAGTTTCTGCTCGTTTTTTCGTGGCTTGAACTGGTTTTATTGGTACTTCTTCAAAGCTCTAGCTATTGACGGCGTTTGTTTATTCAAGGAATCCAGTAAAACATATATGCATAGGTACCTATATATTTAAATTCTTTTGAAAAAAATTAGAAACTACTTTTTTACTACAAAGAAGTATGTAGTTTGATTTAAAATACTAAAGTTGCCATGCCAGAAAGGTACATATTTTTTATTTCTTAGTATAAAGGTTACAAGTCCCTGTACAGCAAAAGTATGTATTTTAAGATTTGAACGCCAAGAGCTGCTGACGAGTTCCCATTCAGAATAATTGACCTAGCGGTGGCAAGCACAGATCCAGGACATTGAACTGTCCTGTGCAGTAAGTGTTTGATGACTAGCTCAAGCCAGTCAGCTTTTCGAGTATTTGGGTCGCGCCTGGGACCATATAAAGCCCGAACACACTTTATGGTGGCGCATGTAGCAAGAAATACGATAAACTTGCAGGAAAGCGAGAAAAAAAAGGCAGAGTGGCAAATTCATAGAATATGCGAATAGAATAAACTAAGTTTTGGAATGACAAAATTTATATTAAGCTTACAGGATATTTTAAAGTTTGTGAAAAAAATTAAAAACCAATTAAACTATATATTTCTGGTACCTGTTGTTTTACTAGATTGACTAATATCGGTATAAACTAATTTAGTTACCCGTTACAAAATTAACGGCAACTTTATAATAGCATACTTAAACACTACACATTGGGTATAACAAATACATACAATCAATTACATCAGCCAATGCGTAAGAAGAAGAGAAGTGAGAGGAAAAGTTGGGTCAAAAACATACCCAGAAGCATTTAACTGCAGTAAAAAGCAAAGAAGAGAAAATAAAAGTTGCAATCCAATGAAAACTAGCCCGATTTTGTCAACTTTTAATGTTGGCGTTTTACGTTCAAAACTGGGAATGATCAAAGGGGAAATTCAGTTTGGCTCAGCAATAGTCAAACGGCACGCGATGGCATGCAAATGGGCAAAATTGGCAACCGGAAAACCACCACACTCACACAAGTACTGACACGTTTATACATGCATGCCTGTCTGTATACGGCCAGGAAACATGAACATATGGCCAGTGTTGGAAGTTACTGGACAGTTGGAATTAAGCGTACACTTAGTATGTAAGTATCTTACAACTAAAACAGCTAAAATCATTGCTGCACTTATGCAGATACATATAAGAATATCTTAATGTGCCAGTTGGGGTATCACCTGGTTAACTCTGCATGCTGCCACCGCGTGACCTTAACTTGAAACACGTATAATTTTCTTTTAAACAACTGCTCCAATTGCCACAGTGCCTAGAAGTTTCTTATGATGCGTTTACACTGCTATCTTAGTCAGGCGTCACTAAGATTCGAAAAAAAGTTTTTTTTGCATTAATTTAAGGTTGATTTACTTTTACCCTAAGCCGCCGGACAAAAGTATAAAATATTTTAATTAGTTGAATGTTTTAAACGATTTGACATTTAAGGAAAATTCCTTAATGAAGAAAAAAAGATCAAAAACAACGTAGTTTTTATTTATCCGTTGGATTTAACCATTTAATGTGTATTTTTTACTATAGGGTGGGCAATCTGTTGGTTTGGTTGTCAAGCACCCCTAATCCGGAACATATCCGTCCAAGTGGATGCTCTTCGACATATGTCTAGTTCAAAACTACTCCATTTTAGTCATGGATCGTTTAACAACCGAACAACGCGTAAAAGTGGTACTATGAAAATGGTGTTTCTACGAAACGACCGATGAATCGCCAGGAACATCGACGCGCCATCGTTCGCACCTTGCTAGGACCACTTTGCGTGGAATTTTGAATGCGGATCTACATTTACACGCTTACAAGATTCAAATGACGGATCAATTGAAGCCCACCGACCATTATCAACGTCGCTTATAAGTTCAATGGGTGGGAGAACAGTTTTGAGTTTTTGTCAAAAAAAATAAATAAATAAATTAAATATACGAATTAAATGCAATTAACAAACAAACCAACAGATGGCCCACCCTATATAACGCAACAGCATTCCACTACAAAAGCTTCAAGAACAAAACAAACAAAAAAAACTGATAACATTATTGTAAATAGACTACAAAAGGGAAGTCACAATCAGTGCGATTGACATTTGTTATACACAACCATTTTACATAAATTCCTCATCCCTTACCATCTAGTTTCGTCTTGGACAAGCGCTCAACCTAGTGCGTATGCTGATCAAAACAAACATCATCCGGATGACCTGATAACCTGTTTCGATTAGTTCAGTTCTGTTCACAAAGTACGCGTCCTAAGAGTTCTAACACATCCTGCCAATATCGCCTCAAGCTAGATAGTCAAGCCAAGAAAAAAGTATACCTCTTCGAAAAAAGCACTCTTGAATTATTATGAAAAACTCGACTCGCTCGAATACCCTGAATCGTCGCAAGCGTTATAAGACAAAGATCTGTTTTTTGATGCACAAATGTTTAATCTCCCGGTGAATCGGGAGTGTGTGTAAAATTTTGTATCCCTATCTCTTGGGGTCGCCGAAATCTAGCTGTCATTTGACCCCTTTTGAAAACAAAGAATGTATACAATGCGTGCGTGTGACGTAATAAATTATTTCAGTACTGTCGAGGTATATAGTAGGAATTATTGGGCTTTGGTTCCGCTGCTAGTTAAACTGATAAAACACTGGAGTTTACATTATTGCTCGATGTGGCAAAAAATTTTACGCAAATAGCATACATTTTTTTTCAGTGTATCAACACAACAGGGGATACATGCCATTCATTTGCAAGTATGCCTGATAGTCTGCCTTCACTCATGCGTTCCTCTGGTTGAGCCACAGCACAGTATCAGCTTAATTCACAAGGCTCTTGTTCTCAGCTGCACCGAAACTTTCAATGCCTTTGTAAGCCTCACGTAGTAGCACTCGTCTGTGTTCAGACCCCTGCTACCTGCGCATGAATTTCAAATGCGTCGCAATTTAGAGACACGGAAATTACGGTCAATATTTGCGCTTTTTATTATTAGTTGGAACAATCATAAAGTAAGGTCGCAGTTCGTAATTTTGTCATGGGCGAAGTGTTGCTGGGTCTAATCTTTATGTAGCTAAAGAAAAATATTTGTTTTGAATATACTTAAAACAGCTGAGTTTGTGATTTCGATTGCATTTAAGCTGATACAGAAATCACGTTACTGTTACTGGGGCCTACTAAATAGGAATCTGAAATTGCTGGCGGCTATTGTCCTTATAAAATAATTTCATAGTTGGATATTGAAGGAAATCCGCACTTTGGCCTGGTTTTTATCAAAAATTGTGGAGTAAGCAAAGTTCAGCGTTTTAAAGATAATTATTATTGTGCAAATATACTGGCCCACTCCAAACAACAAAATAGTACATGGTATTGTCATGAGCTTGTGTCTCGGTCTGGTTTTCAAGTGAGTGGCTTTTATGCATCTTTCTGAGCTCTTATGACTATTAAAGGGCACCAAAGCAGGAAATGCAGCGTAGCTGGACCAGACCTATGTATCTGTGTGCTTTTATACGAATTTTAACTCAACAACAATTCATCGCTTCGCCAAATATTTCTATTAATTACAAAAAAAAAAAAAAAAAAAAAAAAAGAGATTGCTGGCACGACCCTGATGGATTTTCCACAATAGCGTCGAAAGTGCAACAGTCTTAGTCTTTCTACCAGCCGAAAACGCAACATTAGCAATAGGCATTTGCATATTGGTATAAACCACGAGCCGTTGCTACTTTTTATCGATCCAACAATAGCCACCCCAGGAAGCTTGCTTAGAATTACAACGTTATATGGCGCCGGGGTGCGTCGTCGTATGACTGCTCTGTAGGGTGGTGGGATTTTGATTGGACTGACGCATGCGCTGCAAACAGCAACGAATTCACAATTGACACAAACATGCACCAAAAAAGAAATGACCAATATTTTTACATAACTTATGAACTCATAAGTTTGTGATAACAGCAAGGCTACTTACTGGCATTCGTTCATGATTTCCTCTTGGCTGCGCACCTGCACGGGTGCCAGCTCTTCGACGTTTTCCTCATAGTTGCCAAAACATTTAGTTATCTTCTCATCAAACGTGTTGACCAAATCCTCCAAGCTGCCACCAAAGGTCTCTGTAAAATTGTCCACATTATCGCCAACAGTGGACCGTTTGTCATTGCCATCCACACCCACAGTATCGCCCGGCACTAAGCCCACATCTGATAGACCCAGATCAAGGGAGCCAACACCAATCAATGTATTACAATTGGGGCTAATGTTACCACCGGCGCCATTCTTGCTAATATGCGCATCGCGCACTGCATTCTCTAAAAGGCGCAGCTTAGCATCCTGCTTGCCTGAAACAGCAGCAACACCGCCTGCCTCCTTTAAATTCAAATTGAGCGTATCGTTCAAAGCGTTCTGATTTGAGATGAAATCACAGCCGCCCCATTCGTCGGTCTCTTCGAATTTTGCCAATGGAGCTTCAAATTTTAGCTCGGCCATTTTGGTGCCGAGGTCACGCATGGCACGCGGCGACGACGCTGTCGACGTTGGCGTTGCTAGCCTCTCTGGGGGACAGTAGCAACAGTAAGGGACAGGTGTTGTTTGTTTTTTTATTGTTTTTGGATTGAGAGTAAAAAGCCTGGCGGCTTGTTTTGTTTTTGTTGCACACACACAAACAACAAAAACGCACACAACACTCACATTCAAGTACTTTACACCTGTGCCGAATTTTTTTTCTGTTTGTGCAAATTTTCAACCCCTATTTTTAAGGCTAAACGTTGCGTATTTTGCGAAGCTGACGATGCGACGGTTCTGCGCAAACTTCACTTGTTTGTTTAAAACTTAAAAAAAAAAGGAGAAAGTAAAAACTGTAATTCAATAACTTTCCTGCACACTTGCAAAAAAGAATAACAAAAATTATTTGCTATTTTATACGGCTCAGTTTCTGTTGTTATGTGTATATATTTTATAACGACGCGCACGCAAATAAATACAAAAACCACAACGGAACGCGAAATACAATATACGAACTCGCACGAATGTTTTTTGCGACTGCTACTTCTTAAGTGTTGCGTTGCTTAAAACAACTAAGTCTGGCAGCGCCTATACCAAAAAAAAAAAAAAAAATACTCAGTACTCAGTGCGCTTGGCAACAAAAAACGTTGCTACACACTGTTTTAGGATTTTCAAACAATATAACCGGTGTGTGCACACTGTTCTGGTAACAAGCCGATAGGCAATACAGATTCTGTTTAAATCAGCGGTGGGCACTTAGAACTTAGAAGGCACGCGTGCCAAAGAGCTTTACACGTACGTGAAAATAGCTTTTTTACCGTAAAAGTTTTACAATGGATCACATGCCAAAACACGCAACACTACGCACTCTGCGTATATTTGGTTTTTGTTGGCCATTAAAATTTGCAAGTTTTGCAAATAGTAATGATGTAAGCAAGTGATATTTTTTTGTAGGTAAACCCCTGATCGACACGACCCTATCCGAATTTGTATTCGAAATTGCTCTGTTCAACGTACAGAGTGTAACATATACGTCCCGCATAAAAATAAAAGTCGATAATATTGTCGAATTTAATGACAACTATGCCAAAAAAAAACTGATTTGTGCCATTGTACCTCGGTCTTTGCGAAAGCTCTTTTTTGTTTACGCACACAGGCGCAAAAAACTGCATTAGTAGTTTTGCCCACCGCTGATTTAATTAGTTAACCAGGGCCCTGCAAAAAAATCCGTAACATTCTTTTTCACTCTCTCTCTCTTTCTGCTCATGACGTCACACTTTGTATGTACTATGTATATTTGTTCATTAGGTTCACATAAGTGTTAAGATATTTGTAGAGACAGCGGCAGTTTACTATTTATTAGGAAGTGGCACTGGAATTGATACATTATTAGCTATTTCTTTTCGTGTTTTCAACCAATCTAAAAGTTTTGTAGCTTGTTCGTCAAACCAAGGTATAACTTACGGAAGAACGGAGCTTGACTTTGAGTATTAAAATAAAATATAATTATAATATAGGATAAGGCGTAATTTTTTTATTTGTTATATGGAAATAATCAAAAATCTCCAGAGATGAGACTTATATTTTATGTTAGGGAAATGTTTCAGCATTCAAAAACCGATTTTTGTTTCATTCTCCCATGGCTTGTTTTTTTTTTTATGAATATTATTGTGAAAAAGGACATTTTTCAAAATACGGTTGCACATATGAGGTCATAAAAACAGGTCTAATTCGAATCTTTTCATTATGTTGATTTTTCTCAAAATGCCCCAAATCACAATAATCATGAAAAAGTGCTTATTTGAAAGGAAATATAACAAATTCAAATATATAACTTTTTAAAGATTAAATGGAGTTGAGTCACAAAAAAAAATTCCCTCGAAAAAATTATATTTTTTTCATTTTTAAAAATATTCAATAAATCAATCATTTTGTATCATAAAAAGACGACACTATACAGAAATCGTATCTACATATCATGACCAATAACATAAAATAGCTAACTTTTCAAGTGTCTAGGACTTTTGCTGAAAGAAGTAGCGATATTTGTACGAAAAGTCACCAAAATGTTGTGTTTTTCGCGGTTTTGGGCACAGACTTACGGCTGTAGTTTTTTCTTAAGGTTGCCAATTTTTATGATTTGGGGCAGGGTATACTAGATTTGTGCAATGTATGTAACGGACAGAAGGCGATTGATCCATGTCCGTCTGTATGAACCCCTAGATCTCGGAGACTATATGAGCTAGAGACACGAAACTTTACCAGCTGGTGCGCATATTTCCTGAGAAGATGAAGTTTGTTGAATCATGTCAATATCTTCCCCCGTTCCCCGCAGTAGATTTAATATTTTCATCTGAAATTTAACAGAGCGATGCGATGTTGTTAAATGCATCTGTGTGTAAAAAATGAACAAAATCGGACAAATACAGCAAAAGTTATAGTCAAAAATTTACAAATTTCACCATCCTTGCCTATAAACTGCGTCAATATATGACTCTTCGTAATAATAGTTACAAGTGACCTAGAATCACAATTTTTGGTAAGCTGATTCATGTGGCTCTAATGAACAAATCCACATCCAAATTTTATGGATGCGGTCCCCCACCCCCCGTAATCAATTTACCGTGTTTTCTCCCACACCCCTCAACATACCAACTTGAACCCATATATGTACTTTAAATAACTTCTTTGACGTAGGTAACATTCGAGTTTCATCAAAATCGGTAAAAATTTAGGGAACTTATAGGTATAAATATCGAATTTCACCAAAAACAAAAAAAAATCCAATCGGAAAGTTCTTAGAAGGAATATGCAGGAAAAATTTTTTCGAGACAAAAGGTACAGGGTATTTCACTGTCGGGCACCGCCTCGACTGTACCACAATTTTTACTCTACTTTTGAGAAAAATCAAAATAATGAAAAAATTCGAATTAAATCTGTTTTTATGACCTCATATGTGCAACCGTATTTTGAAAAATGTCCTTTTTCACAAAAATAGCCATAAAAAAAAACAAGCCATGTGAGGATAAAACAAAAATCGCTTTTTGAATGCTGACACATTGTCCTAACATAAAATATAAGTCTCATCTCTGGAGAAAAAAAGTGTTAAATTTGTCGACTAGTGTAAGAGTTAGATGGGATAGAGCTAAATTTAAATTTATATAGTCCAGTTGCAAGCTTCGTTATATTATTGAATGTAACGTTTAAGAAAAATATCAAATATTTCTCAAGCCCCCAACCGAGAAAATGAATAAGAACAAAACCAATTTGTTGTTAAACTTTGTTGCAGTTGTCATTTTAAATTTAATTATTTAAAGCGTATATACACATATTGTATATAGTTTTGCTCTTGGATTTTGTCTTAGTTCGAGTTTGCTATAATAATACATATATTATATAATAATCAAATTGAAAATAAATATTAGTAAATTAAATAGCTTAAGAGATACATTTGATTTTTTTTTATAAATTAAATTCTCGTAAAATTGTGTTACAAAGGGCAAAACAAACGTACTTAAAATTTTATTAAAGTCATTGCTTATAATGTATATAATTATTAAAAAAAAATTTATAAATACAAATTAAAAAGAGTGTAGCTAAAACAGAAAACTGGAGTAATGCATTAATGTAAGGACTCGTAAGGTCAGCCGAGCAATAGCCCAAACCCGCACCCAAAACCATAAAAACGTCAATGAGGACGCATCGTCTCACTATTTTTGTCATTATGCCTTTAAGTGTGAGGGAGTTAGGATACCCGCAGGAACCCTTCACCCATATCAAGGTTCAGAACAAAACTTAATATTTTTTTTTTGTGTTTTAATTTACATTTGAATATTAAAAAAAAAAACGATTTTCATAATAATAAATTAAAGTGCAATAATTTTGCAATACAGTTGTTGGGTGTCTGTTGGTTGTTCTAGTTCTTGTTGGTGCAATAGCTGGCAAATAAATTAATACAAATTAAATACAGTTTTTGTGGCCTTTAAATACACAATAAAATATAATAAGTAAAGAGAACGCTTCAATTATGCACTAAACTAATGACAGTGTATTTGTTTGTAACTCTGCGTATATGTATATGTTTGTGTGTCTCTCAACAACAGCAAGAAACTTGGAATCTCATATTTATAAGTATAAGTATAATTATTACACATAAAATAAATGTCTTTTTCTTTTAATTTACAAAAGTAATATTAATAAATAAAAAAAAAAAAAAAATGCAGAGTAAACACCTTTTAAAAACAGAAACAACTAAAATTGCTTGTTGTTGTTGCTGATAGTATAAGTTGTTGTTAAGCTTAATTTTAAAGTACTATATACGACATTTGGTTAAAATTTTAATTTTCCTTTGCTTTTTTTATTTCATTTGCATTTTATTTTTATTTTTCTTGTTTAAGTTTCGAGCAATTTGTTTTTTGTTTTAATTTTGACATTTGTTTCTGCTACTGGCTTAAAGTTGCTGTAAATGATTAATTTTTTTTTAATTAAACAAACATTTAGTGTGAGTAATAGGTAGAAAAAGCCGACTTGATAATGTTTGCTTGCCAGCAAAACAAACAAGTGCGACCAAGAGAACAAGCTAAGCACAAAGCTTTCTTTTTCAAAACAATTTACAATTCTAAAGTCTCAATTTTTTACAAAGTCATTTTTAAGATAGTATCCACGTCTTTTTTAGAATAAGAATAAGCTTGCTTAAAAGTGAGCCGGTGTTTTTGTGTGTGTATATTTATGTATTTGTGAGTCTTTTTTATGATATAGTAGTTAGTTGCAACTGTAAATATTAAAAATTCGTTGAAATTATTATATACTTTTATTTTTATTATCTCTCATAAAATTCCGGTACGACTCAATTTGCATTTAAGACCGACAACAGCAACGAATAAGATTTAAACCAAAATGTTAAATTTTAAAATTTGTTTCCGATTAAACTTAAATTTGATACTGTTAACTTTTTTGCGACTTACCACTGTGTGTGCGCGAGTGTATGTGTGTGTGTTGACTGTGGCATTTGTGAATCTGGGGAGGTGTGTGTGTGTGTGTGTGTGTGCGTGTGTGACATATACAAGCAAATTTTAACGTTTATTGTTCGCCGGCTTAAAGTTACAAGACAACATCTCTTCCTTGGCCAATTTTGCACGATATTCGGCCATCATATCACGACAATGTACTGCGATTTCAACTAAACACGAGAACATTGTTTCACCACGCTTGCAATAGGCATCTTGATCATAATCTACATAGTTTGTTAAATCGTATAGTGTTTTAGAGTCTGCCAAAAAGTTCTCCAGTGTTTCATTAACACTGCGGTGATATTCGACAACCATTTCCTCTGTTTTCTGCAGATCATCGAGGGCCTGATGTTGTACCATTAATTCGTTTGAAATATCAAGTTCCTATAAAGACAAATAAATAATATATAAGTAACGACAATATTTAATTAAAGTAGCTTAAAAACTAATTACTTATTCAACGCCAAACGAAATACAATCCATTTTCGCATCTTTTATATTAAACCGCAATCAAATGTAAGCAAAATCCTTTCAAGGGTAGGGTATAAAGATAGTCCGCAAATAACTAAATATAACTATGGGAATATGTCTTGATGTATATTATTATTACAAAAGGGCTCTCGTGCTTTTTTTTGTTTTTAAAAAATCCTTTTATCGATTATTTAGAAAACTCCATTTAACTATATAATTTTTTCGTTGTACTATTAGGTATTTCTTTTTTGTTTTTAAAGTGGTCCAAATATAAAAAACAAAAACAACTAAAACGAGTGTACAGGTTTGCTTTGTTTTAGTTAAGAGTTATTTTCTTCACACTGAGACGACACTGCGTCTGTTAAATTCAGCTGGGAAAAGGCAAAAGAACCGTTAGTTATATATATAGACAAACAAAAAAGCGTAGGCGGCATACTACAACAACAAAACAACTACAATCTGTTCTTAAGACAAAAAACGGCGCTTAAGGTACAAAAATCCTATGGAATATACAAGTTTCCATACAATTTTCAATTGGAACAATTTAATAAGCAGGCGCTGTTAAGGAAGGTGCTGCCAATGCTTCAGAGCTGCAACAGTAACAAATACCCTGTGTTACACTTTACACTCTCTCACATTTCTTAAACGAGACGTAACGACTTCTTTGTACTTTATTTTGGTTACTTTATCCAACTCATGTTGATATCGCCGTAAGTGCCAAAATTTACGAAATATTGCTCATCTACTAAGATGATTTTTTATGTTTTTTATTTTATTCGTATCCGAAAGCATTGCGTTTCGAAAAGCAGTTCTATGTTGGCTTTTTTTTAAATAGAAAAGTAAACTCAAAAAGCATCATTCTTTAATAAATGCACCATTAATTGTAAGTTTTAGTTTTCGATTTCATATAGCTTTTCGAGATTTGTTTTCAAAGTGCAGCTGTAATTGCGACAGTATATTAGACATCTCCCTGTCTACAGTCGCGAAAAGTCTGGTTTCTGCATATCAATTAAATTTTAAAACTAACTGGTTACTGCAACAAATTACATATTGTTATTGATCGTTTATCATTTATTTTATTTATAGAGTCCATAGACAGAATTACTTGAATATACAAGAAGTAAGAACAAAACTTATTTAGATATCTTTAAATTTCAAGTACAATGCTCTGTAACATGAACTTTCCCCATTATTATTACAAAAATGGAATGGAACTGGGGTGTTGGCAGCTGGTTCTAAACACATAGTTTGTAAAGACGGCAAAACGGACAAAAAAACGTACAAGCGCATTTTGAAAAAAAAAAAAAATGTATGTTTTAAAACTTGGGACTTGATCCAAGGACTTTCCAGTTTCAAGATAAGGACTTTAAATTTCAATTCTATCCGTTCTTTCATTTTGATCCCATTTTTATTTGGTTGGAATAAGCCTGTCTCTTGCTTACCCAGGGAGTCATTGAAAACAGTTCCCCTGAGGAGTTAGGGGGTATTGATTTCAATCAGTAAAAGAAACCGTTGGGGAGCCGATTTTTAACAAAACCAATTTTGTGCTAAGTTCAAGAGCTTAAAACTTAAAAATTAATGGTATCCGAATTACATCCAGTTACACGGCATTTCGAAAGACAAATGACTCAAATCAAATAAGATAATTCGATAAAAAGTGTCAAAACATAAAAAAAAAAAGATTACGTCAGGTCGCTAACTACTACAAACTACAGTAAAAAAAAAAACTATTTGAAAATATTCGTAACACATGTACTTAATAATACTTTCTATGCGAGCGCCTTTAAAAATATATAGTTCGCTTGTAAGTTTACTTACGCTTAAAGAACGCAGCATGGCTAAATCAATATTGGCGGCATTGCCATTTTTGTTATTATTGTTATTATTGTTGTGCATGTTGTTATTTCCACGCTGGCCAGCCATACCTCCAACCGGTTGTAGATTTTCCTCCTCCTCCTCGTCTTCTATTATCTCGGCCATATCGCCATCACCCCGCATTACATCGGGTATCTCCTTGACTACCAGCTCCTTCACACGATCAGCATAGCGTAGCGTGTTCAACGTATGCTCACACGAGCTTAAGCCCGGCGAAATCATTGCTATCATACAGGTCTTACTTTTCTCTCCAATGAACGAGTCACGCAGCACCTGCGTAAGCTTAGACACACGGAATGGTAAATGCGCTGATTGCTTACCCAAAGCACGAATACATTCTTTTAATGCTAGAAGTGACTTGTTAATCTCGGCTCCCTCCATGCGCGTCTGACGATCAGCTGAAGAGGTGTCAACGCCTCGCTCATTGCCAGCCAAATCGATGAAGGAAAACTTGCCATGAATTTTGGTAGAGCCCGGTGGTCGTAGAACAATCTGAAAGACGGCATGCGATCGCGATGAATTCGAATTGGCTGATGTTTGACCAGAGGTGCGCGCCGCATTGCCGTGTTGTATAAGCTTAAGGACCTCTTCCACGCTGTCCACGACCTTTTCGGTTAGTCCAACTACTTGGACCTGCTGTTTACCATCCTCTAAAACGCGCAGCTTCTGCTTATCAGACAGCAAATCAAATACCTAAGAACAAACATAGAACATTTAATAGACATTTTATAATTATATTGAAACATAACTTACCTTGCCGCTGTAAATCTCAAAGAAGCTGGCCGACACGACTAAGTTTAGAGAACGATAACGCGCCGTATTCAATGTCATAAAAACATCCTTAGCCGCCATAGCGTAAATGCCATTTTTACAGTCCTGTACTTTGCCATTAAACTCACCGCCCATGGTGTGAGTTTTACCAGAACCAGTCTGGCCATAGGCAAAGCATGTAGCCATGCCGCCTTCAAAGATTGTCTTTACTAACGGCTTGGCAGTATATCTAGACGTTGTGAGATAGACAAACAAAAATTAATAAGTTAAATTCAACAAGATGGGAATTTCCGAAATGTACCCAAATCTAATTTGGTTGTAAACAGCGAAAAACTGAGCTGATGGTTACCCTATCGCTTCTAGGTTTTACCCGCAAAATATATGTGCATTAACCTGATGTACCCCAAAACCTTTGGATGCAAAGTATTAAGTGGGCAATCGCCAGGAGAGTGAAAAAAAGGTAAATGCTGATGAAATCGATTTCAAGAGAAATGTGCTGACCCAGCACTTATACTAAAGGGAGACACGATGTGTTCCAAAGCAAGTTGTATTTGGCGACGGTTCGCCAAACTAACACTTTTGCGCCACTAGCTGGACGGAAAACAATTGTTGTGGGGAAATTTTATGAATTTGGCAGTTAGGCTGCTTTGAAATTCCTGGAGAATCCTTGATTATTTTGAGTAAGTGCAATTTGTTTTATGTCATTTGTCAGCGCGGCTGAATTGCTTGGATGCTTGGGGAACGACTTTCGTTGCACGAAACATACATTTGTGCATTTTTTGTTGGCATTAATAACTTAATACTTACTCCTTGCAAAGGCTATTACGTGAGGTTAACAAAAATTGATATCGGAAGTCATTTCCAAATGGTCAAAAACACGTTCAGGGCAAAATGTAAAGGAAAAACTTTGCTTAAGTTGTTTTCAAATAATAAATCAAATTGAGACCCAACGGAAGGAAGTACACACATAAAATATAATCATTTTCTTTTTTTAATAAGTGTCGAAATGTTGAAAGAGAATTGGGTTTTAAGACCCCAAAGTGACGCATTCAACTTTATCAGGGTTTATGCACTTTAAATTAGCTAAAGCTATTTGAATCAAAAAGCGACAATAACTGACCTACACCAAGCTCATTATTATCATCAACAAAAAAACTTTTATACACATTAATAGTATAAGAAAAAAAATGTGGCACAGTTTGTTTGTTTTAATAACAATAAAAACAATAAAAAGCAGTGGAAAAATATGTTTACCAGTTGAACAAATGAAGGCATTTGTTTACGATGTGTGAGTCGTGTGAATCGTACCTTTACTCATTTGTTACAAAAATTAGTTATTGACTCATGCGTAATGTTTAAAAACTATAATAGAAAGCAAAGTCGAACAAACAATATAAAAAGTGAGGGGGACAACAACCACAAAAAGAAGAACGTCGTCAAAACGAATATGACAGCTGTTCCAAGTCAACAAAAACAACAATAAAAAAAGTTCCAATTGATTGGAACCGACATATACTAATGCAAAAGAAAAAAAAAAGCTCGAAGCAACGCTTCGTTTCTACGGTTACTTTTAAAACTTTCTGTTAGCTTGGGTTTGTTTTTAGCAGGTTGGAGATATTTTATACTGTAGCATACCTTTACAGAAGTTATATCAACTAAACAGCTTGACTAAGAATCAAACAAGTTTAAAGAGCAGCTAAATCGTTGCCTGTACTGGTAATATAAGTTATGCGTAAACAGTGTGCCGACACCATTTACTTGGGAGTGACCAGTTCTGCCTTTGGACATGCAATTAATTGTCATTTTGGTTTCGCACAGTGACTGCCGCAAACACTGTGACTGAAGAATAGCGCATGGTCGCACTAAAAAAATTCGGATCTTTTCATTCATATTATTTCACGTAGAACATCTGAAAGTTGGAAACTCATTTTGGTGCAGAAGTTATTTTTTTCAGAATTTGCAAGCTTTAGGTTAGTGCAACAACAATAAAAACGATTAGTGGCGGTTGCTTGCGGCGCAAAGGCGATATAGAAAAAATATATTTTTTTTTGTCAAAAACTAGCTTGTCCATAGTAAAGCTTAGAAAAGCCAAAATAAAGAATTAATAAGATTCATGCTTTTTTGAAGGGATATCCTTAATCAGGATGTTATGTCTAGTCATAAGAAGAAGATGCAATAGTTTTGTATATTAATTATAATATTAAAGTTCTATAGTGCAGTACGGCTAACATAGAAAAATCTTTATAAACTGTCATAATTGGGAACAGATACATACATACATATGTACATATATGTGAAATCTGATAATTATGTATCTCACAATGTTTGCAACAATAGAAATGAAGTTGCAAGTGTATGGGAACTTTCGGCTAGCCAAATCTAGCTTTCTTCCAAGTTTTTTGAACCCGTACCAACAAAAAAGAGAAAAAAAATAGTAA
Source organism: Chymomyza fuscimana (assembly GCA_949987675.1). Taxonomy (NCBI): domain Eukaryota; kingdom Metazoa; phylum Arthropoda; class Insecta; order Diptera; family Drosophilidae; genus Chymomyza; species Chymomyza fuscimana. The sequence goes on along the minus strand of OX465090.1, from coordinate 65,123,651 downwards.
AAGAAAATTAACTAGCAAAAGTTTGCATGTGTGTGTGTGTGTGTGTGTGTGGAAAGTCATGACAAATCGTCAAAGTAGTGCGCCTTCAAAATAAGGTAAAAGACGAGCAAGCGGGTGGCATTACACTAAGCAGTAGGAAGTACATCCTACACAATCAGACACATACACATAAAACACTTAAGACCTGTTTAAACAATTTACAATTTAAAAAACAAAAGACGACAGACTCATTTTGAAATTCAAAACATAAACGGCTGCAAGTTCATCATTGAGTCGAGAAGTTGTACCCAAAAAAAAAAGACCAACAAAACTAGCAATACGAGCCAATTGACATAGCCAAGGGGGATCAAGCGGCATACAACTTTTATTTAGTCATAACGACATCTACAACAAAGTCGTGGTCGCGGTCGACATCTCAGTCGATATCGGCGACGCGTCGTAGCGCACAAAATATACTTGGCTATTTCGCGAGAGACTGCTTTGTACAATATACTACATACTCGTACAACGATCAGATCAGTCAGTCCAGTCATTCATTCGGTCATTCAGTTAGTATATTGTATATCTATATTTGTATCTGTGTTGGTGTTGCTTTGCTTGTTGTAGTTGTTGCTGAGCAAGACTTGAACACGGCTGATTGGGTTATAGTTGAGTAATTTGTCGTTTTTTTTTTTTGTGTTGTTGTTGTGTTTGTTGGTAACAGCTCGTTTCAAAATTAAATTGTCGCATGTGCAAACGCTTAGCGCTGAGTATAAACTTGATACATGCGACAAAGCAAAGCGTTACGCCTAGTAGAGGTGGCCGCTAACCTTGTAATGCAAACACGAAAAAATCAACAGTGAAACACGCACGGCAGCAATTCTTGAAGACTTTGAGACAATCCTTAAGGACTTTTGCATGGGTAGAAAGAATATTTGGTTGGCTCTGTGGATACATGAAAGGTAGACAAACTATAAGTATTCTTCAATTAGACCAAGTCAGCAGACCATGCAGAGAATGATTTAAGCCAATCCATGCTTTTTTGGCATCACTATGCAACTAAGTAGTAGTGTCCACTCTCACCATACAAAGTAAAATTTTCTTTTTGTTTTTCTTTTACAATTAACAGTCAAAACTATCTTGAAACTATACTATAAATCGCAATCGGTTGCAAATCAACTTGAGCGCTACTTTCAAACACATTGCGGCTCCCGCTCAGCTCTAAACACTAACGTTACATTATCGGGATAAGTATACTCGTATACATGCTAAACATAACATATAAAGATACTCACTTATACACCATGGCATTATCGCACTGATCATTGAATGCATAGTCGAAACGAAATTTATGATTTTCCAGAAACTTGGTTAAATCGACCTTGTTACGTGGTTCATGAACAATGAGCATATCTTTGCGCGGCACTGATATAACGTCAATCTCCTTGCGTGCAAGCTCCTTGCGACTCACCGGACGTTTACGCACACACACCGTTATCTGATGATCGTCCGCAGCCTGACCATCTAACAGTGGCACAAATTCCATGCTGCTTTGAAATTCGCGTATCATTTGTGCTGTCTCCCAATTAGGATTACCGGGATCTTGATTCATAAGTGCCACCTTTTCCTCCTTCATTTCGGCCTGACGTGCACGACGCTTTTCGCGATTCTCCTTAAGGCGCTCCACCTCTTTTACAACATAGGAACGGCGCACTCCAACCGCATTGCCTGTCGTGGAGTTATTGGTGTTTGATGTTGTGCCATTGCCACTGGCGGCAGTACTGCGTTCATTAGTGCTGGCATTTGTGCCATGCTGCTGGCTGCTGTTGTTTACTGCCGATGCAATGCGCGTTTGCGACGCATTGCTGACAATCTGCGTGTTGCGCGGACGTATAAGACCCGTGTTACCTATGGCTGTTGTATTGGTGTTGCTCAACTGTGACGCAGCATTCTCCCGCTCACTGATGTCGTTCAGCAGATTGCTGGCCATGCCAACGCCAGCTCCATTGCTGCTGTTTACTAATGTCATGCGCGCGCCACGATTACCGCCAATGGCAGAGTGTGTGGGATTGCGAGAGAGATTCATAGGAGCTGGTGCTTGCTTTTTGGGTTCAGGTGCTGCAGTTTGCTCTGCCGTATTCTGCATTAGCTCGGGATTTAGTGTGAGTAGTGCTTCCAATTCAACCTCCTTGCCTTTGGTCTCACCACGTTCATACCATTCAACTGTAATACATTTGGCCGACTCATTCATTTTTGATACCACAGCGGCATGTACGCGTCCATCGGTGCGCTTGATTTTAACGCTTTGCCCGATTGTAATCAAATCCATATTTGTTTCTCCTGTTGTTCACGAATATCTTGCTGCTCTTGTTGTTGGGTAAATCCTGGCTGCTCTTTGTTTTGTATGCGTATCTTGGGTGCGCCTCTTAGCGCTTCGCTTTTGGTTCCGTTAATTTATTTTTGTGTACGTTTCTGTGGCTGCTGCCTTTTCTGTTGTAGTATTTTTCATGCGACAACGTCTTACTGTTAGTAATAAAATATAATAATGTTAGTCAAATTATATTTTACACTAAAATTAGTTTGAAGTTATTTGCTTGGTATGTTGATTACTCACAAAAACTGAATTTACAATAAAAAAAAAATAAAGCACACAAAAAAACGTCAAAAAAGTGAGACAGCAACAAACAGCTGCGGCCGCTGCTGCTGCTATGACTGTATTGGACAGCCGACCGTACGTCTGCTATGGCTACACTTTGCTTCTTCTATGCCGAGGTCGCTTTAAGTGTGTAAGTGTGTTTGTTTGTGTGCGAATTCACTCATAATTCAAATGTCAACTGTCGCTTTGCGGCACTACTGCTGCTGATGCGGCTAGCGATAGAGCTGGTGCTAGGCAACGTTTTTAACAAAATCGTTATTAACAAAATTCAATTTGAATTTCTGGCGCTGCTTTTATGAAATACTTTGACAGCATAGCTTAACAATTTTCAATTTGTGCGCGTTTTGTATGCATTTCTATGGCATTTTACAGCACTAGACGCTTGCGGCAAATAGCGACACACACACATACGCATGCAGCGCACTCACATACACACAAACGTAGGCGCAGAAACACATATATACATATGAGTGCAAGGCGTGTAAGTGCCAAAAAAAAAAAGATAAATACAGCGATATACCCAATCAATGCAGGCCTGTTCGCTTTTGCCTATATATGAATGTATGTAAATGGCTAATTGTTGTATTGCATACGTGCAAGTAACAAATTGGCTTTTAGGAACAATAGCAGCTTTACGTCATGCCACTGCCACACAAAACTGCTGTGGCTCCCACATCGACACATACATATACACTTGTGCACACGTACACGCATTATACGCGGAAACATAATTGAAATTTTGCACAAACTGCTGCTGCAACATGTTTTTTAATGCTTACCTTGCTGCTCGTGTCCACGCACTTTATTTTATACGATGGCCAACTATTTAATAGCACATTCCTTTAAATTACTAAAAGATTTACAAACCAATCACAACTTTATATCACAAAATGCGTCAAAAATATTTCCATGTAGCGACCAGATGTCAACAACTGTGTTTAAGTTCACAATTTCTTCGTCGTTCAATTTTGTTTTTCGCCACACTGTCATGGCAATACCTTTAGCACTTTACAGCACTGCAAATTTCAATTGTCAGTGCTGCTATAGCCTTAAAATTTCTTTAATAAATAGGCAAAATAAGAAATCATTAAAGCTATTAAATTCGGCTTATTTTTTTGATTTATTTTAAGTTAACTTAATAATTTTGCAAGGCTACAATATGAGTGATCTGGCTGTTTTTAACAGTTTTTGGTATTTTCGCTTAAACCACTCAAATTCTTATGTGTATACACTGTTGACTATCGCACTGAACTCAGGTATGTGCGTGCATGTGTGTGCGTGTTTGTGGTGGTTGTAATAGATTTGTTTGTGCGTAGAAAGCGTAATTTATTATAAGCAAAGAAAAAACAACTCGCAAAAAACGTTTGGAACTTTTTGTAAGTCTAAATCAGTATTTGCCAACTCTACATATCGCTCATAGCAATTGTTAACAATTTTGGTGTTTATTAGCAATTGCCTTCAACAGCATGGACATCATGGATATACAAGCTGTCGAATCTAAGCTAAGTGACGTCACGGTGACACCAATACCACGCTCGCAAGTACAAAATTTTTATAACTATCAGCAACAGCGCGAGCAGCGTGAGCAACAGCCCCAAATACAGATATCAGCCATACATCATTCTCGCAATTCCAGTAGCAGTGGCGGTGCTGCCGGTGCCAGCAACTCCGGCAATGGCGCTACCGACTACTCTACCAGCGGCAAGCGTGAACGCTCAAGCGCTGCTGACTATTCGTCAACAGCTAACAAACAAAGCTCTGCGCATGCAACTGCCTCTGTAGCTTCGGCAGTTGCAGCGCTTCAATACTCACCTCAATTTCTACAAGCTCAACTGGCACTGCTGCAGCAACAATCTAACACAACTGCCACGCCGGCTGCAGTCGCTGCAGCTGCGCTCTCGCTGGCCAACATAGCAGCTGTCACAAATGGCGCACGCTCGAGCTCTAGCGTAAACAGCAACAACAGCAGCAGCCAAAACAACAATAGCGCCAGCAGCAATGGCAATGCAACGGCCAACGCCATGGGGCTAAATCTCACGCAAACACAGCTTAAGTACCCGCCACCGTCCACCTCGCCGGTCATTGTGACTACACAAACATCAGCAAACATTACCACCCCCCTGACATCCACTGCCAACTTACCCACTGTGGGGAGCTTAGGTGGCGGTAACGGTCTAAGCAAGTATGCACAGCTATTGGCCGTCATTGAGGAAATGGGCCGTGACATTCGCCCCACCTACACAGGATCGCGTAGCTCGACCGAACGTCTGAAACGCGGAATTGTGCATGCGCGCATACTGGTGCGTGAGTGTCTCATGGAAACCGAGCGTGCTGCACGTCAATGAGAGGAGGAGTGCGTAGGCGGCATTTTAACGCCGCCAGACTGAAGCGACTTAAAGGCTTCAACTGAAGCTGTATTTACACCAACTTTTCATTCAACAACACTCCTATTCTATATTAATGAACCACGAAGAGCTTCTTCAAATATTGTAAAATAGTTCGGTGTAAAGGCAGCTTAAGTGTTTCATTACTTTTAGTTTTGTATTTCTCTTATGCTGATTATAAACAATAGCTAATTGTATAACAAACTGATTAATTTATTATTTTACGTTAATGTTTACTTTAACAAAATTTTTTCCGTTACCTAAGCTGTGTGTATACCAACATACTTATAGAATAGCATCCCAATATTTATGTATCCTAAACGAAGAGAACTGTTTAAAACTTATGCTGATGTTCAACTTCATCTAATGTGACACAAAAATGTGGTATAAACACAGCTTTCAATTACCTTAAAACTGGCAACCGTGCCGCCGGACCATAGTTAAAAATGTTTAGACTAGCTCAGGTTTTACAAGTTATACAAATAAGTATATTAACTTTACACTGCAGCTACATGTACATAAGAGGATGTCCTTTTTTTCCAACAGTTAGGAACGGGATATGCTTTTATGTACATGGACATGTAGCTGGCAAAACCAATATAGTACATGCGCCCGGTTCTGTACGATGCTCGGCGAGTTTTACATTAAATCATATATATACCTATATATGTACTGTATACAATATACCTAATTATATTAATGAAATTGTATTTAACATAGGTATAGACTAAGTTTGACACACCTGCTATAGCTATATATGCAAGATATATATACAACATTTATGTATAAATGGCATAGTACTTGTCCACTTGAGGCACAGGACTCATATAATATAAAGTAACAACTCAAATCTATGCCGTAAATTAGGGAAAAAACGAGCAGTTATTTTAAAAAAGTATACAAATATACATAGATATACCATATATATATATACATATGTATATAAATATATATACAAAGTAAAACAACAATTACTTATATGCATAAATATGCAGCAATGGTTGGAGATTGAACTATGCGTATGTATGTAGGTATATGCATTAGTGACAATTTATACACCATAATTCAGAATACATATTGTATGTATGTATATAAAGTGTACTCAAGTTCAAGCATGTATACCAAAACCCAAATCGAATAAAAAAAATTAATTTGGTTTTTATAAGTAACAAATTTTGGTATATGTATATAAACATACAGTTATACAAAGTTCATTTTATTGAATTTATTATATTATTAGCAGTTATATTTGGGGCAACAATCCGGAAAAGGTTTCCTAACATCACCTACTAACTTACAGGGCTTCAATGTGGCCTCCAATGGGCAACTAATACGGCGGGAGATATCATTAGAAAACCAACCAAGAATAGTCTAACAACTTACGTTTTGCCTTGTACAGATCCGGGAGCCTCACAGGTGTACTGCACACAACGATCCTGTGGTTTGTAAGATTCACCAACCTTCAATTGATGACCAGCATGCACACAGTCAGCTGAAAATTAAAAACAGACAACGTATTTTGGAATGCTTTTGAACCTTAAATCAATTCTTACAGCCCAGCACCAGTTGTACAGAAAGCAACAGTAGACACAGGAACCAAATAAACTGCTTCATTGCGATTAATACAAGACTGAACAATGCTACGTGAACACAAAAACTAGACAGCGGTACAGCTCATTCGCTTATGTATATACTTGAATCTACTTTTAGATTAGCTAACTGATCCGCGAAAGTGACCCCATTAGATCCCTCTACCTACTATATGCATATAACACTAGTTTACACGAAAAATTAACCTTCCTTCTTAATCACCGTTTTCGAGATATTTTCGAAAAACATGTTTTTGGGCACTTTTTTCAGTTATTCCTCAATATCACGTGAACATGTACAGATTAAGCAAAAATTATCGAAGTTACAGGCAACTGTAGTTGAAAAAAAGTGTAATTTTCGAACATTTTTCAAAATTACAAATATTCAGTGTTCGTTTTACTAACGAGAAAAATTATTTGAAAATTATGTTAAGCTTTAAGCTGAAAGGGAATTCTTTTGCGAACATTGCGATTCTAAGATCTTCGAAATCGGATAGGAACTGTAGATGTTATGGAACCATGAACGAAAAATCACGACTACTGCTGCATACAAATTCGTGAAGACGTAACTGAAAGAAAACGAAAATCTTTGAGTATTTGAGTATTTTGAATATTGGAACTTCCGTACGTGGTTCCATCTACAGTTCTTACCCAATTTTAAAGATTTTACACTCGAAATGTTCGTAAAAGAAGTCTCTTTCAGCTTAAAGCTTAACATTATTTTAAAAAAATTTTTTTCGTTAATAAAAAGCATACCGAAAATGTGTAATTTTGAAAAATGGTCATAAATGACTTTTTTCGACTTTGGTTGCCTATAACTTCGACAATTTTTACTTAATCTGTACATATTATATATCACTGTTCACGAGATATTGAGGAATAACTGAAAAAAGTGCCCAAAAACATGTTTTTCGAAAATATATCGAAAACGGTGCTTAAGAAAAAAAAAAAGGTTGCCATTTTCGTGTTTTTCGACCCCAAATTAACCTAAAAAACACTTTTTTTGGAAGGTTCACTCGATGACCCTTAAATTTGTAAACTAGTGTAATCAGCGCTCTTTTTGCTCCGGGTGCTCTTTCCGTTATGTCTTGCAAGTGGCGCCAGCCAGACGCACACGCAAAAAGCCGAGAATTTTACAAAAACAAAATACACGCAGTGTGCGTGTTTCGCTCAACTCGAGGATGCTTGGTCGACCGTAACGGGACTTTTTATTAGTGCTCGCGGATGAAAATTTCGCACAATTACACTGAGCACAGAAATATAGTTATTTTGGCTACTATAAGACCCAGTGATATTTTTGGGTAATTAAAATTGTCATATAAACTCATATGACTTTTCTGTGTCTTTGAATGTGTTGCAAAATTTCGTTCAGTGTACACGCACAAGCAGATCGCCGGCAATCGCACAAAAACAAAATACACACAGTATGTGCCATCGCTCGACTCGCAGAAACTTACCGTAAGTGGACTTTTTTGTTGATGTTGTTGTAGGACTCTTTCCGTTATTTTTCGTGCCCATCGCTGCATATAATAGTATGTACATACATACGTAAAAGTACATAAGCATTTGTTGAATTTATGTGCTTTAGAGGTCATTGGGTTTATCGACTAACACTTCAGGATGGTTTGTTTTGCTTTTGATGGATTGATTATACTAATAGGTACTATTCCCAAGTGCTATTTATAAAATTAAGATCATTATGAAAATATAGTGAATTGCACACCACGCTTTTTTTACTATAATTGAATTATTTTATTAATAATTTAATTTCGAATTTAATCTTATTCCAAATTAATTAGTCGTAATTGAGTGTCGGAATTTTCTATTGCTGTAATGCAAACTCTTGAAACATCAAAATTATGTTCTACTTTTTAGTCCGGTTTGCTATTGAAGCGTGTTTTTTAGTTTTTTTAAACTATAATTTTTTATTTTAAGACTAAAAACAAACATGGATTTTTGTCAACAAGCTTACTAATTCTTTTGAAAAACTGTTGCATACTTTTTGTGTACATTTTTTTTTTTTAAATCCTGATGATCCCAGTCAGGACATTAGAACAAAGTTATTAAATAATTGTATTATCAGCAGTCCTTGACCCCTGTGCATATTTTCAAGATGATCAGACTTCTTGAAATTGGTGAAAATGAAGCTGAAAGATTTTGTTACATACATACATACAGGTCAAGCTAATAAAAGCCTGTTAAAAACAAATTTGCCGAAAAAATAAAATAAAATATGTAGTGATAAATAATAATGAAAATTGAGAATTTATATAAATGAATATAAACTATATTGTTCACTATTATACAAACGTTTAAATAAATTTATGCAACGGTTTTTTTGAGAAAGGTTTCTAGCAAATTTGCTTTCCGCAACAATCTGGAAAAGTTTTCGAAACATCATTTGGCCCAGTTGAACAGCTCATAGAAGAGCGAGGGCATCTAAAAAAGTAATTAAGGCAGAAATGTTATGGTTGGAAATTATATGCACGATGCACAATCACTTACTGCTTGATCTTTAAAAGATAATCCTCACCGCACTCAAGAAGCTCCACACAATAATTCTCATGATTAGTTGGTTTCAAATCACATCCAATTTAAGTTCCTCATAGTAGCAGTGATTGGCTAAACCTACAAAAAAGGAAATAGGGCAATACCAAAATTTTTGGCCCACAATTCTTTATCGCAAACCACTTACTAGGATGTTTGGCACCTCCACGATACTGAAGAGAAAAGGCTACATCAGCATAACACTGGAAGCCAACGGTCAAAACCAAATGCTGAGCTTTGCGATTCCGGTTGCGAGAAGCTACTTTCGTTGATTGTCAGCAAAACTGATCTGATGGAATATTTATATATTCGGTGCTTCTAATCAACAATATGCTAACATTTTTTTTTATTAAACAATAAATTTAAGCAAAACAAAGCAGTGTCAGTTTTTAGAATGGACTTATCGATTCGACAAAAGAAAGCATAGTGAAAATTTTCCCGCAAGATGGTAAATTATATTTTTTATGTATATTCAACTTTTTTTTTTTTTTTTTAAATGAAACATCTTGAGTTATTTATAAAGTTAATGTTAAAATATGAAACTTGAAATCTTGTGTTCTTTTTTTTAGTAATAAGTGCTTTGAAATTTATTATGTATTATTATAGAGAGTCAACACGAAATAAAAAAGTTGAAGCCAATTGAATTCCTACTTTGTAGAGAATTTTGTGCTCTCCAATTTGTTTTTTTTTTTATTATTTTCAAAGTGTAATAAAATTAAATTTAAGTTGGCGTACACCTTAACTCCCCTACCTTATGTAACTCTAGATACTATGCAAGCGCCTCAATAAAAATCTAGATAAAAATAATGATAAATCAAAAATCCAAAAGCAAATTTGCATTACTCAGGCCCGAGCAACCTTGCCGCCACTTTGCTGATCTTATTTTTCAAACAGGGTCAACAGCTGTTAAGAAAAACATCGCAGGCCCTTCACTACCCTTTCCCCTTATGCACATGCACACCCTCCCACGCTTTTAAGCTAATTAATATAAACTAAAGCTACTCATAATAACAAGAAGAACAAGCAACAAATTCGACGTTGGCATACCCTATAACAGTTGTCTTGGGAAATTTTTTCAACATCATTGATCATTGATGTGTGGGGGGGGAGCTTCACAATTTTATTACCAAATTTTTTTTCAGCTTTTCTTTACTAAAAATGCAAATGAAATGTTTGTTTGAAAAATTTGCACATTCAAAGTTTTCAAATTTTGTTGGAATGTACATCTTATAACTATAGGCCTGGATAAGGGGTCAGTCAACTCGTTAACGGATTGTTAGGAACAGTTAGGTGTGCAAAGACAGGATACGTGGCCAGCACAAATGCTTCCCTGATAATTGTTACGTCTTCTCTGCCTCTTTACATGTGCTCGAATACTTTATACTCTTTTGCCAAATTTTTCATTTATAGTGTATATATCTTAAACAACAGCTTTAAGTTGTAGTCAAACAATAAGTCACGACGCATGTGAGTGTATGTGTGTGTGTGTGTAGAATGCCAAGTGCGGCAATGTTTATTATTAATTTTATATAAAAGCAACAACAATTAATTGTAATTGACTCAGTCGCACGGATAGCTCACAAGCGCCAAGTTGTAGCTTTAAACTTGCTTTTTTATATTTTATAAGAAAATATTTGATATCCATCTTTAAAAAGGCTTAATCTTACAATGAATATTTATATCTTACTGTCATTTTTGCTTTGTGGAGCAGCCTTGGCTGATGTGCGTTACCGTGGCAATGCCGTGCATACAGGTAAATTAGGGTAAGAGACATTACACATTACTTCTTACCCCTTGTATATCAGACTATCCAGGACAATGTTACTATGAGGAACTGAACCAAGCTATACCAAAGAATCAATCTTATAAGCCCATAAATCGTGATGGACACTGTGAGTCGGTTTATTGTCGTCCCGACTATGTCCTGGAAATTGGCTTGTTAGTATTGTACAATATATATGTACATATTTAAGCCTTAAATGATGATACATGTTAACTTCTTTCTAGCTGTGGTCGTCACAATTTGGTGCCTAACGAGAACTGTAAAATTGATGCCGATATGCGTCGGGCCTATCCAGACTGCTGCCCTAAACTAGTATGCCAGGGCGAAAATAATTATGTTTAAGATCTTTTTAAAAACCAAAATATTCTTTTTTAATTTAAATTTCATGTTTTTTATTGCTATAATCGTCAATTTATGGGACATATTTTTAAAGAAATTGTGCCCTAATTTTATTACTTACTTATTTATAAAATCTTACGTGAAATAAATTAACAAAAATTCTAAATATTCTGGCATTTGGGAGTTCTTTGTTAGAATTAAATTATGTTCAGGAAAATGGAATTTGCAAGAATTTATAACGACATTCTTACACTCTTTCTGATGTAGGCTTAAAGGAAATGTTATAAAATTCTTTTTCCACCTATTTAGTACATATTAGTAACCCAGAAATGGTGAAATGAATGATATTCATTGATGGAATGACAAGGGCTGCTCCATACCAGTCCAAAACAAAAAAAAAAAAACTGCCTAGAAGCCAGGAGACGAAATATTCGTCAAAGCTATTACGAGATTCAATTCCCATTTATAATTAAGCAAATAAGGGCCCTCAACCTCCGCAAGGGCTGCACTATCTTTAATTCCTACGAATTTGATAATGTTAAAGTCGTGCATTCTCGCCTCTAAAATACCCTGTACCAACGTAGTTCCAATTTTACCATTTGCAGTTTTATCTTCCTACATAGAATGTTTTGAAGTAAACAGTGAAAACTGAGGGACGGAATGGGGGTCTGGGGTGGTATCCCCACAAACCTAAAACAATTCTGATGAGTCTTCACAACAATTTTGGTAACTGTACCTTCTTTACAAACAGTTGCACACATATGTAGCTCGATTCTAGTGCAATTTGTAGGGGAAGGGCTCTAAAAACGACAACAATTCAACAATAATTGTTCTGTAAAAAAAAAGGGTACCTATAGCTGGGGTAAATTTTGGGTCGGGTACCTTTCACGTTGTGGTCTGCCTGAGTCTCTGAGATCCATTTGTTCATACGGACAGACTGACATGTCTATATCGACTTGGCTGTTCATACTGATCAGGAATATACAAATGTATATACTTTATAGGGTCCGTTACATACATTTGCACGAACTTATACCTTTGGTGACTGCTATACAAAATTTTCATTACAATATCAATTATTACTAACTGTGATGAGATACAAAATTTTGTTTCGGAAGCCCTGGAACCAATCCCAAACATCCCATAGGCTCAAGCCCGTTTACTAAAGCTCAATTTTTGATTGTATTTTAGTTCTCTTTATTTTTTCTTCATTCATAGATTTCTTAGATTAACGAAAAATAAATTTTGCCAGTTTTTTTAAATTAAAGGTTCTTCCCGTTTGTTAACCGTACTTTATTATTCTCCTTTGTGGTGTTGGATTTTGTTTGTTACTAGTCTGTTGATTTTTGTTTTTGGTAGGTACTTGCCCACCGGAATAAACCCCTATCTTACACGTTTGTCATTGAATTTAAGGGCACATAAAAAAAAAAGGAAAATAAACATATTTGTCTATAAATATAACCTGGCAATTAAGTGATTTCTGGCAATGTGCCTGGAGAATATCTTTTCTGTGGTTTTGCCTGGTGTGCTTATAGATCTTCGTCGTCATCTGGAAGAGCGGTCTCCTGTGCCTCCTGCAAGTCGCGCTCAATTTGCAGCTGCCAGTCTTTGTCCATTTTGACTTCAGGAGGTAATAGAGCTGGCATTGCAACAAACTCCAGATTAGGATCACCAACCAGCTTCCGGGCCAACCAAAGGAATGGTTTTTCGAAATTATAATTCGACTTTGCAGATATGTCGTAGTACTGAAAGCAGAGAACAAAGTAAAGATTATCGCAAAATTTTATAAAATCCTTGTTTTGACTGTATGATGATTATGTGACCACATTATATATTCTATACAAAGTGACACTTATGAGACGGTTGAACTCTGCCTTTCTCTTTCTTTAATACAGCTATGATGCATTTCTGTATATTTCATTCAATTTCATTGAATTTCTACTAAAACTTTAACTACTAAAACAATCAAGTTATTTTGACATTCACGTATTTATAAAATTGCTTTATCGAATATATTGTCTATTTTGGATTTTATTAAATTGTTTTTCAACTAACCTGCAAATTTTTCTTCCGGTGGAACACAATGCTTTTTGCCTTAACCTTGCGATCCTTAATATCCACCTTGTTGCCGCACAGTACGATTGGTATATTTTCACAAACGCGAACCAAATCACGATGCCAGTTGGGTACATTCTTATAAGTGACACGAGATGTCACGTCAAACATGATGACAGCACACTGTCCCTGAATGTAGTAACCGTCACGTAGTCCACCAAATTTCTCTTGACCGGCTGTGTCCCATACATTGAAGCGTATGGCACCACGATTAGTGTGAAAAATTAATGGATGTACCTCCACACCCAGTGTGGCCACGTATTTCTTCTCAAACTCGCCGGTCATGTGGCGTTTGACGAAGGTGGTCTTTCCAGTACCACCATCGCCGACCAGCACGCACTTAAATGTTGGTATGTCCTGATTTTCCTGAGCCATTTTAATTACTGGTGCTGTACTGTTTGTTTGTTAACTTTCTGTGGATTATGCTGAACAACAAAAGAGATATAAACTGTTAAAAAGTGAATTTTACATGACTACATGGACTTTAGTAAGGATAATAAATGTCAAATAATAATTGAAAAAGACGGCAAAGGTGCATGAGTACATAAATCAATATTAGTTTACTTTAAAATTTTGTCCTGTTTGTTTAAAGCGCGCCAAAGTAGCGCGACATGACTCAAAGAACAACAGCTGTTGTAGTAACAAAGTCTTGCATGAGGGGTGATAGAGACAGAAGAGAAAAAAGAGTGCAGCTGCAAACGCTGGGCAGGTAGCATGCGACGAAAAGATGCTAAGTGCCGTTACTAATACCGCCAGGAGGAAGCGTGTTGCAAAAATTATTGAAATTCTCTTTTTGATGCTGATTCACATAATAACAGACCAGAGGAGGACGCAAACACACACACACACGCACACATACTCATGCACAAAGCCAGAAGCTAGAAGAGCGAACGAGAGGGCAATATACCAAGCGTATACATCATCAGCCGCATGCACGCGCAAACGAAGCGCGCCAAAATGCAAGCACCAAACAGCCAAGTGCAGCTAATTTTCTTAAGAAAAATATGCACAGCAAAAGTCCAAAAATGTTAATATCAATAGCTGAATTATCAAAAATAAAATTGTGAAGGCACAGACACATGCTAAAAGCTTGCAGACTATTCGGACGATATACAAACAGACATACATGCACATACACATACGCACACGCTATGCCGTCTAAAACATGACGCAAATTTTTTTTTTTTTTTTTTTTTTTTTTTTTTGCAATTCTAGTTTAACCTCAATATCGACGAGTCTGTGACTTTTTAGGGCAAGTTACTCTGGCACGAGCAATTATTGTTTTTGATATATACAAAAACAGTGCGGCAACATACATGCAAATATTGTGTAGTGTTTATTATGTTTTAACTATTTGTACAATGTTTGTTGCTAACACGCGGCACCTCTACAGTGCTGGCAAACATCGTGCGACGCCGGCCAAAGGAGTTACCAGTGGGACAGAGCCACAAAACAGAGCACACCAATTTTTAAAACCAATTTAAAAAAGATTATTAGGCACATGCAGCCAGCAACTATATTTCATTTTATTTCGCGCATTGTTGTAAGCAAACCGACGCTTCGCTTGTCGGACCGTTGCATAGTTCCATTAAATAAAAAAATACGGGTTTTTGATGTACTTACATGCGCTTTTAGTTGTTGACTATTTATTAATATACACACGAATAACAATTGTTCAATTTTCTTTTTGTTATTTAGCAGCAACAACACTCGGCACCACAAAAAAAATAATTTGGTCGCGTACGCCGCAATCCGCACCAAGTGACAATTTGTAATAAAGTACAAAGTAGTGTTGCTCGTTGTATTGCTGCTTGTAGTTCATGTGAACAAACAACTGACTCATTTTATGACAAACAGTGATACCACACCACATCAAAGTGCGATACTCGTTGCAATTCTTGTTTAAATTAGCAACTTTGAGCAACGTAAAACAAATATTGCCTCTTATTATGCAGCAAATCGTTACGTAAAAACAACAAATTTTTAATTTTGACTAGAAGCAGTTGCTGTTTTTATTTGCAAATTTATCCAAGCGATAACATACAATAAAGTAGCGATAACAAGCCGACTTGGAAATCGACGCTGCAATTATTAAATTATTTATAATACTCTAATGCTTGAATAAGCTATTCAGAAAGTAATGGATTAAATAAATATGGACAATATGAATGATAAATCAAAGTGTTCGATTTTTTAGCTGTTCTTTCATTCGATATATGTGTAACAACTCTTGGCCACAAAAGTGTGACCCAAACTACCGCTCAGCAGTAATACAGCACTAGAACAATAAAAGAAACAGCTGATGCTTACAATTGCCGCCGCCTACCAACTACTTAGTATGCTTTTATGTCATCAATCACAAGTAAACATACAAGAATTGAAACATAATCACACTCTCATTGCCAACAAACTAAATTATAAATTAAAAACATCAAATTAAATTTTGCAAATATGTCAACGCGCCGCCAAGCCATTACATTGTACAGAAATTTGCTGCGAGAAGCGCAGAAGTTGCCCTCCTACAATTTCAGGTGATTATTGTGAAATAACAAGCATTTAAAATGTGCATCAGTTTATTATGATTTCTTAATTATCTGTTTGTATAGAATGTACGCGGCACGCAAAATACGCGATTCTTTTCGCACAAATAAGTCTATCAATAACTTTAATGAAATCGATCGTTTAATGGCAACTGCCAAACAGAATTTGGAATTGATACGTCGGCAGGTCAGTCTTCCCAATACATTTTCAGCTGCGTGCTTGTTATCATAGTCATCAGAATAACGTCAGCAAAATAACATCTTCTTATATACTTTTTATACTAACTGCTTCTAGGTCATTATTGGTCACTTGTACACGGCGGACAAGCTAGTAATTGAACAAAAGAAAACACTGCGCCCATCAGACGATTGAAGCAGCTTTGGCAAGGGTTGTGCATCCGTGCAACAATGTTTGCCCAGCGCAGCGCTAGGCAATAACTCGAAAGACTCGTATAAAACATACACATTAGTCTCTTTTTGCTGCTTTGTTGATTTGATTTCGTACTTTAGCTTGTAAGAATTTTTGCAAAGCTTTTAATCGAAAAACACACCAGTTTAATATTATGCATTAAAAAACAGTTTCAAAATATATACATACATATATTGTACATGCTATTTACTATATAAATAAGTACTCCTACGTAGCGTAAAGTACCTCTATTAAATTGTATAACAAAAGAGAAATGGAATGTTTTGTGCTGAGAATATATATCAAAACTTTAAGCCTGATAGGTGCTGGCCGAGACATTGCCTCCCGTACCCGTCCAATTGGTGTGTACAAACTTGCCCTCATCTCCCAGCAGCTCATAAGTATGAGCACCAAAATAGTCACGCTGAGCCTGCAGTAGGTTGGCGGGCAACTTGGCCGTGCGGTAACCGTCGTAAAAGGAAAGCGCAGTGGATAATGCAGGTACAGGTA
This sequence comes from Chymomyza fuscimana, assembly GCA_949987675.1. Classification (NCBI taxonomy): domain Eukaryota; kingdom Metazoa; phylum Arthropoda; class Insecta; order Diptera; family Drosophilidae; genus Chymomyza; species Chymomyza fuscimana. The sequence goes on along the minus strand of OX465090.1, from coordinate 65,106,800 downwards.
TGCCCCAAAGAAAGGCATTGGCTACCACCTCACGCCAGGAGGACTGACCGCGTTCAATAGCACGCTTAAAGAAGTCATCCAGCAGTAGATTCGATAGCGTGGGCTGGCGCGTGTACGCCTCCTTTATGTTGCCCAAGAAGACGCTGCAAAGATACAGTTTTAATTTAGGTTAAAAATTGACTGCTAGAAACTCCAAGCCCACCTTCTTATAATGCAGCCGCCACGCCACATTAGCGCAATACCACCATAATTCAATCGCCATTTGTTCTCCTTAGCAGCCTCACGCATTAACATAAATCCCTGCGCGTAGCTGACAATTTTGGCACAATACAAGGCATGCTTTATGTCATCCAGAAATTTAGTCAGATTAGCGACACTGGGCGGCTTTGCTACGCCCTTCAGCATGCTACTAGCATGCACACGCTCCTGCTTAAGTGCAGACAAGCATCTTGCGTAGACCGCTTCACCGATTAGCGTTACAGGCACGCCATACTGCAATGCTGCAATGGCTGTCCACTTGCCGGTACCTTTTTGACCCGCTGTATCTCTAATGCGCTCCAGTAAATAGCCCTTGTCATCTTTGAATTTAAGTATGTCGCGCGTTATTTCAATAAGAAAAGAGTCCAACTCTGCTGCATTCCATTTGCCAAATTCATCGGCCATTTGTGGTGCAGTTAATCCGAGACTTTGCATAATATGATAAGCCTCACAGATGAGCTGCATATCACCATATTCGATGCCATTGTGTACCATCTTAACAAAATGACCAGCACCACCATCACCCACCCATTCGCAGCAGGGTTCGCCGTCTGCTTTGGCGCATATGGCCTGAAAGATGGGCTTGATGAGCGGCCAAGCAGCCTCATGACCACCCGGCATTAACGAGGGACCATGACGTGCACCCTCCTCACCACCGCTGACGCCAGAGCCTACGTAAAGCAGGCGCAGCTTCGACAGCTCATCGCAGCGGCGCGATGTGTCCTGATATTCAGAATTACCACCATCAATAATGACGTCGCCAGCTGAGAGTAATGGAACCAGCTGCTTTATGAAGTCGTCTACGGCACTACCAGCTGGAAAGAAATATAAATTATAAATAAGCTTTTCCTAATCAGAATCGGTGGTAAAGTATGGAGCATAATCTATCTACGTATCTACGAAAACATTAAAATGTAAGTGCATACATATACATACATACAAAATTATAATTTATATAATTATAGAGCTATATACTATTAGATATTAACTATCAATAAATAGTATCCTGTGTCATCGATGTGTCTATGTATTACCGAAGGCAAAATCTAAAAAGATGGAAAATCGAAACTTCGTCTATACTGTTAACATTACAATTTTTTTAACTGTTCTTAAATTTAGAATAGATTATTCAATATTTTATGAAAGAAATTATTGCAGTAAGGCTTTACTAAAAAATGTTTGGAGCTAATGTACTTAAACATTCACAGTTGAGCAGAACTATGAAAAGGAAAACGTCAATCTGCTGAACCTTGGCTAAATAATCGGAATATGTGTCTGTAAGATGTTAAAATATAATTTAGGATCTTTAAACAACGAAATAAATATTTTTTATTGCGCTAATATTTATTGGCATATATTCCTTTAAAATTAAATATGTATAAAAAAATTTTACTTTCTACAAAAGAAAACTTTTTGAATTTGTTTACCAAAATTATTGGCATAAATGTCTTAAAATCTTAATATATAAATAGAATAACTTACAGTCATATTAATAATTAACCTTGAAGCAAGGACAACCAAAAGTCGCCTCAACTTAGACTACACATGCTTAAGATAAGATCAAGATATTGAAATAGCAAATTTAGCAGTAATGATTTAGCCAGATTGCTGAATCACAAGTATTATTATTACACATAAATAAAGCCAGTATCTATAGGTAAGACAATCCCATTTACCTGCCATCTGCCGCCTGCCTGACAGACTATTTGTGACCATGACATTCTAGCGTTCATAATCTGTAACCTATGTATGTATGTCTAATGAATGTCTGAGATTTCCGTTGTTTGCATATGAACAATTGTTGGCATGGACATGGATTATGCATTGGGTAGCAACCCGAAAGCAGAGAGTAACATAAAGAGATAAGCCGCACCGAATCGAAATTGAGTAGGTCAGGCTGGGTGAGAAATTGTTAGAAGCCGCTTTAACTCTAATGCCAAGTGTGAAAGCAAACACATCTATATGAATATGGAAGTTTGTATTTTATGCTCAAAGCAAGTGTTAGCATGATCCGACTATAAAACCACGCAATAGGAAGCTCTAGTTATAATGTTTTTCTGAATGCGTTTTAAAAAAAGAAAGTGTGTCAACATTCGCTGTTTCGTATTATATGTATGATATAGTGGATCGATTTTGATCAAACTCAATATATGTTTGCGCTATTAAAAAATGAGCCAAAAGCGTTCTCTTTCTTGCTTAAAAAACTTTTGAATGTTTTATTTATTTATGTTTAATGACCATTCTACAAAAACTCATAGACCAGTTTTCCACAATGGCTGAACTGGGAAACAATATTCAAACTTAAAATCTGTGGATTAGGCAAACTAAAAAATGTATAAAATCATATTCAGTTTTATTACATTTCTTTTTTCTCATATAGCTGTCATACAAGTTATCGCCTAAATCGCATAAATTCCATTAAGGTAATGCCATCTTTGAGTACTAAATTTTAGTGCTTCAAAAAACCAAAGTGAAACCAAGCAAAAAAACAAATAATACTTAAATCAAATGTTGAAATAATAGGACCAGTAGCATCTTAAAGGTTCTGTATAAAATAATCTTAACATGAACATGATTCTTTGAACTTTATAAGGACATTTTTTTTAAAAATGTGCCCTTCATTTAGTAAGGTTTGACCCACTAGTCCCCCAAACTTCTTCAAGACTCCTTATAATATTCTACACATCATGAATGTTTGCTGACCTACAATAATCACCTATCGTTTAATCAATGTCAGCCTACTTTCACCGTGCTTAGTCGATGTTTTTAAAGAGTTGGACATCACCAAATGACCGTCAAACAGGTGAATTTGAATATGTTCATGAACATGCACTTGTATGTGTGAGTGTAAAAGCCGAAAATCCAAAAACAATTTACAGATATTCATATTGCAATTGAAAGCACACATCAGAACAACAGTTATACGTTGTACTTCTCGCTCCCGCTTACATACGTATACTTTTTTTTTTTTAATGGCTTGCTTACATGACTTTGCTTTGACTTACACTCGCAAACGAGCGCGATTCAAATATCACAAACAACACATTTACATATCTACATACCTATGTATACATGTATATATATACAATCACTTTACGCCACTTTATAATAAATTTACAAATATTATAACTTACCCTTGACCAGCAGCATTATTTTGCGCGGCGTTTTCAGCTTGTCGACCATGTCCTTCAATGAGTCAGCGCCAATCACTTTGGTGCCTTTGGCCTCATTGTTAAGAAACTCTTTGACCTTTGCCACGGTGCGATTATAGGCGCAAACGACAAAGCCTTTTTCATCCATATTCAATATGAGATTTTGGCCCATTACGGCAAGCCCAATAAGTGCAATGTCAGCTTTTCTGCAAATTATACATATGTATTTAATAAAGGAACTTGATTTTTATTTACTTTTGACCGATTTGCTTACCCACTCATCTTCAATGGGTATTTTAGACTAATTTTTAATAAATAATTAATGCAAAGCAAACTTTATTTGTTTACGGTGTTTGCGAATTTTAGCCTGTTGCTTCGCGTATATACCGACTAAAAATGCTGTTCATTGCGCTTTACAAAACGATAATAAATAAAATATATAACCGCACAAAAGCTTTTCACAGAAAGCTTTTTGTAAGCAGCGTGCCAATTACACGAACAACAAACGCCGAATCACCGCTCACACCACCTTGAAGTGAACTCTACGCCAAAGAGTATTAAATATTCTTTGACTCTACGCTCTAAATTTGAGTTGTTTTTTTTGCACATGCCAAATGCCGATCGATTTATGTGTAATCGATAGTTTTTTTTGTTTTGGTTGAACAGCTGCGCTTTTACTTTATGTATATACATACATATGCATTTATAAATTATTTTTGTGAATTTACTATTTATTAGTATTGCACGTATTAACAACTTAAGCTCCCATGCGCACTGCCCTGCAGCGAATATATTAGGGGACACAATCTAACTTATATAAAACTCTTTAAGTTACTGCAACAATACTTTGTGTGCAACACCTACCTACATATGTATGTATGTATGTACATATGTATGTACATAGAATGAAGAGTGCATGGCGTCTGTATTGTCTGTTTCTGGAAGAGTAAAAAAGGTAGTTGTTAAAAATGATTTAAAACAAATCCAGTTAGTTTTTTTATTTGGAACACAGTATAAATATCTTGTATTTTTATTCCCTGTTTTCCACATCCTTTATACCAAAATGATCAAGACGACAAAGCCATGTGGATGACCAAAACAGGTAGGTGCATAAAATGTTACAAGGTGCGTCATATATACATACATACATATGTATATACATGTCTAGCTCTTCACTTGCATTTAGTTTTTGAAACTGGCCCTCCTTTCTTTCCAATGGAAAAGCGCAGCTTACTCTTACTCATTTTTTACCCAATCTTTTTTGGAAACTCGTTTGTGGCTGAACATTTTATTTAATTCGATAGAGAACTTCGGGAATTATAGGCAAAAATGAAGAAGCCGCACTTTGGGATATCCTGTGTACATCACATTGAAATCAAATTCGGTATATTGCTTGAGCACTCCAAAAAACTGATTGCTTAATTTTGTTACAATATCTTCACAAAAAAAAAACAAATGATTTTTTCAAGAAAAACGTTTTTTTTTGGCCGACCCTGGTGACTATGTGATATATTCAAACAATTTTGATAAAATTGGGTATATAACTTGGGAACTTAAAAAAACTTCCCATTGCCAAATTTGGTTACGATACCGTCATAAACAAACGAAACATAACTAATTTTGCACCAACAACGATTTTTTTACTTTTTATGATAAAGTTTACCGGTTTTCATAAAATTGGGTAGACTGATTGAGGACTCTAAAAAACTTCCAAACGCCAAAATTGGTGCTCGAAACATCACTATAGGAGCTATATAATACATATAACGCCGATATCAAAAAAACTAAAATAAACTTGTCTCTCGTAAGATAATAAGGGATCTAATCTGAAAGTTTAGTTGCTCTAGCCTTACCATCTCTGAGATCTAGGAGTTTATACTTTCTGATAGACGGACATGGGTCATGGGTTTCTAGTCAACCTGATCATATTTAAGGTAACTTTGATGTCTTCTTCTGTATGTTAAATATACATATTTTCGGCTTGCACTAACTTAATGTACCTTTTGTGGGAAGTACAGGGTCGCGATGTCCCGATTGTAACCATCCTCTGGGGGTTGAGGAGAAGGCGGAGCCCCCTAGTTTGTATTAGGTTTTCAGATCACGGCGAGTGAATTTCTTTGCTGGCTGACTGATTGAAGGCGATTTAGAACATTGACCATGGGTGGGGGGGGCATCCCATGACAAATGCGGTTGGGCAATGTATGTATAATAGAAAAGATTGTGCTTGACTCTAACTTCAAGCATTTTGTCTTTCTACAAGTCGGAGGACATATGATCAGCGCCTTAATGAAAGGGTTATTTTAAAACTACCACACGATCAAACGACTTTTAAAAATTAGTTTAATGAAGTTCCTAGCGCCGCAAAAGTCAATTTTTAAACTTGCTAACTAAGCCGATGTTTTTTTTACTTTTTCGATAGCTAATGGAATACCAGATTTTGTGGTATTTTTTTTTTTTGTGAAGACTTGAAATTCACGCAGTTGTGAGCTGACAAGGTTTCCATTCGTAGTAGCACGTGCGAGAATTCGTTCTAGCAATTTTGAATTGCAAACTTTAAATTTAAAAAAAGGTAAAATATTCGAATATCGTCTAATCTTTTGATTCGAAAAAAAAGTTAAAGGTATGCATTTAATAAAAAGTAAGTAGTCTAAGGTCTTACGTTTATTAGTTATAGTATTGTTATTGTATTATAATTAATATTTAAATAAATAAATAAATAAAAAAAAAGTAAGTAATTTTTTTGTTAGTACTGTCCATCGTGAATGTAAATTATCAAATATCAGCTGCTACTTTTTGCCGGTATTCAAATAATTTTGCTTTGTAGGGAACATGTCGGTGCAAAAGGAAGTGCTTTTTGAAGTTTGACACGGGGAGATTACTCAAAGTAAAAAGAATTAAGCTGTTGAAAATTATGTGCTTACTCACATAATTTATAGAAAAAGTACTGTATTGGCGAAAATTACAAAGAAATTGCATCAAAAATGAAGAAGTTCTAATAGAAAAAATAGAATGAAATTCTCGTTTTTCCGACGCCTTCAAATAAAGGGTGATTTTTAAGAGCTTTCGGATTTTATTTAAAAAAAAAACATAAAATTCAGGGAAATGTATGACATCTTTATTTGAGTCGATAGAACGATCTATATAATTTAATGTTTAAAGATGATTTCATTTAAATGTTAACCGCGGCTGCGCCTCAAATGGTTCATACGCTGGGTCCAATTTTGGTATACTCTCTCCAACATATCGGCTGGTATCTCTTCACCCATTGCGGGCTTGTTGCTATAGACACAAAAAATAGTCTAAAGGCATTAAGTCGCACGATCCAGGCGGCCAATTGACCGGCCCCAAACGTGAAATAAAGTGTTCACCGAACTCGCCTCTAAACTGGGCAATTGTTTCGCGTGCTATGTGGCATGTGGCACCGTCTTGTTGAAACCACATGTCAGGCAAGTGCAGCTCTTCCATTTTGGGCAAAAAAAGTTTGTAGTCATCGTACGGTAGCGTTCGCATTCACAGTAATGTTCCTGCCTTCGTCGTCTTTGAAAAAGTACGGGCCAATGATGCCACCGGCCCATAATCCACACCAAACTGTGACTTTTTGGGGATGCATCGGCAGTTCTTGCAATGCTTCTGGCTGCTCTTCACACCAAATACGGCAATTTTGCTTGTTCACGTATCCATTCAACGAAAAATGCGATTCGTCGCTGAACACAATTTTCCGATAAAAAAGTGGATCTTCATTCAACTTCGCCAGCGCCCATTCACCAAAAGTTAGCCGTTGTGGTAGGTCGTGTGGCTTCAATTCTTGCACCAACTGTATTTTAAAAGGTTTTACACCCACATCCTTCCGCAAAATTTTCCACGTAGTGGAGTAACAGAGGCCCAATTGCTGCGAACGGCGCCGAATCGATAATTCACAGTCATCAATACACAGCTGCGATATTTTCCTCTGTCCGCCAATAATGTAAATTTGGTGCGAAATTTAGTCACAACATTCCGAATAGCCGCCTCAGAAGGTCGCCCAAACTGACCATAAAATGGAAAGAGTACACGATGGACTTTAACCGAGCATGAATTTTGATAATAAAATTCAATAATCTGCAAGCGTTGTTCGTTTGTATGTCGATTCATGGTTAAATTATAGACCAAACTGAACATGTTTGACAGTAACACAAAAACAGCTGAGCTGACAAAAACAGTGTTGACAAAAAGAAAGTTTCTAAAAAATCACCTTTTACAAATACTGGTCGTCCGGCTTTGAAAGATTTGTTTCACGGTCTGTTAAAACGTCGGACCATTTAACAACATTAAAGAGTAGATCACGGCTCTGCAAAAATATTACTAATTTTGACGAAAAAGTACAACAACTGCTTTCAGCAGAAATAGGAAACATTTATTAAGTTTTTGTTAAATTAAAGTAACTTTTAAAAAAATTAAAAAAAACATTTTTTTTTAAATTTTGTATATTCATAAATATATAAAAATATAATCATAAATATTTCAGTTGAGAGCATCTGCTAAAACTCTGTAAAATTATGATAATATACCATTAGCTTTAATGAAAATGTAAATACCTAAAGGGAATAAAGAAAGCACAAATAAATAAATAATACAAAACCAATTAAAAAAGATGGCGTACGTTAAAGTCGGGCGCAGACGACTTTGGGATACCCTGTACCACTAATTGCAATTAAGTCCGAAATATTGCTTAAGCACTCTAAAAGCCAATTGATTGCCGATTTTGGTTACGATATCTTCACAAACAAACGAAACACAATGAATTTTGTACAAAAAACGTTTTTTTGACCGATGGGTCCTATGGGAGCTACATGATATAGTCAACTGATTTTGATCAAATTTGGTACAGTGCTTGGGAACTCTAAAAAACTATTGATTGCCAAATTTGGTTACGATATCTTCATAAACAACCGAATTATCCATCTAAAACTTTTGGTTTTTTTCGAGGTCCTCTGAAACACCCCTATGGGAGCTATATAATATAACCCCGATATCAAAAAAATAAAATAAACTTGTCTCCCCTGACATAATAGCGCATCTAATCTGAAAATTTGGTTGCTCTAGCTCTTACCATCTCTGAGATCTAGGCGTTCATACAGACAGACGGACAGACAGACATGGGTATATCGACTTCTCTAGTCACCCTGATCATACTTTAAGTAACTTTGGGGGGTCTCTGACGTCTCCTTCTGTATTTTACATACATTTTCGGCTTGCACAAACTTAATATACCCTTTGTACCATACGGTACAGGGTATAAAAATAAAATTTTTTAAATAAGCGGTTTTGTGTTACTAAACAAAAAAGAATTTAGACAGCCATACTTTTCAAGTTATTAATTTTGCGGCGCCAGGAACTTCATTAGCACCACTGTGCGATGTTGAGCTAACGGTCTTTATTGTTAAAAAAAAATTATTTAAATGTATACGATTAATTTATATTTACAACTTAATACACTAAGTATGCAACAACTTAGTTAAGCACCTTGTACGGATTAAGTATGCCATTGGGATCAAACATTTTTTTCATATCCTTCATCCATTCAATTGCCACCGCATTTTTAGAATACTTTAGATAGTTTTTTTTGAGAAAACCAATTCCATGCTCGGCACTTATGCTGCCCTGTAGCTTTGATGTGTACTCGTAGACAAAAGGCTCCACGCGTTTGTAAATGTCATCGTTGAAACGCTCGCAAGAAACATTTAAATGCAAATTGGAGTCACCTAGATGACCATAGCCGCATACCACAGTGGCCAATGGACCGCAACGCTCACGCATTACATCCACAATGCCATAGAAATCACGCAAAGGCAAAGATATATCATATTTAAAGCAAAAACTTTTCTCGATCAGGCTTAGCGGCACCATTTCACGTATTTTCCATAGTGCCTGTACTTTGGCCGGATCACCAGTAATGGTGCCATCCTGTATTTCACCCTTTTCCATGCCCTCGCCCAAAAACTGGTTTATTTTTTCCTCATCATGTGCGCCATTGCTGCCTGAGGTCTCAATAAGCATATAAAAGGAATAACCGGAAATGGGCGAGCTGTAATACAAAGTAAACATTTATTAAAGGCTTTTCCGGTAACTAATAACAGCAACTACTCACTTTAGAAATTTGTATTGATTCATGGCTGTCTTAAAGGCATGCTCATCAATAAGCTCACATGAGCTCAAAATCTCGCCTAGATTTCGCTTAGCATTTACAAACGTTTTCAGCACATCGTCAAAGGTGTTAAGACCCAGAAAAGCTACACTTACAGCGTTGGAAACATGTGGACATAACATGGCCACTTTGGTTACCACGCCCAGCGTGCCCTCTGAGCCAATAAATAAATGTTTCATATGATATCCAGTATTGTCTTTCTTAAAGTTTGACATTAAGTCAAGAACCTGGCCATTCGCAAGCACCGCCTCCACGCCCAGTACCGATCCATGCAAATTGCCATAGCGCACGACGCGCACGCCTCCCGCGTTGGTTGATACGTTGCCACCAATGTGGCAACTAGCCTTGGCGCCCAGATCCAGCGGCACAGTAAGACCAACCTTCCGAGCTGTCTGATCAAAATTCTCTAGTATGCAACCTGCTTCCACAATGGCAATGCCTGTCACCTCATCCACTGACAAAACTTGGTTAAGACGCTGCATGGAGAGCACAATCTCATCACAAATGGGTACCGAGCCGCCGACTAGACCCGTGTTGCCACCCTGTGGACATACAGCCAGCTTGCGCTCATTGCAATGTCGCAAAATGGCGGATACCTCAGCTGTGCTGCCAGGTTTTAGCACTAGCTTACTATTGCCTGGAAGTTAAAAATAGAATGGAATATATTTCGCCATTTCAAAAAATGTCTTTATTTATTCAATAGGTGCGAAATCTGATGTCAATATTGCAAATATCCTATATACATACGTTTTTCGTGAGCACATCGTGAGGTGATGTCGATCAAGTGTTAGCAATTTTTGGAACGGAATTCCAAATGTAACTAGACAACTACCGCTACTACCTCTAAATAAAACCTGATGGGAAACAGTATCCATATTCAATCAAGATTTTGTTGAAAGGGTATGATAGCAACTTGGTTCTTGGAAAAACTATAGGTTTAATTACATTAGTTTACAAATTTTGAAAAATTTTGGTATCATCAACATGTTTTAGTCATTTCCGTAGTAAAATGGCATGCTAAAATAAAGTGCAAAAATTTTTTCATGCAACGGTATTCAAGATATTTCGAAAAATTCATTTTTCGAAATTAAATAAAAAGTGTCTTGACTTAAAAGCAAATATCTCTGGTTGTACTGAACTGATTTTGATCTACTAAACTGTAGATAATTGAATTACATATCTCGATTATGCTTGAAACATATTTTTGTCAAAACGTCTTGGACGCTATTTATGCATTTATGCAAAATTCTATTTCGAACGTAAATTTAAAAATGTAAATAAAAATTTCATTCATTTTTTTCCATGGCTCGTAAAGTTTGATCGATTACAAAAAAAATGAGTGGTCGTTTGTCAAAATCGAAGAAAACATGTGGAAATAACAGGAGGTTTTGTAAAAAGTGGAAAATTTTAATTTGTTTTAAAAACAAAAAGTTTTAGATGAATAATTAGTTTGTTTATAAAATATGTTCCAAATATAATCGATGGATAATTCAATTATCTCCAGTTTGGTTAAAAATAATCAAAATCAGTTTAGTACAACCAGAGATATTTGCTTTTAAGTAGAGACACTTTTTTTTTATTTAATTTCGAAAACTGGTTTTTTCGAAATATCTCGAGATCCATTCCATGAAAAAATTTTTGGATTTCATTTTCGGTTTTAGCGTGCCAACAACAATTTTTTCATGTTTTTTTAAAAAAAAGTATTGTTTTTTTTGTCAAAAGATGACAAAAATTAGAATACATTTTTATAATATTTAATAGAATACATACTTCTGGTTTATATGATGAAAAAAATTGATTTATTTTGTAGGTTAATATAAAAATTTTAATATTGCTCAACAAACGATTTTTTAATTATTTGCATTAAATTACGCAACTTCAATAAAAATGTAACCCCATACATTCAACACAACAAAAAAAAGTCAGTCCCGAAATATATGGATCAGCCCACGTACAAGGCATTGTGAATAAGCTAAAATAGTATAAACCATGAAAAATTCGAATTCGAATCGAATTTCTTATATTGAGTGCGATTGATTTGATTTAATTTTTTGTGTTGAAAGTAGCCCCATACATTTTTATTGAAATTGCATCATTTAATGCCAATAATTTAAAAATGGTTTTTTGAGCAAGATTAATATTTTTATAAATATGTACATACCTACAAAATAAATCAATATGAGCAACTTTTTTGAACGATTGCTGGAAAACTATTAATCGTAGAAAAGTGATGGAGGACTACTCAGTTTGTAGATAATTTCAATTATCTTAACAAAATATACGGGTAAAATTTTCGAAAAAACCTACCTGTTTTGAGATATTTGCAAATTATTTGAAAAACACCAAAAACCGTTTTCAACTTTAAACAAGCATTGTGCTTGAACTAATAAACCTAAAACCTTGATTTAAGTCTTGTTTGATAGATACTTTTATTTGCAACAACATTGACCTTTAAATCATGAGTCTAAGTTCGATATCCTGCAAAAACCGTAGCAACATATATTGTCGGGGGGCGGTGCCACGCCCCATACCAACAAATACGAAAACTCGGTTTTAGACTTAGAACAAGGTCCCTAAGGATCCCTGAAAGTTTCATCCATTAAGTACTTTTTTCCAGATGAAACTCTAGATTTACTGTACTATTAGTAAACAAAAAAAAATTAGGACTTTATAGGCTAACAGAATGAATATATTTAGCCATTGCTAAATGTTATCGTTATCATCTGTGTGTGTAACTGATCGTCACGCTTTATCGCAGAACATAGTGTTCATAGTTTCACCTCACTATTCATAATAAAATGGATAGATGACATCCTTACAACTGCGAGCGATTTAAACATTTGCCAGAATTCGACTTTGTGACATATATTTACCATGTATACGTTTAAGAAAGCAAGTATTATAGCCTTGAAGATCATCGGTTAGCACATGATTTTTGCCCAAGAGTTGCTCAAAGTGCGCCAAATCTTTGTCATTAAGCGTTGCATAGTTTCCACGCTGCACGTTATCGCTTATCTGGCATAAAAAAAAATATAGGTACATAATTTGTATTAATCTGAAAGCGCGAGTATTGCAACCACCATTTGTAATTTATAACATCTAGAGCCACGCCTTAAACCATTTTGCCTGGGCAACCACTTTTTGGTGGCGGACCTTAACCCCGCCTATGCATATAAAAACTCGTGGCCAAGGAAACTCACCTTGAATATGCCACATGCCACTACTAGTTGCTTACCTGTGTGAGCTGCGGCACAGTTGCTGCTACTGTGTTGGACAAAGTGCGCAAACCTATGCAGGAGTGTGGAAAAGCATATTTGTGTAACTTCAAAAGCTGCTGAAAACGCATGGTCAAGGGGGTGGTAGTGATGGTGGTGGTGTTGGTTAACTGGAGTGTGTGCTACACACTTAACGTAGGACGGTTGATGTTGAACTGGCACTGAAATTAAAATGCAGTAAACATATGAAAACGCTAAGTGAAGAAATGTTCATATATTTTTGATCTTAAGAATAATCTAAACCTTACGATGAAGATTTCAGATTTCATTTAGCAACACTGGAATCGTCTGCCATCGAAATGTACGAGGCAACCCTCGTAAGCTGTTGAGTTTTCAGCACATTCCGAGGCACAACTACTTTATGACAGTCTATCTTCTCTAGGTAAAACCTAAACTAGACACAAAGCCAAACTGACTTTCCAGCCGACCATGTACATATAATCCATAAACTCATTTATGGTTGTAGGTTGTCTACCTGAAAATGTACCAGACCCAAAGTTTTTACTTTCTGAATCTCATGTCGCATTTTATGATAATGTATACAATTCCCTTGTTTTCAGTTTATTATACATAATATGTACTACCTACATATCTATCAAGTTTGCTTATACAAATGTATATATACATATGTATGTATGTACATATGTATATGCTTATGTAAACATACAGTCAAAAAAGTCTTCATACGCCATAAAAAATTACAAAAAAAAACTTCGATAAGTCAATAAGACTTAATGAAAACAAACACTTTTTCGATTTCATGATTTCCTTCACTTTGTACAGCTATTTATCAACAAAATACCATATAAATAGAATGTTTGGTTTTTTATTTTTTATATTATTTTGTTGTTTGGAAATTTCTGCTTTAATTCACGACACGCGCAGACAACACTCAGACACAATGACGCACACGCGTGCTCCAAAATATGCAAATAATTAGATAAGCATTCTATTAAGTATAAAACGTTTGACGACTATATCAAGAAATTACTTATTGCAAATGGAAACGATCTCATAAAATAAGCGCAAATACTACAATTTAACACAATTAAAAAAAAACAAATGCCAACACGAAAATAATACTTCATAGGTAAAGGTAAGAACAGGAAACTTTCAGATGCCGAATATTCTCGCCCTTTTTTCTTTGTATTAAATTTAAAGAGATAAAGTATTTAATGACATCTTAAATGTTTATTTACAGCAAAAATGTTTAATGTCTTTATATTGGTTAGCGGTGGCGATTAGACACTAAAATGTCTACTAATATGTTCACACACACCTGCAGTTCCAACACATCAATGCACTCTAAAAGTCAAACACAAACAATATATGTTTGTATACGAAGTACATTTGATAATAAATAAGCTTTTTACTCGACTTTTGATCTCGTAAAAGCTTTATGCATCAGCTGATAATCAGCTGCTGCAAAATTTTAACGCGGACTACGCTCTGAAAACCAAATCTAAACATGTGATAATGAAAAAGCTTTCTACGCGCGTTTAAATCTTGTGAAAGCTTTAAGCTTCACGTGACAATCAGTTGATGCAAAGCTTTTGGCAAGACATTGGTTCACAACAGGGTTGCTAATTGTTATAGTGTTATAAATTTAAAATACCGATTCAAATTTGTGTTACTATAGTACTGTTGGCAAATTACCTCTAGTAAAAAAATTGGTCCAAAAAGAAGTACACTCAAATTTGGTGTATTTTACTTGAAAAATATGTGAAACGTGTTAGAAAACAAGATTTTAGCTACTCTTTTATACCCTGTATGCAGGGCCGTAGTGAGAAAATCCGGGCCCGGGGGGAAATGTACCAGCCCCTCTATTAAACCTTTAGCTTGAATCATTGTGTTCTGTAACTCCGGACCCGGGGAATGCCCACCTTTTTTATAGGTCCCAAGCACTGTACCAAATTTGATCAAAATCGGTTGACTGTATCATGTAGCCCCCATAGGACGGATCGGTCAAAAAAACGTAGTATCGTAGCCAAATTTGACAAATAAATATATTTTGGCAAAGTGGTGGTACAGGGTATCCCCGCCATCTTTTTCGTTTATCTTAATAGTTAAATTTCTGCGGGTTTATCAATTTAAGCCATAAGGCTTTCTATATTCATTTCGAGACATCCTGACCATATCCCATACACTTTTCTTGCTTTCTAAAAAAAGTCTGTCATATAGACTAATGACTGTAGCATCTTTGAAAAAAGTTTTACAAACAACTCGATTTAAGTGCAGTTATAGGGGAGGAGGTAAAAAATAATCAAATTTTTACCTATAACTTTTAAAGTTTTTGAGCAGATTTCTAAAAATTTTACCGGTATATGGCCATCGGTAGCGTAGTGGTAGGGTACTCGTTTTACAACCCGATGGTCGGTGGTACGATTCCCCGCAGAAGCACTGGTGCATTTGCCTAGCACTGATATCGCTAGCAAAAATACGCTTTTTGACTAAGAAAATCTCTATTAATTCAAGACACCGCCGTTCGGATTCGGCTATAAACTGTAGGTCCCTGTTCTCTTCGAACAGTTATTAATAGAGATCCCCATGCTCCACCTAGGGGCGACTGACAAAATAGTCAGTCAGGGAAATTATCACTATTACAGTTATACACATGCTGAAAGGCAGCCGGCCAGACAGACGTGGCTATATCGACTCGTCTATTCATCCTGACCAAAAATATATACATTCAATAGGGTCTGCACCCCCTCATCCAAGAAATGAAATTTTTTTTTTAAACTCGTGTTTTTATACGTTCTTTATTTGGTGTGAATATGAATCAGATCGATTTGGTGGAAGAATGTTAAAAAAAAATAAAACGAACATTTTTTAAAAATTTTTTAAAAAAATGTTCGAAAAAACATTTTTTTTTTTGTCAAAAGATGTCAAAAATGATAAAAAAAATTTTATAATATTTAGTGGACTACATACTTCTTGATTTTATAATGAAAAAAATCTGATTTGTTGCGTAGGTAAATATAAAAATACAATATTGACCTTGCTCAACATACGATTTTTAATTGTTTGTATTTAATTATGCAATTTCGATAAAAATGTATGTGGTTACATTCAACAAAAAAAATCAAACCAAATTAACCACTCTCAATATAAGAAATCCAGATCCATTAATTTCAAGAATAGAAAAAAGCACAACTATTTATTATCAGTTAGTTAAGTTATAGGTTTCAACGCGCACATTTTTTTTAAGCCAACTTTTCATGCAAAATGGTGTTGATGTTTCTCATACTATTTATTGCCCGATGGTTCTTTATCGCCAAGTACCGAACTAAGTTCATCTATTCACTTTTGCTCCGATAAACCACGACGAAAGTTATAAAAATAATCGCACGAAAATAATAACGATTTAATTATATTTTTTTTGCCGGGGTAATATTTTCAAGGCACTGTAAACAATACAATGCGAAGATTTTAAATCGTTTCTTGCAAAAAACTAATGAACCATTGAATTGGGATCTTTGAATTAGGACGTTTTTATTAAAATTGTATAATTTAATGTAGATAATTAAAAAAGATGGCGTACGTTAAAGTCGGGCGCGGACGACTTTGGGATACCCTGTACCACTGCTTGCAATAAAATCCAGTAAATTGCTTAAGAACACCAAAAGACATTCGATTGCCAAATTAGATTACGATACCTTCATAAACAACCAAAAACAGACGAATTTTTAACCAAAAATGTTTTTTTGACCGATCGTTCCTATGGGAGGTATATGGTATAGTCAATCGATTTTGATCAAATTTGCTGCAGTGCTTGGGAACTCTAAAAAACTTCCGAATGCCAAATTTGGTTACAATATCTTCACAAACAAACGAAACACAACGAATTTTGTAGAAAAAAGGTTTTTTTGACCGATTGGTCCTATGGGAGCTATATGATATAGTCAACCGATTCTAATAAAATTTGGTACAGTGCTTGGGAACTCTAAAAAACGATTGAGTGCCAAATTTGGTTACGATATCTTCATAAACAAACGAATTATCTATTCATCTAAAAGTTTTGGTTTTTTTCGAGGTCCTCTGAGACACGATTTCAAAAAAATAAAATAAACTTGTCTCCCCTGACATAATAGCGCATCTAATCTGAAAATTTGGTTGCTCTAGGTCTTACCATCTCTGAGATCTAGGCGTTCATACAGACAGACGGACAGACGGTCAGACGGTCAGACGGACAGACGAACATGGGTATATCGACTTCTCTAGTCACCCTGATCATCCTTTAGGTAACTTTGGGGGGTCTCCGACGTCTCCTTCTGTATTTACATACATTTGCGGTTTGCACAAACTTAATATACCCTTTGTACTATACGGTACAGGGTATAAATAGTTTGCTGAGCAATGTCAAAATTGTTATAGTATTTACCTACAAAATAAATCAGTTTTTATCATAAAAACAAGAAGTATGTATTCTATAAAATATTACAAAAATTTGCTATAATTTTTGACATCTTTTAACAAAAAAAAATAATTTTTTTTTTTATAACATTAAAAAATGTACGTTTTATTTTTTTTAACATTGTTCCACCGAATCGAAAATCACGTCTTTAAAAATAAAATGGTGATCGACATATTTAAGGAACATACTAAATAAAAAATAAGAAAATTTCATATTTTTTATAAGAAAATGTGCTGCCTAAGAAAAAATGAAATATTTTTTTTTATATAGCCGTTGCCAACTTTGCTTCAAAAAAAAAACAAAAAATTTATTCAAAAATATTCAGTAGTTTAGTCACAATTAAATAAAAACGAAAAATACGTTTTTTTAAATTAAGCCGTAACGCGTTGTTTGAAATTGATATTTTGCGAAGAAAAATGTTTGCCCTATGAATCGAAGAGCATAATTACTTTTCAAAAATTGCTGGGAGCAGTTT
Organism: Chymomyza fuscimana; assembly: GCA_949987675.1. NCBI lineage: Eukaryota > Metazoa > Arthropoda > Insecta > Diptera > Drosophilidae > Chymomyza > Chymomyza fuscimana. The sequence continues at coordinate 65,089,042 of OX465090.1, read as the reverse complement.
CCAGTACCTTAACACTAGAGTCCTTAAGCAATATATCGGATTTGATTGCAATGTGGTGGTACATGGTATCCCAAAGTGGTCCGCGCCCTACTTTAACTCAATATTAGATAATTTGGAGTCTTTTCCAGTAATTCAGGTTCTATTGATGTATTATAAATTAATTGAATGATATGATTGTGTTTGTTACACGGACGACTTTGAGATACGCTATGCAATCAAATTCGGTACATTGCTTAAGTACTCCAAAAAACTTCCGAACGCAAGAAGAGCCAAGGCGTGCCCACCGCTGGTTATGATAAATCCATAATCAAATGGATTATGCATCAAAAACTATTGTTGTTTTTTTTGAGGTGATCTGATATACCCCTATGGGTGCTATATATAATAGAAGGCCGATATAAAAAAATAAAATAAATTCATACGGAGGGCCATGGGCATATCCAATTCTCTAGTCAACCTGATCATACTTTAGGTAAAATTGGGGACAGAGTATACTAGAGTATCGAGCTTCTGCGTACCTAGAAATAACGGGCAACGGATAGAAGAAGAGTCGGGAATTATGTTTGTTTAAACTCAAATGGCATAACTTTCTCAACTTTGAACTTTCCTTTGAATTTTTTTGGTACAACATAAACGACTTTATGCATTTGCTGATAGATCGATTAAATCAGCGTCACGTAGTTTATGGATGATCCCATAGTTGTTAGTCAACATTAATATCAATAGCAGCAAGAATTCAAAAAAAAAGTTATCTTTATTTATGCATCGCAAATAATTTAAGCTTACTGAAATCAGTGTAAGCCATGGCTTGTTATTTAACAATTTATGTATTATTATAAGTCGATTATAATTAGTTATTTACATACATATGTAATTAATTTAAAGAAAATGTAATTTTAACTGTTATACTACGTAGAACAGTGTCTGCCATGTTCGGCCGAAGTTCACAACTCACCATAGGCAGCAAAGGTAACGCCCACCACTCTTACAAACACCCACCCCTAAGCGAGTACCACGCCCACTTTTCGCCGTCGGCATTTTGTATTTTATTTAACGACCAACTCTAACGGGTGTCGGTGCCCACAATTGCATATTTATATGCATATGTATGTATAGTATACAGTATACATTTAATTTGATTTCGAAATGTGTGTGCGTGTGACTGTTTGTGTATGGGGGGAGGGTTGCCTATGATTCGTCGTAGCTGATGACGTCAAGGTCCAATTGAGGCGGCTGTTTTCAAAATGGCGTAAGCTTGCCTAAGGTTAATCGGAAAGGGTTATGGAAAAAAATTCATTTTACGCCTACCAAAGCTTGACTGTAACTGTATTTACCGAAAGCTCAAACATAAAAATTTATTTTTGTCAAGAAGTTGGTAACCTGTTAATAGATACACCGTCAAACCCCAATTAAGCACATACATAGACTAGAAATATGAAGCAATCCAGGAATAACATAGACGGATAACGATTTAACAACGATTAATGAAATTGAAGAACTGGTTAATAAAATAACATTATAAAAAGCTCTGCATAAGCGAAAATAATTTTGCCGACGGTTTTTCAAACGCAAAACTTTATACCTCAATCTGAATAGCAGACATATAGACAAGATCAGCGCGATGGGCATTGCAAATCATCTAGTGAATGAATGCCTTTTTATACCCTGTACCGTATGGTACAAAGGGTATATTAAGTTTGTGCAAGCCGAAAATGTATGTCACATACAGAAGGAGACGTCGGAGACCCCCCAAAGTTACATAAAGTAAGATCAGGGTGACTAGAGAAGTCGATATACCCATGTCCGTCTGTCCGTCTGTATGAACGCCTAGATCTCAGAGATGGTAAGAGCTAAAGCAACCAAACTTTCAGATTAGATCCGTTTTTATCCTACGGGAGACAAGTTTATTTTTTTTTTTTTTTGATTTCGGGGTTATATTATATAGCTCCCATAGGGGTATTTCAGGGGACCTTGAAAAAAACAAAAAGTTTTAGGTGGATAATTTGTTTGTTTATGAAGTTATCGTCACCAAATTCGGCACTCGAAATTTTTTTATAGCTCCCAAACACTGTACCAAATTTGATCAAAATCAATTGACTATATCATATAGCTCCCATAGGACAAATCGGTCAAAAAAACGTTTTTTTGTACAAAATTCGTTGTGTTTTGTTTGTTTATGAAGATAGCGTAACCAAATTTGATGTTCCAAAGTTTTTTAGAGTAGCTAAGCACTGTACCAAGTTGGATCAAAATCGGTTGACTATATCATATGGGGACTATATGATCCGATCGGTCAAAAAAAAAGAGTTAGGTACAAAATGTCTTTTTTCGATTATTTATGAAGACATCGTAACCAAACTTGGTGTTCGGGAGTTTTTTGCAGTTCTCCAGGACTGTACCAAATTGGATCAAAATCCCCCATAGGACGGATCGGTCAAAAAAACGTTTTTGGTGCAAAATTCGTCTGTTTTTCGCTTGTTTGTGAAAGTATCGTAGCCAAATTTGACAAATAAATATATTTTGGCAAAGTGGTGGTACAGGGTATCCCAAAGTGGTCCGCGTCCGACTTTAACGTACGCCATCTTTTTCGTTTATCTTAATAGTTAAATTTCTGCGGGTTTATCAATTTAAGCCATAAGGCTTTCTATATTCATTTCGAGACATCCTGACCATATCCCATACACTTTTCTTGCTTTCTAAAAAAGTCTGTCATATAGACTGATGACTGTAGCATCTTTGAAAAAAGTTTTACAAACAACTCGATTTAAGTGCAGTTATAGGGGAGGAGGTAAAAAATAATCAAATTTTTACCTATAACTTTTAAAGTTTTTGAGCAGATTTTTAAAAATTTTACCGGTATATGGCCATCGGTAGCGTAATGGTAGGGTACTCGTTTTACAACCCGATGGTCGGGGTTACGATTCCCCGCAGAAGCACTGGTGCATTTGCCTAGCACTGATATCGCTAGCAAAAATACGCTTTTTGCCTAAGAAAATCTCTATTAATTCAAGACACCGCCGTTCGGATTCGGCTATAAACTGTAGGTCCCTGTTCTCTTCGAACATTATTATTAATAGAGATCCCCATGCTCCCCCTAGGGGCGACTGACAAAATAGTCAGTCAGGGAAATTATCACTATTACAGTTATACACATGCTGAAAGGCAGCCGGCCAGACAGACGTGGCTATATCGACTCGTCTATTCATTCTGACCAAAAATATATACATTCAATAGGGTCTGCACCCCCTCATCCAAGAAATGATTTTTTTTTTTAAACTCGTGTTTTTATACGTTCCTTATTTGGTGTGAATATGAATCAGATCGATTTGGTGGAAGAATGTTAAAAAAAAATAAAACGAACATTTTTTAAAATGTTTTTAAAAAAATGTTCGAAAAAAACATTTTTTTTTTCAAATCCAGATCCATTTAAGATCCAGCCAAGTACCGAACTAAGTTCATCAATTCACTTTTGCTCCGATAAACCACGACGAAAGTTATAAAAATAATCGCACGAAAATAATAACGATTTAATTATATTTTTTTTGCCGGGGTAATATTTTCAAGGCACTGTACACAATACAATGCGAAGATTTTTAATCGTTTCTTGCAAAAAACTAATGAACCATTGAATTGGGATCTTTGAATTAGGACGTTTTTATTAAAATTGTATAATTTAATGCAGAGAATTAAAAAATAGTTTGTTGAGCAATGTCAAAATTGTTATAGTATTTACCTACAAAATAAATCAGTTTTTATCATAAAAACAAGAAGTATGTAGTATTCTATAAAATATTACAAAAATTTATTATAATTTTTGACATCTTTTGACAAAAAAAAATAATTTTTTTTTTATAACATTAAAAAGTGTACGTTTTATTTTTTTAACATTGTTCCACCGAATCGAAAATCACGTCTTTAAAAATAAAATGGTGATCGACATATTTAAGGAACATACTAAATAAAAAATAAGAAAATTTCATATTTTTTATAAGAAAATGTGCTGCCTAAGAAAAAATGAAATATTTTTTTTTTATATAGCCGTTGCCAACTTAGATTCTAAAAAAAAACAAATTATTCAAAAATATTCAGTAGTTTAGTCAAAATTAAATAAAAACGAAAAATACGTTTTTTTAAATTAAGCCGTAACGCGTTGTTTGAAATTGATATTTTGCGAAGAAAAATGTTTGCCCTATGAATCGAAGAGCATAATTACTTTTCAAAAATTGCTGGGAGCAGTTTCCAGTACCTTAACACTAGAGTCCTTAAGCAATATATCGGATTTGATTGCAATTTGGTGGTACATGGTATCCCAAAGTGGTCCGCGCCCTACTTTAACGTACACCATCTGTGTACAGTCGAGGCGGTGCCCGACAGTGGAATACCCTGTACCTTTTGTGTCAAAAAAATTTTTCCTGCATATTCCATCTAAGAACTTTCCAATTGGAATTTATTTTTTTTTTGGTGCAAAACGATATTTATACCTATAAGTTCCGTAAATTTGTACCGATTTTGATGAAAATCGAAAGTTACGTCAAAGAAGCTATTTTAATTATATTGGGTAAGTTTCAAGTTGATATGTTGAGGGGTGTGGGAGAAAACACGGTAAATCGATTGCGGGGGGTGGGGGGACCGCATCGATAAAATTTGGATGTGGATTTGTTCATTAGAGCCACATGAATGAGCTTACCAAAAATTGTGATTCTAGGTCACTTGTAGCCATAATTGCGTAGAGTCAAATATTGACGCAGTTTATTGGCAAGGGGAGGTGAAATTTGCACATTTTTGACTATAACTTCTGTTGTATTTGTCCGATTTTGTTCATTTTTTACACATAGATGCATGTATCCACAACGCATCGCTCTGTTAAATTTCAAATGAAAATATTAAACGGTGTGGCTAAAAACCGCGAATATCTACAGCGGAGGAACGGGGAAAGATATTGACATGATTCAACAAACTTCATCTGCTTAGGAAATATGCGCACCAGCTGGTAAAGTTTCGTGTCTCTAGCTCTTATAGTCTCCGAGATCTAGGCGTTCATACGGACGGACAGACGGACAGACGGACGGACGGACATGGCTCAATCGCTACCCGAGGTTATGATAAGCATTTTGGTATAAAGGACTTGGGGTCTGCCACGCCTTCTTTTGTCCGTTACATACATTGCACAAATCTAGTATACCCTTTGTACCTATAGGTACAGGGTATAAAAACAAATTTTCGACCGATCGGTCCTATGGGAGCTATATGATATAGTCAACCGATTTTGATCAAATTTGGTACAGTGCTTGGGAACTCTAAAAAACTTCTTAATGCCAAATGTGGTTACGGTATGTTCACAAATAAACGAAACACAACGAATTTTGTACAAAACACGATTTTTTGACCGATTGGTCCTATGGGAGCTATATGATATAGTCAACCGATTTTGATAAAATTTGGTACAGTGCTGGGGGTTTCTAAAAAACTTCCGATTGCCAAATTTGGTTATGATATCTTCATAAACAAACGAATTATCCATCTAAAACTTTTGCTTTTTTTCGAGGTCCTCTGAAACACCCCTATGGGAGCTATATAATGTAGTCCCGATATCAAAAAAATTAAGTAAACTTGTCTCCTATGGATTAATAAGGGATCTTATCTGAAAGTTTGGTTGCTTTAGCTCTTACCATCTCTGAGATCTAGGCGTTCATACGGACAGACGGACATGGGTATATCGACTTCTCTAGTCACTCTGATCATACTTTAGGTAACTTTGGGGGGTCTCCGACTTCTCCTTCTGTACGTTACATACATTTTCGGCTTGCACAAACACAATATACCCTTTGTACCATACGGTACAGGGTATAAAAATGAAAGCCATAGTTACGATATTTTATGAACAATCAAAATACAGTCGAATTTTGCACCAAACACGTTTGGTCCTATATGCTATTGTCAACCGATTTTAATCAAATTTGGTACAGTGTTTGGGAACTCTAAAAAACTTTCGGATGTAATATTTGGTTACGATAACTTTATAAACAAAAGAGTTTTCCATTTAAAACTTTTGGATTTTTTCGAGATTCTGTGAAACACACCTATGGGAGCTATATAATATAGCCCCGATATCAAAAAAATATACAATAAACTTGTCTCCCCTGACATAATAACGCATCTAATCTGAAAATTTGGTTGCTCTATCTCTTACCATCTCCGAGATCTAGGCGTTCATACAGACAGACAGGCGGACATGGGTATAAAAAGTTCAATATTAGATAATTTGGAGTCTTTTCCAGTAATTCAGGTTCTATTGATGTATTATAAATTAATTGAATGATATGATTGTGTTTGTTACACGGACGACTTTGAGATACGCTATGCAATCAAATTCGGTACATTGCTTAAGTACTCCAAAAAACTTCCGAACGCAAGAAGAGCCAAGGCGTGCCCACCGCTGGTTATGATAAATCCATAATCAAATGGATTATGCATCAAAAACTATTGTTTTTTTGTTGAGGTGATCTGATATACCCCTATGGGTGCTATATATAATAGAAGGCCGATATAAAAAAATAAAATAAATTCATACGGAGGGCCATGGGCATATCCAATTCTCTAGTCAACCTGATCATACTTTAGGTAAAATTGGGGACAGAGTATACTAGAGTATCGAGCTTCTGCGTACCTAGAAATAACGGGCAACGGATAGAAGAAGAGTCGGGAATTATGTTTGTTTAAACTCAAATGGCATAACTTTCTCAACTTTGAACTTTCCTTTGAATTTTTTTGGTACAACATAAACGACTTTTTGCATTTGCTGATAGATCGATTAAATCAGCGTCACGTAGTTTATGGATGATCCCATAGTTGTTAGTCAACATTAATATCAATAGCAGCAAGAATTCAAAAAAAAAGTTATCTTTATTTATGCATCGCAAATAATTTAAGCTTACTGAAATCAGTGTAAGCCATGGCTTGTTATTTAACAATTTATGTATTATTATAAGTCGATTATAATTAGTTATTTACATACATATGTAATTAATTTAAAGAAAATGTAATTTTAACTGTTATACTACGTAGAACAGTGTCTGCCATGTTCGGCCGAAGTTCACAACTCACCATAGGCAGCAAAGGTAACGCCCACCACTCTTACAAACACCCACCCCTAAGCGAGTACCACGCCCACTTTTCGCCGTCGGCATTTTGTATTTTATTTAACGACCAACTCTAACGGGTGTCGGTGCCCACAATTGCATATTTATATGCATATGTATGTATAGTATACAGTATACATTTAATTTGATTTCGAAATGTGTGTGCGTGTGACTGTTTGTGTATGGGGGGAGGGTTGCCTATGATTCGTCGTAGCTGATGACGTCAAGGTCCAATTGAGGCGGCTGTTTTCAAAATGGCGTAAGCTTGCCTAAGGTTAATCGGAAAGGGTTATGGAAAAAAATTCATTTTACGCCTACCAAAGCTTGACTGTATACTGTATTTACCGAAAGCTCAAACATAAAAATTTATTTTTGTCAAGAAGTTGGTAACCTGTTAATAGATACACCGTCAAACCCCAATTAAGCACATACATAGTACATAAGTACATACAGTACATAGACTAGAAATATGAAGCAATCCAGGAATAACATAGACGGATAACGATTTAACAACGATTAATGAAATTGAAGAACTGGTTAATAAAATAACATTATAAAAAGCTCTGCATAAGCGAAAATAATTTTGCCGACGGTTTTTCAAACGCAAAACTTTATACCTCAATCTGAATAGCAGACATATAGACAAGATCAGCGCGATGGGCATTGCAAATCATCTAGTGAATGAATGCCTTTTTATACCCTGTACCGTATGGTACAAAGGGTATATTAAGTTTGTGCAAGCCGAAAATGTATGTCACATACAGAAGGAGACGTCGGAGACCCCCCAAAGTTACATAAAGTAAGATCAGGGTGACTAGAGAAGTCGATATACCCATGTCCGTCTGTCCGTCTGTATGAACGCCTAGATCTCAGAGATGGTAAGAGCTAAAGCAACCAAACTTTCAGATTAGATCCGTTTTTATCCTACGGGAGACAAGTTTATTTTTTTTTTTTTTTGATTTCGGGGTTATATTATATAGCTCCCATAGGGGTATTTCAGGGGACCTCGAAAAAAACAAAAAGTTTTAGGTGGATAATTCGTTTGTTTATGAAGTTATCGTCACCAAATTTGGCACTCGAAATTTTTTTATAGCTCCCAAACACTGTAACAAATTTGTTCAAAATCAATTGACTATATCATATAGCTCCCATAGGACAAATCGGTCAAAAAAACGTTTTTTTGTACAAAATTCGTTGTGTTTTGTTTGTTTATGAAGATAGCGTAACCAGATTTGATGTTCCAAATTTTTTTAGAGTAGCTAAGCACTGTACCAAATTGGATCAAAATCGGTTGACTATATCATATGGGGACTATATGATCCGATCGGTCAAAAAAACGAGTTAGGTACAAAATGTCTTTTTTCGATTATTTATGAAGACATCGTAACCAAACTTGGTGTTCGGGAGTTTTTTGCAGCTCTCCAGGACTGTACCAAATGGGATCAAAATCGGTTGACTGTATCATGTACAGTTTTTGGTGCAAAATTCGTCTGTTTTTTGTTTTTGGTTTATGAAGATATCGTAAGTAAATTTGGCAATCAAATGTCTTTTCTCAAAAACAATATACCGGATTTAATTGCAACCTGGTGTAACAGGGTATCCCAAAGTCTTCCGTTTACGACTTTAACGTACGCCAACTTTTATTTATTGGTTTTTTGTGATGATATAGGGTACCCCAAAGTCGGCCATGCGATCAATTGCGAGTTTGACTCGATTACTTTGGTGCCAACCAAGTATGACAAAATAAGGCAACAACAAAATTAAGCATGTGAGACAGACATATGGAATTTGGAGATTTCTTGTCATGTCTATGACAAGTTTTTATAAGACGTCTTTTAAAGTTGGGCATTAAGTGTGACATTCTCTCACGGGTAGACGGAAGCTCAAGTTTCAATATTTCAATCGTATAAAATCAAAGTGCACCACTTATTGTCTAGTAGACTCAAAAAGATCCCAACTATGAAGTTCCGGCTGGGAAACTAACAAAAATGGCGAACGTTAAGTACGGGATATACCTTGCACTATCACAACAAACAAATTTAAAAATATATTTATATTTCGCAAAGTGCTTCGGTACTCCAAAAAACGTTCAACTATCATATCTTCCAAAACAAACGAATTATGGTTTTAAAATATGTTTTCTACTTATCGGTTTTGATATATGTATGTATTATAATTTGGTACAATGCTGGTTTCTTCCGAACGAAATATTTTACGATATCTGCATAAAAACAAAAAACAATCGAATTATGATCTAATAACTTGTTAAGACAAGTCGGTCCTATCGGAGCTGTATGGTACAGTCAACCGATTTTAATCAAATTCAATGCAGTGCTTGGGAACTCTAAAAAACTAATTAAGACAGTAAACCTTTTTTTGGGTTTTATGGAAGCTGTTATGAAAAATGAAATAAGCTCGTTTTCCGTGGTATAATATTGGATCTGACGCAACTTTCGATTCTCATCAAAATCGGTAGAAATTTACCTATAAGTATAAACATCGTACTGCGTAAACAAAAATACACTATCCAATTGGAAAGTTCTTAGAAGCAGATTTCTAAGCAGCATTAAAGTATGCAGGAATATTTTATATTCACAGTCGGGTACCGGCTCAACTGTTTTGTTGGGAAGTTTTTTAGAGTTCCCGAACACTATTACTTCTACTAAAGGTAAGTAATGAAGATATCGTAGCCAAATTCAATAATCAAGAGGTTTTTGAAGTACATAAGCACTATGTCTGATTGGATTGCATTATGTATACATATTTATGCATTTGTTTGTTGTGATGGTATAAGGTATCATAGTCCGCCAGTTTTGTATCCAAATCTGTTCACTGAATTAAATAACAAAGAGATCTGTTAAAAGCATCAGATATGTTATTTAATCTACTGTTTTTTTTTTTTTAGAGTGTGATCTTCTGCTGCATTGAACCATTTTCGCCAAGACATCCCACCGAAACTAAAGATGAAAAAATGATGTGCGATCTTTTAACTTACAACATATTTTGTGCACTGTTGGTGACATTGGTTACCGTACCAGAGAAAGGTCATGTATATTGAAAAAACTTTTTTTATTAAATAAGCTTGAAAACTTTAAAATTCTCTTCTTACCGTTTCAGAAGCGATTGAAGTGAATGTATGTAGAAATAGGAGGCGGAGCCCCCTAGTTTTGTTTTTAATTTGGCCCAGCATCAGTATAATATAGTCTTGGGCGACAACCATGTGGGATTCTGGTGGTATTTTTTATTTCATCTCTGAAAAAGGGCAAATATTTCGAAAAGGGCCAAAAATGAGCCATAAACGTTAAAAACACAATAACCTGTACACTTTCGGGAAGGCTTCAACGTTTTTAGTTGGTGTCGCAAGTAAGATTAGTAAAAGTAATACTCCAGGAAACACAAATAATATTTTGAAATTCCCAATACTCAATCAATCAGTTGAATTTGAGGCGCTGCCACTAAAAGAGGGTTGAGTTAGTTATTTATTTTTTAGCTGAGGTATTCGTTAATAGTTATAAAATTCAAAAATTCCAAAAAGAATAGAAGCCTTTGAAAATAAGAAAAAGGGAGGGGCATTGTTCTGATTGAAGTGCTTCAAGATGCCATCCAACCGCAGTTATCAGCTCGGTTCAAATCTCGTATTCGAAGATTTCATCCCCATTAGAATTTGTTGCCTGCATGAGGACACAATAATGATTAAGTTTCCTTGGGTATCCTGGGCTCAGCAGTTGGCAAAAAGACCAGCAATAACTTGGGTTAAAATTTTAGGGGTTGTGTCTACAAAGTTATTCTTAAAAGTTTTGGATTTTGGGGTAATTCTTCTGTGTTTGTTTGAAAAGGGTTTAATTATAAATGGGTGAAATGGCCACGTCGTGTAATTCACGTAGAAAAAGGGTGTTTTTTGCTACCATGGGACGCATCTGTGCATAGTTTTTGGGCAAAAGTCACAGTTCACCCCTTTGAATCAATGACTAGGACTCAATTTCTACAATAATCTGGTACAGTTGATGAAACGACCTTATTTAATCGACAGTAGGGGTGACCTGCCCGTAGCGCTAATAGAAAAATATATTACACTATTGCAAATCAAAGCATTAGAAATTTCAGAATAGAGTGACTAAACAAAAAAAAAGCCTTCAAAAAGTATAAATTTAATAAACCTTAAAATATAGTTCCATTTTCATTTTGCTGGTTCTCTATATAAGAATTCTGAAACAACTAGGTAGGTGCTTAAGATCCTACAGTATCAGCTTTCAGCCGTTTTTACCTAGTATAACACCTCAAGAAGTTTTTGTCACTTAGCATTTTTGCTATCCGCTTAACCACGCCTCAATAAGATAAATCAAAAACCTACCGAATCACATTGTAACAGGTCCACACACACGCACACAACTGGAATAACGGAATAGATTGCTGGAACGAGGGTTGACTGAACTATTTCGGGTAAGTCCAAATCCAGTGTTTGCAAATCTGGCATCTTCTTCATAAAATTAAAAATATTTTCTGCCAACACCAGTCTGGGGCCCTATGCTCCACGAGGAGATGAGGACAGCAGTAGTAGTAGTAACACCACACTTGTGCTCCCTTACACCGTGCGGATCGAACGTTTGTCGGTTACTAACCCGACTATACTAATGTTTTTAAAATCTTTTAACGAAAGTAACTATGTAAAGTTGCTTCCAGAATTCAATTGTTGCCACTACATGTGTCAAGGACGTATTTTGTGCCGTTTGACTAGAATCCATTAATATTGCAAACTGATATTGTATAATCGTCGTATCATCCCAATGTACATTTGACAGTAAAGAAGGTTTATTTGTGTTGGATACCGCATAATTTTTTTACAAAAAAATTTCTATAGTTTGACAGTGATTACATATTTCAGTGTGCTGCATACTTTAATACTGAATATATATCTCCTTCTAAGTGCTTTCCAAGTTTAAAATTTTTGGTTTTTTGGTGCATTACGATATTTCCTTCTGTCTGCTACATATATTGCACAAATATAGTATATATACCCTTTGTACCTAAATATACAGAGTATAATAAACATATTTTCTTATCTTGCCAAACTAAGATCATAAGTTATGATTCATAACACAAGCCCCCCAAAAAAAAGTGATATAATATTCTGCGCCGCTGAAGTCGAGTTCGAGTTCCAAAAACCGCAACACCCAAGGGTTCTGAAATAACCTCAAGAAATTTGGGAGGCTATCTTAGAAACCTGCATAACTAGGTTTTTCGAAAATAAATTCTATGGAGTTTCTGAAGTTATGTAACACCAAAAACTTCCAGCACGTCAAGGTTCTGGCGTTATATGAAAAACGAGATATTTGTAGGTTATCTCAGAACTCTTGGGTGTTTGAGTTTTTTTTACTTCGGATCGGATTTCGATTCAGCGCCTAAAAATCGATAAAAGCAGCCCTGTCCCATGTAATGTTCACAGAATTTTTTTTGTGAGCCTGTGTAATTAATTCATAACTTACTCGTGAGGTGCCCAGAACATATTTTTTTAGATCTAGCTTATATGCTATGGCAAAATCTTTTCGAAAATTTTTTTTAAAGGATTGCAAAGTGTATTGGTTTTTATGAAGACCATTTCCAAATACAATAGTACCAGTTTCACGTTATGTTTGTTTTTGTTCTCTATTCCCGAAACATAAATAGCAGCCCTCGTTGAAAACTTCGTCTTATTTCTTTTTTTTCAAAAATGGTGAAGGAAGTTCTAATAAATTACAAAACTACCACAGAATATCAACACAAAGCGATAACATAAAATGTGTGCGTGTATGCGAAAGCAATTACAATTGTGAGAGCGAGTGAGAGCGAGCCAGTTAGCAAGTGTCAGAGAGAGAGCGAGAGCGCAGAAATTGATGGCAGTGAAAAAAGCTCGCGCAAAGCAATTTAAGCTGATTATACATTTGTCATTTTAGTCGAAAATGAAACGAAAAAAAGAGCACACAAGCAAACATCAATACACATACACATCCATACACAAATTAGTCGCGCACACTCGTGCGCTCGCTCACACTGCGCAATGTGCGCTGGTAGAACCCCCCAACCCAATGCACCCCTTCTCCACAAGCAATCGAATCGCACAGCGCACAGCGTGAATAGCAACAACAAAGTTGTGGCCCAACGAGTTTGTAGTAAATACAGATTTCAAATTGAGACAAAACAAAAAAAAACAGCGCATGCTCCGCACTGCTGAAACTACTAGCGGACTGCGACTGCTGCAGCTTTTTGTACAGTTGAACGTGGCAGACGCAGATGGAAAGGCAATTCCAAACTAATAAGAAAAAGCTAAAAAAGTTGGCCCGTCCGTAAAAAACAGCGCAACAACAACATCACATGGTGAGAGGCAAGCAAAGATGAAGCCAACTCAGTCGCACTCGTACACATTTAAGCACGCAGCCACACACATAGTCGTCGCGCAGTCAAAAAGCAAATAAAAGAGGCCGAAGAAGAAGAAGAACATCAGCGTTAAAGACTGACAGGGCGGGCAGCAAAAAACACTTAATAAGCGTAAAAATAATATGGCGGCGACAGCGGCAATAGCATGAAAAAAAAGAAACCGAAAATGTTTCGTTTCAGTCCCTTCGTCGCAGCCGTCGACGTTGTCAGCAGCAAAAACAACAACTACACAGCAGCGAACATGTAATGATGAACATTTGTATGGTTTTTGGTAAAGGGCGGGTGGGCAAAAATAGGCGAAACGACGCCAAGAGCAAGCAGCACACACACTACATATACACAACCACAGAACAAAATGAAAAATGGAATGCCATAGAGTCTGACAACGCACAGTGGTGCGTTTGTCATAATGATGACGTAAATTTTTTTTACACTGTACGCACGTAAAATTGTATACTAAAATTAATGCGAATTAGAATTAGATTAGTGTAAACGCCAAATCATATAAAATTTTCGTAAAATAAAATTTTTTTGTCGATTTATTTAATAAGAAGAAATCGAAGAAAATCGGATTGGTATATATAAAATAATCAAATTTTGGGATTTTAATATTTGTCAGTTGTTCCCACTTTTTTAGAACTTCTAAAAATGAAACTAACATTTTTCTTTGTATGAATACACATTTTTTTTTTCTGCCATAAGACATAATACAAATCCGTATTAAAATATTTGACCTGTTCAAATTTTAATTGAAAAAAAAAACTTGTCAATGACTGCTAAAGTACGGCGGAAAATTGGACAACAGATAGATATTTTATTTATATTTTAATTGTTTGCTCACATATGTATTTCTATTTGCATAAAACATTCAATGTACTAGTTTATTAGTATTTGTCATTATAAAACACAAAAAAGAAACACATTAAGCATGAGAGTTAAATGTCACATATAATACAACACAGCCCACTGTGCAAACGTACATACAAACGAACATAACGTGTAGGCCCCTCAGACGCCTATGTTTCAACGTATGTATGTATATTAACAATAAAATAAAGCCGCTTGCTAGTCAGAGTCAGTCAGAGCGAACGTACAATATCACTCGTCTCTGGTAGCAGGGGTCGTCGTCGTCGTGGTGAACGTTAGCGTCGATGATGGTGGTGGCAAATGTAAAAAAAGAAGATGAAGTATAACAACACACACATACACACAGAAACAACAGCAAAATTCGAGTATAGAGACACAGAAAACTGGTCTGAAGTTGTTCAGAAGGGTATCAGCAACTGCAGTGGCAGCAAGGAGGGTAGCTGCCAGCGCGCAAAATCAAATAAAATACACATGCCGGCCAGATGTAGCCTCGATTTCGTGCTTGTGTAATTTTTTCTTTCGCTTGCACACAAGCTTGTGCGTATATGTGCGAATAGGCGGCATATGCATAGTACGCCGTTTCGGTCGCACCAATGTAGCATAGGCGTACGTTGACTTGCTATTACACTCGCACGCGCGCATTTTGTTATAGAGAAAAGTTTTGACTGTCGCTGTGTGTGTGTATATATGTTTGAGAAAACGGGTTTTACTTGCCCAGCTGCCCCAGCAACCCTCGCATGCATGAACACACTTAAACACACGCACACACACACAAGCAACACACCTACACATGCGCGCTGCTTCATTTTGTTTCAATTTCAGCGTTGGCATAGAGTTGCCGCAGTTGCCATTTCACAGTATGAAATTCAACTTGGTCGTGCTTGGTGTACTCTTTGCGCCGAAAATCACAACGCTCGCGCTCACAAGCAAACGAACGATTGAAAAATCTACAAAATAAATAACAAAGCAAAATGCGTTTACGTGAATGTGTGCGGACCAGTTGATGAGATACAAGAAATCTTAAATATGAATGACTAAAGGCAGCCAATTGTAAATAAATAAATTAAAGGCAAATGCAATGCCGCTAAGTGAAAAGTTATGCTGCCGGCGTCGCCGTCGCCACTTAAGCCATTAATGTGTACGTATGTGTCTGTGTGTGTGTATTAAAGTGTGTATGCTGTCTAATAAAAAAAAAAAAAAAAAAAGTTTGTGTTGCTTGTCGCGTCTAGAGTTATCGTTCTCGCTGTTTATGTAAGCCGCCGCGGTCGCCCCACGCAACTTGGCGTCGTCGCCGCCGTGTATGCAGGTGCTTGGCCTTTTCAAAGCATAAATACACTCGAAAAAAAAACCACTGGAGTATGTACTAATTTTTGCCCGTGCACGAAAAATTCATACGCACAATATAGAACGCCCGATACCTAACAATATACACGAAACACACAACTCTGACAAACACTGAGTCTCTTTTTTATGTACATTTCTAGTATTTGTGTTGTTTTGTTTGTTGTACCAAAGTTTTACATTTTGCTTGTTTTTATGTGTATATGATTATTTTTGCATTTGTATGTATATATATATATATGTGTTTGTGTGTGTGTCCGTATTTTTTTTTTTAACTGTTTCTGTATGAAAAATAAAAAGCAACAAATCTAATAACAAAAACCCAGCAATATGCTGGCAACAACAATAAAAACAACGAGAAGCTTAGCAGCCGCCGCAGTAACAGCAAAAAACCTAACGCCGCTGTCTACGTCGCTGCTGTCGTCGCCGCCGTCTTCGTTGACGTCGTCGCATGCATACTTTTAATTTATTATACAAATTGTTTTTGTTTTAAATAATGGATCGTCGTGCATTGAAGTTTATGCAAAAAAGGTATTTTTTGATTTTGTTTCGTTTGTTGTTTAATTTTGTAGTCTTATGTACATATGTATGTACATACATACAGCAATTGTTTGACTTTTATTTAATTTGCTTGCTGCACGTTTCTTACACATTTGCTTTTAATTTTATATATGTATGCGCATATTTTTAACAATGTTTGCTTATACTGATTTTTAAACGTAAATTGTTCTTGCCACGAAAGTTATGTTGAAATAAAAATACGCAAATGCACTGCGGCAAGTGTGTACTCACTTTTTAATTTGGATGCAAGCAGAAATGTATGGGTACACACTGTTTGAATATGTTGCATTGCATTTGTAATGTATATCGTCTGTTAAATGCGTATTTTTTTTTCTCTTAAATTATGTTCTTATTGTTGTTATCCATGCATAGGTATACACATTTGCGTATTTTTCATAACATTTACATTTACCTTAGCGCTACAACACACGAAATATGTTCTAAAAGTTGAAAAAAAAATCACACATTCAAGTCCAAAAACGAGTTTATACCCCTGCTGTGCGTTGTTGACAACAACAACAACAATACCCCAAATCAGACTGCAGTCTCAGCCAGCTACACACACAAATACAGACTTATTTACGTACGAATTTTGCACTGCATGGCACAGTTGTAAGTATGTACATATTTGCACTTTTGTTGTGCGTTTGCGGTGGTTGCTTTCCTCTTGTTTTGAAAGCAAAAGTACTAAGCAAAAAGCAGCCAAAAAGAAACTGCATGCAACACGCGCTCTTTTGCTTTTTCTCTCTTTCTCTCCCACTCTCTTTGTACGACGCTGTTTCATACCAGAAGCCATGGTATAATAATTATTATACCATGCCAAAAGCAAAGTAAATAAAATTTGCAGTGTTGCCATATATTCCGACTGGCAGAGTTTGCCACAAAAATTTTGTTTATTAAAATAAAATGTTAAATATTTATTACAAATTTAGGTCCAAGCAATTTGGCATCGTTGGCAACTCTATGCTGTCTCTCATTTCGTCTCCTACATTTTTTTTTAGTTAATATGTTTTGTTGCTTTGCGCGGTTCTTTATTGCAGTCAGCCAGCTATCACTCTCACTCGAACGTTAATTGCTGCTTTAAACATACACACATATATTTATGTATATGTGTATGTTTTGTTGCCTTCTCGCTTACACTGTCTGTGGGAATCTTTAAGTATCATTGAACTGTGTATGTGTGTGTATCTGTGTGAGTATCTGTGTGTATTTGTGTGTGTGTGAGCACTACAGCGGCTTTTTGGCGTGCAAAATTAAAACTCGTTGCGCTCTGTAATCAATATGTAGCCAGTCATCTATATTGTGCTATGTTGCTGCCGTTTTTTTTCCTATGACATTGCCGCAATTCAACTTCCCAATTTGTGCGCTGCTTCTTTATTTAATGCTTCTTATGCCTTTTGTTCACTCGCACACACAGCCAAATATATGTTATTAAGCGAGTTTACACACGTTTTCTTGCTCCGACATACGCTCTCGTTCAAAAACACAACACACATGTACCACCACCGTCGTATGCCGCATTGTTTTCATCCTTGATTTCTTCTATTCTCTCTTGCAGCACACACACACACACGTACACACACTGAAAAAAAAAGAAAAGAATATTGATGGTTGTTTGTGCCGTTTTTGTTGTCCAAACCAGCAGTGCAGCGACGGCAAGGCTGTAGCAATTTTTTGTTGTCACAAGACTTGCGGGGCAACCACCACAGTCACTCGTCGTCCCAAAACCAGTCCCTAAGCCGGTCGTCTCGTCTCGTGGCGTTGCAAGTTATTTTCCTTTGTTTTCTGGCCACACGTTTTTTGGTTCACGATGCTGCACTGTTGCTTGCTTCTTGCAGCATGTTGTCTGGAAAGCTGTCTAGTCACAAGGGGTTTATTTTTGCTCCTTTCTTGCGCATTTTGCCCTTTGCGTGGGCTCTGACGACCCTGAGACGACACCCACCCGTTTCAGTGTTACTTTTTGGCAAGCAACCCCGCAACGCAATAACCCCTGTCACCAGCTTATTGTGTATGTCAGACCACCGTCTCTGCAAGCTGCTTTCGTTGTTATAGACAACCCTAATATTGCGCGAACAGCCCAATATCAAATTCTTCTTGTTGGCCTTTGCTTTTTATGCTCAAGGTTTTTTTTTTTTTTTTTTTTTTTATACAATCTCTCTTATGTCTTGTTCGATTAGCGTAGCCTTACCGGATCGCTGGGTCGACAATATTACAAAACCGTTTTGCAGTGGCTGGCTTGAAATGGCTTTCGACCGAACTTCAACCCGAAAAGAATACGCCACTTTTTTCAGTAATATCATTTAAATTTTCAATCCTATTTTCAATAACAGTATGTAACAAAAACTTCACGTGCATTTTTACTGCAATGCAAGTCCTTTTTGCCATGTTGCCAATTTTCTCTCCACGTCAATGCTGCGGCCGACTCATTCAGATTTCCCACCCAATTCAGCTCGTTTATTAGTATAGCCAATATGTACATATGTATGTACATATGTATATATTTATTGCACATATGCATGTACTATTGTGTTTTTGTATGTTCGTATATAGTGTGTTTGGATGCATGTGTGTACATATTTACGACATACTAAAAATAGAAATGTCCGGGGCTGACACAACTTCGTCTGCACACCATTTTGAGCTGCGCACAACTGTAAGGGCCCCGACCCCGTCCGGGCTTCCCTTTTTTATCATTTAGGTCAAACTTTCGGGCTGGTCTTTCCAGGGATTCCATCTTGTTGAAATATTATACTATATATCAGCTAGTTGGATTAAATTACAGGTTTATTTATTTGCTTAGGCAAAAATTAGAAATTAGTTTTTGTATTAATTGAGTTTACTGAAACCCCATCGATCCTATTATGAACTACTTTAATATAAAACAATTGCTTATTGCCCAGGGATAGATTGTAAATTTGATAAACTTTAGAAAGCATTCGAAATTTATTGCGAATTCACATTATTATTTACTACACAATTTTTGGGATATATTTCGAACTCAAGCTCAGCAAGTCTCAAGAATTGTGGAAACCCAAAAGCTACAGATTGATTACATATGTACAGATCCGACTAGTAAAGTTAATATCATTATTTTGATTCTTAAAAAACAGTGAATATATATTTATAAATTTATAAATACCGGATTCAAACCAGTTTATTAGAATTTTTTCTTATAAGGCAATACCCTTAGCTGCTGAAAAAAATACTTTGTTTTGCCTAGTTTCCACTTTCTGGTTGTAAATCTATTTTGAAATCTTTGGATTAACTGAGCTTCCAAGATTTTTCAAAACTACCTAAAGATTTCTGGGACCTGCTACAGACGCAGATGTAATACGTTAAATATTACACTGTTACCGGTTCCACTGGCCGTACAAAGATTCTACCATCAGAAAGAAGTGTCCAAAAAGTGGACGCAAACTGTGATTCTTATATTATAATATAATTTTTGGCATATTGCAGTTTTGCGACTGCTTCTGTACAAACAGGCTATCAAATACTCTGAATAAAGCAGTGTAGAGCTGGCATACTTGCTTCATGCTCTGGTTGTTTCTATCAAGGATTTCTATCTTTAAAAACCCGAAACTGCTGTCCATTAGTATTAAATTAAAGTTGAGAAAATCAAATTTTAAGTTTTAATATATCTATTAAAACGCAAATATTTTTTTCTTATGCCCTGTACCTTAAGGTACCTTAAGTTGCCTAAAGTATTATCAGGGTGACTGTCTAATCTAACAAAAAAAAAAAAAAAAATATATATATATAAACCTAGGTCTCTTTACTTCTTTAAATAATATAGTTGCGGTACATGGAGCTAGCATCCAAAGTAAGTTCTGCCTCGTCTGTATCCACTTTTACCTCCTTGCAACCTGGAAGCTCGTGATTTATGTATACTATTACGTCACTGCCAATAACTACATCGGTGAGACTTTTTATGGCCATATGCGATGTAATATGCATATGTTTTTGACACACGAACTGCATATGTATTATATCTTATCAGGTACAGCTTCAAGGGGAATGCAGTGGTATGTGGTGGTTGTAGAGTGCGGCAAGTTGTACCTTCTTCTTCTAATATCAAACTGCCAACTCCGCCGTTGTTTATTACATTGAAGAACAGAAGTAAAAAGAGGAGGGCATAAGAGCAGGAAAAATCATGTTTCAAAAAAGTTTAAGCCCGGTCTTAAACTTCGCTCCCAAAAGCTGCGCTACTTGCATACACGAGAGGAAAAAAAAAGAGAGAAAGAGAGTGAGCTTTTCAGGCCTACACGACCTTGCCAACCCGTTTTATCAGCGTTGCATTTAGTTGCATATTATTTTGGTGTTGTTGTTGTGACATGATAAACTGCATAAAATAAATAAATTTCAATTTTCATATATTTTTGTTTTGGCGTTATTGTTAAATTTACATAATATGTATATATATGTATATGCTTAAAAATGCTTATTTTTTTTGGTGACAGACTGCGGCGCGTAAATATAAAGCAGGCGGCATGCACGTGGGTGCTCGACGGACCAAGAAAAAGTTTATTAATTTTCCAATAAATTTATTTGCAGAACGGACCCAGAAAGCGAAACAACAACCACAACTAATACAATAACAACATCAACGTCATCACCATATCTAGTGACAAATACAGCCACGATTAATGGTAGTCAGCAGTCAGTAGGTGTTGTGGCGCAGCCTCTTAAGGATAACTCGAATATACGCACTGATAAGCCGCAACAACTAAGTCAGCATCATCATCACCAACAACAACATCAACAGCAGCAGCAGCATCAGAATCATCCGCAAAAGCCGCAGCACGTTGTCAACGAAAGGCCATTGAAGTGCTTAGAGACGCTCGCCCAAAAGGCGGGCATTACTTTCGACGAGAAGTACGATTTTGCCAGTCCACCGCATCCGGGCATAGCTGCTGCCACTACGCAGCAAGCGCCCATCAACAACAACAACAACAGTAGTATTACCAATAATAATCATACGCCCACGTCAATTGCCGCGGGTACGTTTATAGTAACTAGCAGCAGCAATAGCATATCGCCTTCAGCACGTCTACGGCAGGCTACAACTGCAACAACCACTACATTCAACATAAACTCGCAAACACAAATTAAAGCCGGCTACACGCTGGAGAAATCACAGAGCCCCGCCCAACAGGTGGCATCCGCTTCGGCGATGCCACTGCAAATCTCACCTGAGCAATTGCAGCAATTCTATGCCAGTAATCCCTATGCGGCCATACAAGTTAAGCAAGAATTTCCCACTCATGCAACTAATGCAGCTACAGCTGCAGAACTGAAACATGCCGCCAACATGTTGGAAGCCAGCCAAACCACTCAGCTGCAGCAAATACAATTGCAACAGCTAACTTCAGCCGATGGTACCACAACTGTGACCACTGCTGGCGCAGCCAGTCCAGCCAATGCGCAGCAAACGCCCAGCAGTGCAGCCGTGGCAGCCATGCAGCAGCACTCCACAGCCATTAGCACTATGTCGCCAATGCAGCTGACAGCAGCGCCGGGAACGGTTCCCGGTGATTGGAGCACTGGTCGCACCGTGCAGCTTATGCAGCCTTCTACAGCCAGCTTTCTGTATCCACAAATGATTGTATCGGGCAATTTGCTGCACTCCACTGGCTTAGGACAGCAGCCCATACAGGTCATAGCCGCTAGTAAACCCTTTCAGGGTAATGGACCACAAATGATAACCACCACGCAGAATGCAAAGCAAATGATTGGTGGCCAGACAGGTTTCCCCAGTGGCACCTATGCCATACCATCGAGTCAGTCCCAACAAACGCTGCTCATCTCACCAGTTAATGTCATCTCATCGCCGCAGCAACAATCTTTGTTGCAATCGATGGTTGCTGCCCAACAGCAGCAGCAACAGGTGGCAGCGGCTGCAGCCCAACAACAACAACAGCAGCAAGTTGCAGCGGCACAACAACAAGCAGCAGCCGCTGCTGCTTTAGCCGTCGCCTCGGGACCAAAAGTAACTGGAGCTGGTGCAGGCGGAACTGACGCTCAGAGTAAATTACAGCAGAAGGTTGTACAAAAGGTGACGACCACTACAAATACCGTGCAAGCGGCGACTGGAGCCGGTACAGGAGGAAATCAACAGCAGCAGCAACAGCAGCAACAGACTACAACGCAGCAATGCGTCCAGGTCTCACAGTCTACTTTGCCAGGTGCTGGAACTGCCCAGGCACAACTCTTGAATCCACTGCAGAGCGCAGCGGGACAGACACAGCAAATGCAGATAGCACCGTGGTTTTGGCAAAACAATGTGCCGTTTACTCATAATCCAATTATACTACGCGGTCAACCGGATGGCACCTCAGGCATGTTCATCCAACAGCCGGCCACGCATCAGGCGCTCCAGACGCAGCAGAATCGTAAGTAGTTTTCTAACTATTAAGTTGAAAAAATTTTCAATTGTGGAACTAGATAACTCCGGGAACGAGAGGTGGGTCTCATTAATCGGTTTGGGCTCGGAAAAACGTTTTAATATCTTGGACTCTGGAAATAAAGCCCGAATTCAGTTTTCAAGCATGGTTCACTAGATATATGGGATTAACAAACGCACTCTATTTTAAGCTCGCAAATCTTATTTGAAATTGTCATCAATTCAACCGGATCTTAGTCCACATTAAAACCATCTAATGATGAAATTAAAATCAAAATTAAACTGTACTCTTCCTCTTTTGCAGAGATCATTCAGTGCAATGTGACGCAGACGCCCACAAAGCCTCGCAATCAGCTGGATGCACTAGCACCAAAGCAGCAGCAACAAACAGCGGCACAGCAGCAGCAACAGCAACAACAGCAGCTGGCAAATCAGCAACAGGCTGTAGCCGTGGCAGCGGCTCAGTTGCAACAGCAGCAACAACAACAATTGAATGCAGCCGCAGCTGCTGCAGTGCAGCGCCCAGGTGCACCCATATTGCCACACAATGGCACACAAGTGCGCCCAGCTAGTTCGGTGTCCACACAGACGGCGCAAAATCAAAGTCTGCTTAAGGCTAAAATGCGGAATAAGCAGCAGCCGGTAAGGCCAGCGCTGCCGGCTCTTAAGACGGAAAATGGCCAGGGTCAGGCCAAAACGCAGGTGAATGCAGCAACTTGTCTGACGCAGCATTTGGCAGTGCAGCAACAGCAACAGGCCAATCTGCATCAAGTGGTGACCACGGCGGGCAACAAGTAACTATGATTATTCAGTCCTTTTTTAAAATTGAATTTCATTGCAACTATTTTTAAAATCTTTTATAGAATGGTTGTCATGAGCACCTCGGGTACGCCTATAACTCTGCAGAATGGTCAAACGTTGCAGGCGGCAACAGCCAGCAGCGTGGACAAACAGCAGCAACAGCAGCAACAGCAGCAACAACAACAGTTGCATTTAATGCAAAAGCAACTTTTGCAACAACAAATGCTCCAGCACCAATTTATAATTCAACAACAACAACAGCAGCAACAACAGCAACAACAACAACAGCAGCAGCAACAACAACCCCAACAATCCGTGACTGCTGCTAATGCAGCTCAACAAATCTTACAAGTGTCGCCGCAAACGTATATGACCACGCAACAGCAACAGCAACAACTGCATAATACACTACTTCAACAACAGCTGCAACAGCAGGCGCAACAACAGCAACAGCAACAACAACGTGAGCAACAACAAAATATAATACAACAAATTGTGGTGCAGCAAACGGCGGCTGCCACGCCGCAGCAGCAGCAACAAACCCAGCAGCAACAGTTACAATTGCAGGCGGTGCAGCAACAACAACAGCAGCAGCAGCAGCAACAACTGACTAGCGTGCCCTTCTCAGTATCCTCTACAACCACGCCGGCAGGCATAGCCACATCTAGTGCTCTGCAAGCGGCACTAAGCACACCTGGTGGCACAGTATACCAGACCACCAAGACAAGCAGCTCGCTCCCTAGCAGTTCTGTGGTTACCTTTTCAAATCAGAGTGGTGGACCGATGGTAACCAGCAGCACTGTGGCTAGTCTACAACAGCAGCAACAACAAGCGCAGCAGCAGCTCCAGCAGCAACAACAACACATTATAACTGCCACTATTGCAGCTGCCAATCAGCAGCAACAACAGCAGCAACAGCAGCAACAACTGCAGCAACAACAGCAGCAACAACAACAGCAGCAACAACAGCAGCAACAACAACAGCAGCAACAACATCAACAACAGCAGCAGCAGCAGCAACAGCAGCAGCAGCAGCAGCAACAGCAACAGCAACAGCAACAGCAACAGCAACAACAGCAACAACAACAACAGCAACAAAGCCAATTGCCAAGTACCACCTTGAACCATCAGCATGCACCCACGCTAACTGTTGCTTCGCCCACACAAAATCCCATTTTGGCCATGACATCTATGATGAATGCCACAGTGGGTCATTTGACAACGTCTGGTTCTGGTGGTACAGCAATGGTTATAAGCACGCCACTGCCGGCTTTAAGCAATAGTAGCGTTTCCAGCAATAATAACTCACTGCCAGCAACCCCTACCAAGTCTAATGCGCAGGATAGTCAAATACATGGTTTGCATAAGGCGGCGCAGCAGTTGCAACAGCCAGCAACTTTGGTGCCCATTGATGCACCACTGTCGGCAGCTATACAATGCGAAAGCAAGGTGAATGCGGCAGAGGCCAGCAGCAGCACAACAACAACGACTACAAACAGTTCAGAAACAACTAGCCACACCGTTAACGGTGAGGCGATTAGCGATGTGTTAGGCAACACAACGCCCACCAAAGTGAACACTTCGTCGAGCACAACAACGTCCGGTAGTGGTGAGTCGAAGCAAAGCATTGCAGTGCTTCCCAGTAGCAGCAGTATTGTCATCAAAGAGGAAAGTAACAATATCAACAAAACTAGTGCAACTACGGCCACGACAAGCAGCAGCACAGTGACCACCAGCACTGCGCCGACTATGGCTAATGGCATCGCCACGTTGCGGCCAAGCAGCGGCACAGCCTGCACAACAGCTACAACGACCACAACAACGACAAGCAGCAGTATAAACACAACAACAAGCAGCAGTAGCACAACAACATGCACTACTACCAATAGCGGCAATAGTAACACCAATGCTGCCAAGGATCTGCCCAAGGCAATGATCAAACCCAATGTGCTCACCCATGTCATTGACGGCTTTATCATACAGGAGGCAAATGAACCGTTTCCAGTTACGAGGCAACGTTATGCCGATAAAGATGCCAACGATGAGCCACCAAGTAAGTAAAACATTAAAAACTAAACTTTACTACCAACAAATCTCAAAACCATATGTATTTGTCAATTTTTACAGAGAAAAAAGCTGCCTTGCAGGATGACCTTAAGTCGAGTAACACGCCCGTGGCCAATGTGGTAGCAGCCACATTGCCAGCAGATATGATAGCCTGTGAGCAGTGCGGCAAGCTGGAGCATAAGACTAAGCTTAAGCGCAAGCGATATTGTTCGCCCACATGTGCGCGTCAGGCCAAAAGCAGTGGCGGCATCGGCGGCAACACAGGAACTGGTAATAATAGCAGCATGATTGGCGGAATTGTTGGAGCCGATGCACAGGCACTGGTTGATAAGCTGGACGAGGTCATGGCCGAGGAGAAAATGCAAATTGATGTAGCGCCGCTAGCGGCAGAACAGCTACCGATGTTGGTGGCAACTAGCGATGCGTTGCCTGCTTTGTCTACGTTAAGTGCCAGCAGCGTAATGGGTGTCACACCTACAGTGAATACAGGCGGCGAAGGTGGCGGGGGCGCTGCCAGCGTAAAAAGTGAACGGCCGCCCATATGCAGCTGGAGCGTTGGCGAAGTTTGCGATTTTATACGCAATTTGCCGGGCTGTCAAGATTATGTGGACGATTTTGAGCAGCAAGAAATTGATGGGCAGGCACTATTGTTGCTGAAAGAGAACCACTTGGTAAATGCCATGGGCATGAAGCTGGGACCTGCACTTAAGATTGTGGCTAAAGTGGAGTCCATGAAGGAGGTAAATATGCCGCAGTCAGCTGATGGCAAGGAATCCTGCACATCGCAATAGTCTCAGTTAGAGGACGATAATGATAATGATGATGATACTGAGATTATCAAGGAGGGCGGCACAGCCATCACACCAAGACCGCCAATCACGCCTAGCAGCACACCAGTGCCGCTGTCACACTCGCCCTCGTATACGATAACGCCACCACCGTATTCGCCAGTTATGCCACTTAGCACCATGTCCGCGACATCTTCGAGTGGCTGCATAGATTCGACGGAGCTATCCATATTGTTAATGACGGCGCTTTCATCGCCGGAAACACCCAATACGCCCTCAGTTATATTTTCCACATCGTTGACGCGTTCTAGCACGCCAGCCACGCCCGCAACGCCGCCACCAACGCGACCAGCAACTCCTTGCGCAAGTGTGTCCGTGCCGGATAATGCCAATGATTGTAATTTATTGACTACGCAGTGTTTTGATCTTAAGCTCGAATAATAATCGAGTTTTTTGTACAGAGGAGAAAGTCTTAAAAAGAAGCACCATAAATAGTTTGATAGTAACAGAGAAAGTGCATATAGATACATTAATATCTTTATAAGACAGTTGACTATTAGTTTTTAATTCAACCACATACACACTCGTACATAACTATATGTATGACAGACCTAAGACCTAGTACACAATGCCAATTAGTTGAAATCTTTAAAGTCGCAGTTGGAATGCTGAAAGTATTCATACGCAACCGTTTTTCGTTTAAGCTGCTGAGTTCAAAAAAAGTTAAACGGTTAAAAGATCAATTGTAAGAAAAAAAAATAATTATTTGTTTGTCCGCATCCTTGAAAGGAAACTCGACTCAATGAAATAGCTAATTTTGCACTGGCTCTTCAGCCAGAGCTCTTTTTTATCATGCTAAAGAGGTTCATCGATTTTGGTTCAAAAAGTAAAGCTTAACTATAGTAGTTAGTAGCTAAAACGATAAACGACTGACTGTGAATACACCAACAGAATCAATGTGAACTTCATTTTATGTTCTATTGTATTATAGGTGTATGGTATTGTATATACATTACCACATAACTGGTATATAATTTTTTTTTTTTTTTTTCTGTGTTTTCAAACAAAGTTCATTATGAAACTTACAAATCGTGCAATCTTTATATACTTTTAAAAACAAAAGCATAGTCAGCTATTTTTTTTTCAGACGGTTCCTTTTTTGTGGTATACATAGAAATAATCTTAATGTATACAGTAATTTCGCAAGTTTGTTGTTTAATAGTTAAAAATTATTAAAATATGTTCCCACTTTGCTGTATATCCGCCGCTGGAGCATGAAAGATGGTAGCTATGACTGGCTTTGTTAACATCCCGGTCAACTACGTAGGTTTCGTACAGGACTTTGATTTGCTTCATTGGATATTAAATAAGTAACACACTGTTACAGAACTGTCAAAATTGATCGAAGTAGCTTTTTCTTAAAATAGAAATTAAATTTTATTATTTGTGCAATTATGACAGTGTATACATAAAGGTCCGCTTTTCCATTAATCCATACATCAAATAAGAATATAGTACCTATATTCTTTTATATGTTAGCGTTTAACTTTACCATTTCTAGATATTTTTCGCTTCAATTTTTACAACTGAAATTAGCTTTTTAGATCAGTCAACAATGGCTCATTGGTTTTCCATTAAATCCGCAATTGTACTAGGCTCATATTTAAAATAAAAAAAAATAATTTAAATATTATAATTCTTACATGACCAATTTTGTACATGAATCATCAGAAGCTTGTAGATCTTTGGCATAGTCCCAACTATGCACAACTAACTGGCTTAAAATAAGTATTAATATTTAGCATTAAGGCAAATTTTAAATTTTGTCCACTAAACTATTAGTAACAAAAGATAACTGATTTAAATAAATATACAAGTATGTACTACAACTGTTTAAGTAAATAGCTGCGTCTATTTACTATAAAACATATAAATTATGGCTAGTATTTACATTAAGCTTAAAGACAAAAACAAAACTAAAATCATTTTTGATAAAAGTACTATAATTTTTGTATACAACAAACTTTAAATACATAATTTATATTAGTTCAATATATAATATATTTTTTTTTTTTTTTCAATTTAGCCTTAACTGTATATTTTATAACCCAAACATTTGGAATCTTCAAAAGTGACAACATAATTGAAATGATTGGGTTGAAGCGAAAGCAAAAGTGTTGGAGTACGAAAGTAATGCGATATCTAGAATTATAAGCCAATATTATGTATGGAGCAAAACGAAAACGAATTAATGTAAAACTAATTAATTATAAATATACATATATATATATATTCAATACAAGACCCCTAAACATACATAATTGTAATTTTTGCTAAAATTTTTTTCAAATGCCTAGCTAATAAGTACAATTTTTTTTTTATTACAAATTTTTGTTTTCAAAAATATATTTTTTTTCGCAATGGCTGAACAAAATAAAATTTTCACTGCATAGTGTTTAATGAATGTAAATTAAAACTACTCTTGGTATTTTTATTCAAAAATTTCTATCCGATTAATAATTCTCGTTGTAAGGGCATCTTATGACAAAATATTGAAAACATTTGAAACAATCGAACAAAAACTATCGACTATTTAATGCACGGCTTACGGGTAGCGCGCCTGCAAAGACTCTTTACATTGTTACAGTGTTTTCATTGTCTTTGCCTTTCCTATTTGAAGGCGATCAGCTAAGTATAGTTTATTTACTACTAGTGGTTCGGTAGCAAACATTTTCACCATTTTTTCGAACGTTGGCAGATGATAAACATCGACACGGGCAACGATACGGCAATTTTCTCTAGAGCACAGCCGTATTGTTTTACCATATGGTATAAAGGGTATATTAAGTTTGTGTAGGCCGAAAATATATGTAACATTCAGAAGGTGACTAGAGAAGCCGAAATACCGATGTCCGTCTGTCTGTCTGTCTGTCCGTCCGTATGAACGCCTAGATCTCAGAGATGGCAAGAGCTAGAGCAAACAAACTCTCAGATTAGATCCCTTATTATTCTACGGGAGACAAGTTTATTTTATTTTTGGAATATCGGAGTTACATTATATAGGTCCCATAGTGGTGTTTCAGAGGATCTCGAAAAAAAACCAAAAGTTTCAGAAGGAAAATTCCCTTGCATATGAAGACATCGTAACTAAATTTGGTATTTAGCAGTTTTCCAGCACTGTACCAAAATTGATCAAAATCGGTTGACTATGTATATCATATATAGCCCACATAGGACCGATCGGCCAAAAAGACGTTTTTGGTGCAAAATTCGTTGTGTTTCATGTGTTTATGAAGATATATAGTATATGTATAGGACCGTTTGCTTATAAAAATATCGTAACTAAATGTGGCAAACATATTTTGTTTTTGAGTCCTTAAGCAATGCGTCAGGGTATCCCAAAGTCGTCCATGCCCGACCTTAACGTACGCCATCCATCTTTCAATTTAAATATAGTAGGTACATACATATGTACCCTAAGAGGCTTTTGCATTAGTAAAGCCCAGATCTGACCTTGACGTGACAGACTACTACTACTACTCCCACTCCCACCACACTACTCCCGTTGGTAGTTGTTGAAAAGCCCTAAGCGCACTCGTTTTTTCAAAAAAATCACACTGAACAACAATGACAGATTAGAAATCAACGCGACGAAGACGACAAGCTCTGCGGCGGCACTGACGTAGACAGGCAGATTAAGAAGTGCCTCCTTTTGGAGGCCAGTCCAAACCTTTGCAAATTAATCGGTTGGGGCATTCAGCATTCTGTGCTGATTTTGAATCTGCAAGTGGTACAGGAAATAAGTAGACATATTTCTTGAAGCTATTGTGAAAATGTTTTTCGTTTCTTTTTATTTTGTTAAAATTTTTTTTGTGTTACATTTTTTGATTTTTGAAATATGCGATGGAATACATGAATCTGAAATTTATTCTTGCTAAATAATTCATAAAGAATTTATATTCATTTTATTTATATAATTTTCATTGTTGTAGTAAAACTTTATAACCACTTGGTTTTCACTTTATTTTCTTTTTATTAAATATTTGAACCTTTTGTTTGTTTATTTGAAGTTTAAGAAAAGCTTTCAACTTTTTATATTGGAAATAAATTATTATATTTACTAGATTTTATTGAATTTTTGTTGTATATTTTATAATATTTTTAGTTTTATTAAAGTCTTTGGAAACTTCATTTAATATTTTAAAGCGCATTTCATATTTGCTTTTAGGTTCTCCTCTGTTAATTTTTTTATACATATTTTTTTTTAATTAAAATTTATCATGCCTTAAAAACGAATTACTTTTTCAGCTAGTTTATTTGTTATGTATTTTTAATATATTATAAATATTGAATTTATACTAAGTATTTGCATATTGGTCAGATGTTTTGTGGCATTCGAATTGTACATTCAGTTTTAATTAAGTATTTTTTATATTTTAGCTACCATTTGTTAAATATTTTTTGTATACCCTTTATCAATTGGTTCAAGGGTATACTAGATTTATTTATATTGAGTTTGTCCAAGCCGTTGATGGTTTAGTGCGTGTATGTGTTTTTTTTTCTTTTATTTGTTTCATAGCTTAATCAATTACTATTAAGTATTTTATTTATTATTTATTACATTTCATACATATTTTATGCATTTAAAGCAAATAATATTTCACAGCCGTACTCATTTACATTTCATTTAGATGTATTGTAGATACATATACTTATATATTTTTATATATAAATTTTTTTGTATATTATATATATATATTATTATTGCATTTTTAAAATTGATTTTCTCTTTTAAATTGCATTAACTATTAACATATTCTGTACTGGCCTATTAATTTTAATGTTAAGTTTTAAACTTACAGAAAGAAGTGAGTACAAGACGAATAGAACCTGAAGATCTTGGTCTTATTTAATTTTTTTAATTTTAACAAACATATTGGAGCGTAGTAAAGTGTCAAATGAACCACAAAAACAATGAATATGCTATTTTTTTAAACAAAATAAAAACTAGGAAATTTAAACCCTATTTACGTATGATAGAGCCGTGTCAACCACTGATTTAGATTGATTGGAGTTTGATTAATTGCTGTTTATAGTTATGGGCTTGGAAAATTAAGCATTTGAGTCATGGTCGTAAAAATAAAAGCAAGAGACCCAAAATTTGTTTGCTATTAGAAAGGTAAAAGAATAAGAGAAAATTATGCCTCAAATTTCAAGTTTAGTTTAGTTTAAGTGTTTAAATAATTCGCTTATTAGAATTTTTTGATATTTTTAATAACCTTGTTTAAAAATCAAGCAAAATATCAACTCAATTGCAATGCTGTGGGCTATATAAAATAACCCTAATCGATTTTTTATAAAAATTCCAAATCAAACCTAAGGCTCTAAGACTTTCCTCCATCTAGAGCAGTGGTGGGCAAAACTCATACAAACAAACATTTTTTTGTGTGAGTAAGCAGCGCAGTAAGCAAAAGCGCACGAGAGAGCAAGAACCGCAATCAAGCAAAAACGAGAGAGAGATTTGACACACTTGGTGCAGTGGTGCGTGAGCCGACTGCGCTGCGGTAGAATTTTGTGTCCTATCCACGCGTGATATGAAAATTGAGAGAAAAAGTTTCGATTTTCTGGTTTTAATACGCCTATTTTACGAATCCTCAATTTTGTTTTTTTAAATAAAAATCTTCATCCCAAAAACACCCAAAGATTTATATAATTAATGGTATTTATAATTTTTCAAGTTGTCAAAAATTTTTTAAAATGAGCATAGCTTAAGGTATCTAAAAAAAACTTTTTATGTACTGGTTTATACAGTTGTGTATACATACATACATATATTAAAACTATTTACTAGCTGATTTGACATCAAATTTAGAAATATAATGGACGTGCGTTGTGGAAACGATTTTTTGAATTTTTTTTATAGTCTATGAAAAATTAGCACCAATGCAAAATCTAATTTTAATTTTTCACGAAACTTCTCTAACATTAACAATTATCTAACTATATAATATAGTAGATACTCTGGACCTAATAACAAGCTTTACCTATTGATATTGATGTTAATTTTGTTGAAATTTTTTCAAGATATGTGCAGTTAACTACTATAATATTACAATAATAATAATATGAAATAACGAAATATGTAAATGGAAAGCATACATAATAACAAGATGAATGTAAATGGCAGGAAAAACTACAAACGGTTCAAGAGCAAGCCGGATTCATAGAGACACTTAGTATATAAGTTTAAGAAGTTAGTACTAAGCTATGATTCATATGTTTTTGAGAGTCTGAAAGTTTGCCGCTTTTACATACTTGTACTATTTAATAGCTATACATAGTAGTACAGGTTTGTATGCTTAAAGTTATATACTATCAGGTGAGTGACATTTTTAAAGACTATCCGTAAAAATTTACATGGTACATTGCATTAGCCAATTATTTATAACTAATTAACAAGTTTCTATATAGTTTTTGTGTAGTACTATACTTATACATAATATGTTTGTTTGTATGTTCTGTACTTTAATTGTACTTAAATCTGTTTTTAAGGTTCGCTTGATGAGTCTTGATCACATTGAAATGTTTAGAATATTGCGATTTGAGAAACTAATTTGTAAAACTTTTACTTTTGTGAGCTTTATTTATTTAAATTAACAAATGGAAATTATTATTATCAAGTCTAGGTATATAAGTTGAAAACCTACGTATTGTTCAGTAGTTGTGATTTCATATATGTTACATAAATAAGACAAAGCTATAATTCATTCAAAAGAAGTAGTAGAATGTATATAATTTCTATTTTTTTAAGTTTGCATTTTTATATAACATTTTCTAAGGCATACGTTTGAAACAAAAACTAAACAACAACTAAAGAGAAAAAAGACACTCGGGCATAATTAAATTTTACAAATTTAACTTATGCCGCGCTATTACCTAGTTAAAATTGTTTTCTAGTATATATTTACTTATACTATGCAAATATTTGAATTTTATAAACGATCATTGTTGTTGTTGCTATTTGTCTTGAAGTTATAAATTGAAGAAGCTATTGCCAAGAAAACTGAGCATTATGGTTGACATGGCCAACGGTGCCAATTTCATATTTGAGGCCGTACTGTTTCCGGCCAAAATCTCGGCACGTTTGCGCATGCGTTCCTGCAAGTATACTAGATTAGACAGATTTTCGATCCACAAAGTATTACTTACCTGATAGAGCTTGTCCTCACCGGGTGGATCAAGACATTCAAATTCACAACAACGTTCTCCAACTCTAAAGTTTTTGCAGAACTGCAGTTAAAGATATTCAAATTAATTACACTATACAAAAAAAAAAGAGAATCAATTAGGTTTGTTCCAGAAATCTCAATGCGGATTTTTTTTTTGTTTATACTGTACATCCTACGATCCTGCGATAATCTAATCTAGTCACCCCGACGTGCGGTCGGGCCAGTTTTAAAACTTTAAACGCGTTTTCCTCGAAACCACTTTTTTTTCGAATGACTTCACGAATAACTCAGTCAATTTTTATGTGATCGATTTGTAATTTTGACACAATCTGTGTCACATCATTATCTAGTGAGCCACGTTGGATTTTGTCAAAATAATAAAAACTTTTTATTTTATAGCTCCTTTCATAATCATGATTTTTTTTGAAAGGAAAAATTTTTTTTTTTTAAAGTTATTCCCTTTTTTTTTTTTTTTTTGTTATAATGGATATTTTGAAAACCCCTACTTGCTTTTGGTGTATATATTAAGAGGGAAAAAATTTCTTTATGTTTCAGCTCAATGGCGACGTCAAAAAGCTGCAGCCGTGGAGGCCTCTCCGACTCGTAGCTCTCTACAGGCGCCATTTTGTTTTTTATTACTTTAGAAATACTAATTTTTGTAGCTCAAAATATGTACTTATAATATCGTCACCCATTTGGATTTTGAATATAAAATAAAGTTTCTTTGAAAAAAAAATGACCTTAAAAAACCATGCTCCACACTGGTGATACCCCTTAAAACTTATCCAGTCAGTGGCTTAAATGGCAACTACTTGAATGCATAATAAGAACTGAATTGGTTGCTTTCTTTTTTTAAGGGCTGACGAATTTTTAAATTAGAGACATTATATCGGTTATATTCTATTAATGGGTTCCACTTCCTTAGCTTTTCAATTAGTATCAAGAACTTACAAGGTGATAGTAACTAATCTTTATACCAAACGACAGTCACACAGTGGTACAACAGCCGAAAAAGCGTTGCAAAAATCATAACTTCTAAACGAATAAAGACAATTTTATAAAAAAATAATTGGTATATTAAAAAAATCTTGAGGCTTTAAAATATACTAAAATATTTTGCGAAAGTTAAATTTTGTTGCCGCTGAAATATTTACTCACGAAAACTACAAAATATTTTTATTTTTTTTTCATAATTTCGTTATAAATCATTTAACATTTCAGTTAATAAATTTTATTTATTATCTTTATCAAGTAAAGCTGTACAAATATATTATTTAAATGTTTATTTCTGACAAACTAAGATTATTTTTTTGGGACATCCGTGCCCCATAACACTTCGAGTTAAAGTGTTTATTCGTTTCAGGGTTCTAAACAATCTTTCCATTATAATAAGTTCTTTTTGATGGTATTCGTGCTACCACCACTTTTTTTTTAATTTTGGAGTAAATTATTAATTTAAGGTCTCAATTTCTCGTAAAAATATCACTTAACAAATCTTGAAAATAGCAATTGGTTGCATATTTTTCTTAAAAACCAAAATAGGTAGAAATTTTGTTTAAACTCAAAGTATACTCAACTTTAAGCGACTATAGCAAATAAACCTTTCATCCAAATTAAAATTATTAAAATTTGTTACTCTCTGAATCTCTGGGAAGTTCTGAAAAGAATGGATACATTCATTCTACAAAAAAAATTGTATACAAATACGGCTAACGTTAAAACTTAGTTTTTAATGCGACCATCCCGATCAGGACCAAAATTTGTTTTTTTTTTTCAATGAGTTACTTTTTTGTAACAAAATTGTAGCAAAATGATAATATAATAATACATAAATTATAAAAAAATCATAAACTTAAGTAATAATTTTGTATTTTTATTTATTTTTATACCCTGTACCTTTGGGTACAATGTAATGTATGTCACAGACAGAAGGATGCGTGGTAGACCCCAAGTCCTTTATACCAAAATGCTTATCATAACCTCGGCTAGCGATTGAGCCATGTCCATCTGTCTGTCCGTCCGTCTGTCTGTATGAACACATAGATTCCGTAGCATATATGAGCTAGAGACCCAAAACTTTATCAGCGCATATTCCCTTCGGTAGTTTGGTACTTTCGTAAATTTTCAAGTCCTTATCAGCTTATCAGCTTATTGCACCGCTTTGCGGAGGACTTGTGGGAAAATTGGATGCAGCGTTTTCCTCAGTCGGGTTTTCTTTTTTGATTTAAATCTCTTGGAATGTTCAAAGCTTTTAGGATACTCTTATAAGCTACCAGAGACACCAACTGATTGATCTTTCACAAAACCAGAAGTTGGAAGTTCGAGATTTTCAGAGAGATTTCTGTTGTATTCATTAGTGGTAACGCTTAGAGGCACAGCATACTTACATATGGCGGATCACAGTAGATAGCCTTACACCAAAGTGGCTCGGAATGATAGCAAACACATAGACTACAAACACCTGGTCCGGGCACATAGAGCATGCCATGATTTACTTTATTGCCCTGAAAATCAACGCAATCCTCCTCCAAGGCGGCTAGAAAAGATAAATTTTTTTTTGATATTTACTAAAATAATTATCATAAAATGCATTAAATTGGCTGATAATCTGTTAAGAACTCGTAAATGTTCTACTTTAAACCGGCTAATCGAAAGATTGATTAAGTGCTTAACCCTCTGATTGAACCCTATAAAATATAATCTGACATTTCTAATCATTTGGGTTCAGCTAATGGGTGAAACTGAAGCCAGATAATACGTGATTTGCGCAGTTTTAGAAGCAGTACGTAGCAACTAAAACTTAATAATAACATATAACACACAAATGTAAAAAAATGTATTTTTTTTCTAAATATTGAGAAAGACCAAAAAACTTATCATTTAAAAGCATAACTTCATACGAGTACTTAGTCAATAAAGTCAATTTTTATTGACGACATCTTCAAAACAAACGAAAACCGATTTCTCTTTAAACAAACAAATTATGCACTGTAAACTTTTTTTTTTTTTACGAAATCTTTATAAGCAAAATAATTAAGCAATTATGCTTTGTATCATTATAGCCGAAAAAATATAATAAACTTGCTTCCCTCTTGTTTCCTTTTACTGATATTCGTATGAAACCATTTAAAAAAAATAATTCAAAATATTTGTATAAGAAGAAATGCGTACAAAATATGTAAAGAAAATTGGGGAAAAGCAACCCCTTCTCAATTAATGGTTCGCTTATCCCAGTTAAAGATCATCTAGTAATTTATATACCATGACACTGAACAGGTGCAATTGGAGCCGAGCAGTATTAGGAATAATCAAACGATTTCATCATGTTTCATAATTTTTTATCAGAAGTATAATTTTTTGTAGGACTCTTATATACATCAAAAGAATTAGGCGCTGTTTGTCCCCCAATGGAAATTATCGCATAGAATCCATTAAAGTCACTTAAACTCACTCAAATTACGCAGGGGTTGTTCTTTAATGATATTTTAGGAATCTATAGTAAAATGTTACAATCTGAAAAATATATCATAGCGCCATTTACAATTGCAGATCTAGTAAACAATATTTTTTTTTTATCAAATTTTATACTTTGTCATTTAAATAATGACTTTTCAAAAAATCAGCACTTTGAAATATTGACATTTTGTGAATATTGCAAGATTTTTTTCAATATGTATACATTTTCTGAAAGAGTTGCGAGAGAGACCAATAGCCTTATAAACTTTATACATA
The DNA here is from genome assembly GCA_949987675.1 of Chymomyza fuscimana. Lineage (NCBI taxonomy): Eukaryota > Metazoa > Arthropoda > Insecta > Diptera > Drosophilidae > Chymomyza > Chymomyza fuscimana. The sequence goes on along the minus strand of OX465090.1, from coordinate 65,051,703 downwards.
TATTTAAAACGATTGCAGCAAACGTAAAAAATTAAATATTACTGCAATTACCTTACATTGCACCGAGTCTTTGGGGCCCTCCGGAATAAATATCCGGACTGTCGGGGTGAATTTTATTAGTTTAGTTTTGCTGGATTTAGCATTAATTCCTTGCTTTTTATTTTGCTTACTAATCCCAAGTGTCATTTGTTTTAATACTTTTTTTAACTTTATTGAAAATCGTGAGAAAATATTGAGAATATAAAAGTCTTGTTTTAAATTCCTTCGCCGCTCTGCGAGTTCGCCGCAAAATCAAGTGCAATTGTGACGTAGGCAAAATGGGTGGCAGGGCAAAGCAAGCTTAAGGCACTGCTGGCATGCGGCATGTTGTAACCAACTTCCGGATGGGCGTCTCGCGTGTAACGACGTCGACGACGACGACGACGACGACGATGGCGACGGCGACGGCGAACTGCAGTAAAGTTTTTCCTATGCCGACGCTGACAACAACGCCTGCTGCCTTTTGTATTAAATAAAAGAGAGGTTATAAGCAGAGTGCCCGTTGAAGGTAACATTTTAAACACACATATAGTATATGCGTGTGAGTGTGCAGCAATGGCGGCGGCGACAGTTGGTCAGCCATTGGAGGCTGCTGCAATGGCGTGTTCCTTGTTGTTTTTGCTGTTTGTTTTGTTGCAGTTATTTGTTCACTTGTAACTGTTTGTTTATTTTATTTGTTTGTTTTGCTTGCTACGTTGCTGCAGTTTCTTTACGTGTGTGTGTCTGTCTTTTTTTATTTCCATTTTCTTTTTAAAAGACCGCAAAATAACAAAAAAGAAGTGTTCAACTTTTGCGCCATCTTTCAACCAAACAATTCGCAACACACAGAGTAAGCTTCTTCTTTTACGTTTGCAATGGATATGAATTTGGCTATGACAAATACAGCAATGTGTTGTGTTTAAAGTAAAAGTATTCGTGTACTCTATACCTAAAGGGGTATATTAAAAAAGTGTCAAGAATTGTTGAGTATATATGTATATAACAATTCGGTATTTTCTTTTTCCTGTTGCACATATTTTAGTTAAATTAATTTTACTCTATGCTCAAGATACTTATAAGGTCTAGTTTATGAAATTATTTTATTGTTATTGATTCTTAATGTGCAAAAAACTAGGAAAGTGGCTAAAAATTGATTTTAAAGTTTTCATTACCACCGATATACAATACCAACACAAATAAGTATATAACTATAACATGTATAAATTTAACATTTTGAATTTAATTAAACATTGTACATATGTTCTGCCACTATGTAAATATTATGTGCTTGCTCAAAACAAAAATCAATTTAAGGGTATATAAACTTTGGTTTTTGAACTTGGTACTACATCTTTGCATATTTGAATCTTGTTTCTAAGCACAATATCTGATTAATTGCGTTGATTAGAAAAACAATTCTTTCCTGCTTAAGATATATGGGAAAGATTTCATTGTTATATTAGATGCAGGTGTGCGCAGACGTTCTCTTTTCCAGTGTTTATAATGGTAAAGGGCAATCATTAAGTAGCTGTTATTCTTATCTCAGTATCTGTGAGTCCTTAATTGTTTTCTATATAAAATTTACGCTTGAGCGTATACGAATTCAGTGTGTGGGAAAATGTAGAAATTGTTGGAAAATTGTAGGTGGCAGCAACCTTGCTGTTAAACAGTTCATAATTGGTAACAATTTTTTGGCACATACAAAGAAACACGTATGTGCAACGTTCAAGTGGAAAAACAGCAACAAAACAAAAAACAAAATACTGTGAGTGCTTGAGCTAGCTTTGAGCGAGTGAGTGCAGTCAGCGTGTTTTCCTCTTTCACTTTGGCTGGTTGGTATTTCCTATGCGAGTGTGGGTGCATGAGTAATTATTGGCCATCACTAATGAGATTTCATGTGTGTATGCGTGTGTGTGTTGGCTGTTAACGCAGCAGCTGGCAACGACGACGCGTCGCGTCGCGTCACAATGTTAACGGAAGCAAAAGATTATAAAACCGTTTTGAATGTTAAGTACAATGTAATTAGTACTACGCATATATAGCGCGTTCTTCTTCTCTCTCTATTTCCGCTGCGGTCACACTGTGCGCACATGTGTTCTTGTGTGTGTGCGCCTTGTTTTATGCAATGTTTTTGTTTCATTATTTCCATTCGTGTATGCGTAATTTTTATGTTTGCGCCATTTGTATACTCATTACTCATGTAGTACATTCAAGACGGATGATGCTTTAAACAATATAAAATCAGTCTTCAATTGGACATATTTGTTCATTTTAGACACACAGATGCATTAAGCCATGAGCACACTTTTTTTTGAAGATGGATTTTGCGCAGATGGACGGACGGATATAGCTCAATCGCTACCCTAGATTATGATCAGCATTTTGATATAAAGGAATTATGGTCCGCACAAATCTAGCATATTCTTTACCCTATGGGTATAGGGTATAATGAGTTTATGAAGAGTGGAAAAGTGTATGTAATAGGAAGACAGAAGTATCTTTATTTGTATTAATTTTATTTGTTGGCTGTAGCTTTTTGATTACTATTAGGAAGTGAAACATTTTTGAATTTTATTGGGAAGTAGGTGTATAATGTGCGAAAGCGCTAGTTGAGCTCATGGACTGAGCCACCACTTCAAGCAGCCGTATAATTGATATATTTTTGCCTACGTCTTTAAAGTTTCCATTCATGATAAATTTGTGTCTACATCTTTTAAAATTTATTTGCAATTTCCATAATTTTTGGTCCTCTGTCTGTTACGTACATTGCACAAATCAATACTATCCTTGACTCTATGTTTAGCCATCTACTCATAAAAATGTGCATCTTTTTTCTCAACACCGGGATATTTTTTATTTTTCGATATTGCACTTTAAATATTGGCTAGGCAATACTAGGGGAAAGGCTTGTAAGTTGCCAACCCTGGTCGATTTTGATGTTCCAGCAATGAAAACACCAAAATTCCACCTGTCATCGATGGCAAATACGCCGTGTACAATTTTAATGTGTTTTTGATGCAAACAGAAGCAAAAACGCAGTGTGTGTGTGACAAAATATACAATTTTTTTTTAAGTATTCGGAAAACAAACACATTATTTTTGATTACGCTCAAAAAGTGATCAAATCAAAATGAAAAATCAAGGTAAATTATTAAGGTAAGTTATAATTTCTATTATTATTATTATTATTATTTGCACTAATAACCCACTCGAAAAAAATCACAAAACAATAAAAGAAAGCCATTGAATTGGAAGAAAAAACTGCGACGCCGACGCACGCTGCTGCAGCCGACTCCAACCGACACACACACACAAAAGAAGCTCCAAAAACATGACGACCGTTTTAGATAATATTTTCCACTCATGCAGCAATGTATCACAAAGAATTTTATACACATTTTCATAAATTTATAACCCGTTAACAAGGACCACGACGCACGCCACAAATAGTGCAAAATATAATGACAATAAGAAATTTCCCTGCAGCCTAACTGCAAAATTTCCCACTCTCTGCAAACGTCAAACCAAAAAATGAGAGAAAGGAAAATTAGCTCCTCTCAGTTTCTTACGCCCACACAATAGCAAAGCAAGAGCAAAGCAACAAAAATGCGAAAATACATGATCAAGAAAGAAAAGAAGCAACCCATGAGAAAATGTGTGTGTACTCGCATTGTCTATGATGCAACTATAAGACATACCTTATATATTCGTTTTGTAATTTATAAGGCTTTGATTTTAACTTAAAAGATTTGAAAACAACAAGGCTTTGATTTTTCATTTAAAAGATTTAAATCTATTTTAAAAATTAGTGGCATTAAAAAAATAATTTCAACGTAAACGAAATGGCTGAGTAAGTTAAAATGTGAAATACCTTGGACAACTGTAACATATAATAATCCATAATTTGCAGAAACTTGGAAATGAATTCTGCCGGCTCCGGCCTTATGATTCAACAGTTACTTGAAACTATAGGAGTGCTGTGCAGTTTTCTGAATTGTGTGGTATACATAGAGAGTGGCCCAAATGCTCCGCTCGATATAACCGTGCGCCTCACCATTTTGGAGATAATGGACAAGGGTGTTTTGTATGGATATCTTTTTCGTCAGGGAGCATTTTACTCCAATCGGCCGTTTCAGGAATTTTAATATTTGCTGTTAAATAGGACGATTGGAACTTTAAACAAAAGAACATGCTTTTGACACCTGATGATTTGATACCATAATATTGCAATATGTATAATAAAATACCAAAAGCATAAAATCTGCATATAAGTTTAAAGATTATTTAATGTCGCTCGGAGCTGTCTTACTTTTCGGATGCGGCTCTTGCGGATTTCCATACATTTTCTAAAACTATTTTAGGTAATATATAAGAATTTTATAGATATGCTGCTTATAATTCGCAACATGTTTGAGTGCTTACTGCTAGATAACGCAATTTTCTACCCGGCTTGATTTGATTTTTCTAAGTTGCTTTATACATTTTTGTTTTATTTTTAAAACAATGAGGTCCAAGGTACATATAGACGTCGATTACGTAGTCAATAGTTACAGTAGCTAGTCTTCATTGTACTGTTTATCCTATCTATAAAATTTGTGATGTATTGTAGGATTTAAGAAAAAAGTTAGTACAACGGCATGAGAGGGTTAAGTCACGCTCCGTGCTATTTTAGTACTCTCTGGCGGAAGAGCGAAAAGCACACCACCCCCATTGCTGTTGTTGTGCGTAGGCAAGCATATTTAAATTTTTTTTAATTAATAATAGCACGAACATATTCACGATTTAAATACATTTTTACAATTTTTAAGTCAAAGCTAAGGTTTTTAGTCCTATCATCCAAAAAAAGTTATTGCACCATTAACCCTAGTGACCACACGTTATTTTTTATATGTTTGTCTACATGTTAATCGAATCGACCTATACGATTTTTAATTATTTATAACTCTGATCTCAAATCATTTAATGGTATGCAGGTAATTGAATATCAAACTATATGCGCTCAAAAAAAAAAAAGGATTAAGATATACTTTTAGCTTTTTTCATTTTTTAAACAATTTATTTATACAAAAACAAAAGGCCTATTTTTGCAAAATCACATAACGTTATCCACCTGGATCCTTTGGAAAAATAATTGAAAATAAATTTATCTCGTTTGTTGAAGTAAATTCGCATTGCGAATGTTTTCATTAATAAAAAAATATATTTTAATTTATCTTATGTTTAAAAAACGTAAAAACACGATTATGATAAAATGTGAAAACTAAACCAGTGATTTTGTGTCAGACAGACACAAACGAAACTGTGCATTGCGTGACCTTCAAATACTTGGATCATAACTGCAGACGAAAGAAAAGAATAGCAAAAAAGGGAGAATTAAAAATTAGTCAATCACGCCATGGACCCGGTTGGTCACGCGCTACTGTTTTATAAGAAATAAATAAGTTTACGCATTATAAAAAAGTGTTAAAATATGTTGAATCAGTTAGTGGAATGTTAATTAATGATTTAAACTAATTAGCAAATGCACACAAGATAGATAGATGGTAAATTAAAGAAAAAATTAATAAATCGCGCCTTAAAGTTGTCAATGTGAAGTTGTAAAAAGGAAGGCCAATCGAAATAGCATATGCTGTGCGTGAGTGTGAAAAGGAGCGCGCACTGATGAATGCAATTTGCTTTGTTGTTTGTTTTTTTTGTCTGTGCAGTGAAGGTGCATATAGAGAGCGAATAGAGCAAAATGCTCTCTTTTTTTTTTTTTTTTTTTTTTTTTGCCTTTTTTAGTTTGTGTATTGAACGCGCTTAGTGAAAACGGTGCAGTTGATCTGCGCTTAAGATAAAGCAGCTTGTGCTCTTGTGTTTTAATGAGCGCATTTTAATGTGGGTGTGAGCAGTGCAGCATGGAAATATTAATATTTAATAAACATACAATAATAATCGGTAGCTGCATTGTTTTGTTTATCGTTTTGAATTTTAAAAGCAATTAACAGAAGAGAAAAAGTTAAGCAGGTAAGTGAGCTATACTCAGAAGAATTGAGTGCGGGACAGAATGTTTCATCTCGTACCGAAATTTAATACCATGTCCCGTCCCGAGGTCCCATACATCTCATCCGCCCCGATCCTGTCCAAAAATAAACCAATTTTTCAAACAGAAAGCGTGAAACTGCAACTACACTAAAGCTCTTTGATCAAAACAGCATATTTTGAGCTTATAATTTTTATTTTAAACATTTTAAAACGAGGTGGTTATATTAATTATTAATTGTAGCAAGATTTTAAAAGTTAAAGATTTTTAGTTTCTTTTAAAACAGCATATTTTTAACTATTTATTTTTACCATTTTTGGCATTACATAAGTTTAAGAAACAACAAAAACAGAATGTTTTCATTCAATTTAAATAATTTTTTGTTGCGCTCTTTTCAGCGAAAAAAAGATAAAAAAAAGAAGAATTTATTTTAGCTCGCACTTCGCACTGTCTAGAAGAGCTATAATACAGTGACCAAAAATTGGTGTGTATATAAGCCTTCAAATGTAAATATAAATACTTTTGAAAATCGTTTCAAAAGAACGCAAGTTTGATGACCAATGTAGGGCAAATGAACATTATAGTCGGGACGTTCTCTCTGTAGTCGGCCAACTTGGTTCCAGTGTGTGTGTGTGTGTGTGTCGATAACAACAAACAAGCCAAGCCGCAACACAAATACTTATATGAAATGCATGGAACAACAATCGAGCGATGTACATATACATACATACTGCACATATGTAAATGTATGTATGTGAGCTTGTGTAAAAAAAGTATTGAGCTGGTAGAAAACAACAGCCTTGACTTTGCACATGCAAACGTTGAATGCTTCTGGGCCTGCCAACTGCCAACTTGACTGCATGACAAGCACACACACACACACACACACACACACACAAACGTATATACACACACAAATACGAGCACTAACGCTTACACTCACATTTACCGTTTCACAATTAAATCTTAACACAATAAGAAAAAAAAAAACAACACAACAACAACAAGAACAGCTCTTGACTGACCTAAAAATGCAACTACAGGCCGTCATCTGGCCAAGTCAAGCTACTACTGTGGCAGCAGACAGTTTTAGATTTGGATAAGTACGCAGATAGTCACAATTGTGAACAAACACACTCAGTCACACACACAATTATTAACACAAACAAATATATATAGTATACTACATATAGATATATATATATGTGTACTATGGCACGCTCAGTTGTCGTAAATTTTGAATTCACGGCCTAAAACGAGTGAGCAACGAATATTAATAACCTTTCCCTAATTGTACTCATCCATCCAATGACATTTACCATAAATATGTAGACATTGTCATGCATCCAATAAAGTAAATCTATTGAGTCGAAGACGAAACTCTAAATGAACTTATACATTTGGCTAGTTCAAGGTCATGAATAAACATCAGACCCTTTTTTTAAATTTGGCTACTGCCTTAAGCAATAGTTCGCCCAAAAAAACGTTATTAGGGAATAATTCGTTTGTTTATAAAGGTATCGAAATTTGGAGTCGTTTTTCAGAATTCCTAAGTACATATTTGATCGGTCTTATTGAAAAAGTTTTTAAAAAAAAGTTGACGTCAAACCACATGCAAATTTTTCCCGTGGACAAGTCAGCATGTGCTGTAGCAAAGTCGTGTAACCGGCATTTATTGTGGATCGCTATCGGCTTTGCAAGACTAATTACATGAGCATTAGGTATTCAACTGCCCAGCAATCGTTGACATCATGCAACTTGCCGACGGTAATGACGCGTGCATTCAGGCACACAAACACCACGTTAAGCGCAGCTTGGGCTCCATTCCAATAACTGACTATTCCTCATTGACCATCTTGAAAAATAAATAAACAGAATGGGAAGTTCGCAAAGAAAAGCGGAAATGGCAACATGGCGGGCCTTATGAATTATGTAAAAAAAATAATAATAATAATAAAAATTCGACATATTGGCCGAGGGTTGCTTGAACAATGTGTAAAAGAAGCAAAGCTTAGAAAAAAAAGAGGAATGCCGCAAATGGCATATGGACTAAAAGGCGCATTTCCGATTAATAACCGTGGCAAGTATTATAGGGTGCCTTTCTAAAAAAGTTGAGCACCATATGCAGATATAAAACAATCTGAGTGTAAGAATAAAATCTTTCTCGTTTTGGAGAAGCTAAGAAATTCTTTTGTCGAACCCACTATTTTGGTATAATCCTGACTAATTTTTCTTCAAGTATTACACATAAATTTTGTTTGGGCTATACCCCTGTCCTGTATTGAAACAAAAGGTTAACCACCTGGCGCCTTAGAGAAATTAACTAAAGGCCAGAAACTTGGTAGACTCTACAAAATTCTTGCCTTTTGAAATCCTTGGGTAATGACCAAAAAAGATGCTCTAATAAAAAAAAGATATTCTGGTTTACTTGCTACTGTTTGAATTATTTAAATGCAATTTAGCGCACTTTTAAATATTAAGTATACGTCAGCGTTTGTTGACTTGACTTGACAGCGGACATTTTGTTCTTGCTAGCGTGCGGCATATCAATTATGAAAATATGAAAGTGGGAAAATTGTTGCAACGCTTGGAACGTGGCGTATGCGTAACGCAAGAATGAAAATTAGCATTTAATGCTTATATACAGTTTTATGCATTTGTCGTATATAATATAATCTAATGGAATTAATCGTTCAAATGTAACAATTTCCAAGTCAACAGCTGAGTTCGCTACGGTGGAGGGTCAAGGGGGTGAAGTGGGTTCTTATGAGCGTTTAGTAATTACCTGTGTAACAGCAAAGGCAACTGAGCAGACAAATGACAAGGAGCAGCCAAGTCATTGCACAGTTTGTAGTTGGTGGCAATATTGTTGATTTTCTTGCTGATGTTGTTGTTTTCGAAGGCATTGGCGTTGGCGTTGGCGCTGATGCAGACGTAGACGTCAACTTCGACGTCGACGTTGTGGGCTGCCAAACCGTGCCTGATTCATTGATTGTTGTTGATGTTGTTGTTGTTATTGTAAATGTTGTTGCAATAGTTGGTGTTGCAGTTCTTGTAGCTTTTGTTGGCATGCGCCTGGATGCTTTTGTTGTTGGTGTGGCTGGTGTTGCCACCAAGCGTCCAACTGTTTGGCTTGTCATTGCCAGGCGATTTGAACTTGATGTTGAGTGCTGCTGTTGTTGTTCGTGTCCTCCGTTACTATTGAGCTTGATCTGTATGTGTTTGTGTGTGTGTGTGTGATTGTGCAAAATGCAAAAGGTTAAATATAGTCAATTGGGTGTTCATTGATGTGGAAATTCGCAGGCTTCGTTCGCCTTCGATTCGCTTCGGTTCGCAAAGCATTGGTTTAAATATGTACTTTATAGATGAGTTTATTTGTGTTTGTGCTATAAATAATAAACTCATTGGCATTAACATTCATGTATACAGACACGAAAAAATTCTTCAAGGAAATGCTGTCAAAGTGTTTATTATAAGGCAGAAACAGAAATTTATTTTTTTGGTTTTGTCCATAATACATATTTTGTATATATTATAGCTTCACTTTTTTTTATTATTTATTTATTTATTTTTTTTTTTTAGTTTTAAATTTGATAAATAACGTATAGTATTTAGACGTTCCGTTTACATCAGTCAAAACTAAGCCCATACATGATCGAATCGAATCTCGCAAGAAATATATATGATGAAAAAGGATTTTTTTGTTCGGTTTCTTTTAACTTTTACCTTCTTACAAGTATCGATTTTTAAAGTAGTTAAGTATTAAAGAAGGAGCTGCTCATATGTTTAAGGGTACAATAAGCTCGTTAAAATGTACAAGCTCATTGTCATAGGCAGAAAGAAGCTTAGCAGACAATGTTAAGTATTTACCAAATAGATCAGCGTGAATTGCCGATTCGAAATAAACATGTCCGTCTGTTTGAATTGACACTGATGTCTCCAAAATTGCTTGGATAGTTGCACATTTTCCTAATCAAATAAAGTTTATTAAACAGAGTTCAGATCTGCTGCTATTTTCCGTTAATGTTGCGAGGTTTAAGCTGGTACCGGCTCGGACGTTATCCTTACTTGCTATTACTTTCCTTTAAGCTTCAAGTTATAATGACACAGGGCGTATACCTAATATATTCGTCTTTTTTTTTAAAGTAAATTTAGTTTGAGTTTAATATTTACTACTTGTGTGTGTGCGTGTGGCAGTGTTAGGGTGAGAGAGAGAAGCCAGAGAGAGAGAGAGAGCTAAGCGCGTGCCAACATCAGAACATCAGAACATCAGCTGTTGTACATTGTTATTGGCTGCCAGCTGACAATGTGAAATTTTTTGTTGTTTTCGGTTGCATTCTACATTTTTTTGCATTTTTACAGCATTCTTGCTGCGCTGTCTGCGCCTTTGCCACTGCGCTTGATGCAGTGTAAGTTTGTTTGTATGTGTTTGTTTTGCTGCCATGTAAACATTTCTTGTCTTTTATTTTGTATTTTTCTAGTTTTTGGTCTAGTATATGTTGCGGCTGCTGCCATGAACTTTTTGCACACACACATGCATTAAGATGGGTAGATATACGTTTTTAATTTCAATCTCATAATTTATTTGTGCACCTCGGTTGCGACGACTTTCATGCCGCCGCCTTTAATAGCTTTATAGATTTTCCTCACTCTCACACAAATGCACGCACACGCACGTGCACACACATACGCAGCGTTTGCTTAATAAGGAGCATTGATTTTCCCTTTTTTTTTTTTTTGTTTTTGTCTACATTTATTTTTGTTTAGGACATTTCAAGGCTGCCGTTTTTTCTATTACCTACATCTTATAGAACTGTTTAACTTTGACACCAAAAATATTGCACGCGAACACTAAAAATACTTGCTCAGGCAAAAAGCATAACAAAAAAAAAAAAACAAAACGAAACTATACTGTACACACACTCACATAAGCACAAGGATGTGTGTGCGCGTACGCAAGTTGCCGACAAAATGGCATGTAAATTTTTTGCCAGCCACAACAAAAACAACAACGACAACTATGCACTATCCTTTTGCGCTGTTTGTGTAGGTTTTGTTTATTTATTTATTAATTTATTTTGTGTTTTGTTGCTGAGTGCTCCACACTTCACACTCTACCACAAACAACGCACCTTAATGAATGAGCAACAAAAGCAAAAGAAGTTCCAAGCGCTGCCAACCGCAGTCTCCCAAATAGAAAAGTCAACTGAAAAAAACTTAGTGTTGGGTTGTTCATGAACGAACGAACAAAAAAGAACTATTCATTTAAAAGAACGAACTGAATAAGTTCACCGTTCATCGTTCTTTTTAGTTCACTTGTTCTTTGTTCGTTCTTATACAGTTGTTAGGTCTTATACTATTCTTATACTGTTCGTTCTTATACTATTCTTTATTGTTCTTATTTGGCAAAAACCCTTCTTAAAAAATTAAATAAATAAATTAAATAACCAGTAAAGGTATATATATAATTTGTATTACATCATTTTTTTTGTAATAAACTTTGGCTTAAAACTTCGCTAAATAAAACTTTGTAAGCTTACTGCTATTTAAAAAGCTTCTATCTCATTTTTGAAAATGGCACTAAAGGCTAAAAAAAACGCGAGACCAAAGGATGCCAAAATATTTTTCATAAATTTGTATTTGTATTTAATCATAATTTATTGATTGCCAGCATTTTTTTTTCCCAAATTGACTAGTTTGTTCTTGTTGCCGCTTTGCCACGATTTTTTTTTTTATTTTATTGCAAACCGTTGCCTACGAGTTCCTAAGATTTATTTGAAGCTTTGACTCCTTTTATAAAATTCCGATAAAAAATATAACACAAATATGGTATATAATTAACTAATGTTAATCGTAAAATATAAGGAAAGATTTATTTTAAGTTTAGGATGAGTATAATGAAAATAAAAAAATTAATATTACTTGCCATGTACTTGGTGTAAAATTAAAGGAATTGTCCCATAATGCTTATTATTGTATTATAGCTTACTCACTTGCTCATGAAAACGAGTCAACATTTTCTATGGAAAGCATTTTAAAAATTTGCACGCTAATACATATATTACAAGGATATATATGATATATGATATATATATATTAGGGTGGGTCAATTTTTTTCGGTGTAAGGGCTCACTCGGATTTTGATTCTTTGGGTAATTCTAAGCAAATTTGCCCAAGAAACTATGGGTCTAAAATGAATTTCGAGTCGCCCACTTTTTCAAAATAGGTTTTTTTTTCGAAATATTCAAAAAACGACTTCGACATTGCATTGAAAAAAATTTCTAAAAATTATGTTAAGCTTTAAGGCCCCTACGCAGACACGAAAAATAAACAAAACTTCATATAAAAAAAACGCTCACAAACGTTTGGTCACAAACTGTTCTTGCAGGTGGTATGTAGACCAGTGTCGCTTGTTTTTTTTTTTTTTTGATGCCAGTAGTAAACCATAGATGGCGCACTCAGCAAAAACAGCTGTTCGGTTTTGGCGCCATAAAAAAAACTTATGTGCAGCTTTTTATTTTGGACTCGAAATTTATGGTTGGTCGACAAAATCGTTGCGGATCGTTGGGAAAGGATGAGAAAATAGCTATAATAAGAAAATAATTAATTTGTAACATTAATGTGCGTTAAAATACGTCTATGCAATTTGTCCACACTCGTTTCTGCGCGTTAAATATGGGGTCACCCAAACACTCTGCCTTTCCCTGTGTATTGCCTCCTGTCGTCGCTTTTTTTCCTCATCAAACAATTCAATTGCAATGCATGTCATTAGTATTTCATTTTTTACACACAATACCAAAAGTAATAAACGTTGACGATAATTCATGTTTTTATGTTTTATTTCGCACCTTTTAAAAATTAGCTATTTGTAAACAAAAAGCAGCTGATTATCGATAATAATTCCGATAAAATGCACATTTTGCTACTAGAGACACACTGTTCCTTTCGTGACCAAAATAAGTCTGTCTTTTTGCTAGGTGGCTGTTTTCGTGTCTCCGTAGGGGCCTTTAAGCTGAAAGAGAATTCATTTACGAACATTTCGAGTCTAAGATCTTAAAAATCGGTTGAGAATTGTAGATGTTATGTAACCATGTACGGAAGTTCCAATCTTCACTCAATCACAATTTTATATGAAAAAAAAATTTTCACAAAAATTTTTTTATTTGCATTCACTTACGTCTTCACGAGTTTGTATGCAGCTGTAGCCGTTATTTTTCGTTCATAACACCTACAATTCTCAACCGATTTTAAAGATCTTAGACTCGAAATGTTCGTAAATGAATTCTCTTTCAGCTTAAAGCTTAACATAATTTTTAGAAATTTTTTTTCAATGCAATGTCTAAGTCGAATTTTGAATATTTCGAAAAAAAAACATATTTTGAAAAAGTGGGCGACTCGAAATTAATTTTAGACCCATAGTATCTTGGGCAAAGTTGCTTAGAATGACCCAAAGAATCAAAATCCGAGTGAGCCCCATAAGGTTTTTTCGGCCCCATACAAATTGACCCGCCGTAATATATATGCATACAGTAGCATTTTTTTTTTTTAAATTTTTCTGATTACACTAGTTTAAAAATTTTAAAAAATGTTGGTATCCTCAACATGTTTTCTTCATTTCCGTAGTAAAATTGCACGCTTAAACCGAAAATGCAGTAAAAAAAAATTTTTCATTTTCAACACGTTTTTTGAACGATCGATCCTATGGGTGCTATATGATATAGTCGACCGATTTTGATAAAATAAACTGTAAACAAGTGTTATTGATTATATAATTTTTCGTCCCAAAATTAAAATTTTAAAAAGCCTTAGGATATTTTCAATTCTTTCAGTTGTTATTCACTTCAATTTGGATTGCGAAAGGAAACTTTGAAATTTGAAGAAAAAGTACTACTACTGTACTTTTACTTCTTAAAGGCCTATACGCAGCACGCAAAAAAATTAAAAACTTCATAAAAAAAAAATGGTGGCGAAAAATTCCGATTAAAAATGTGTCGCAGACAACAAAACAAAACAGTGTTGTATTTTAATTTTAAAAATGCCTAACGTTAGATGGCGCCACTACTTTACTAGGTGTGGTAACACTAACAACAGCTGTTGCGCGTTGGCGCGAATTAATATATATACATATGTATATGCAAAATTTTTTTATTCTAAATGGCAGGTAGAAGAAAACGTTGTGAATCATTTCCAAGAGAACAAAAAATAGCGCTTATAAAAGCAGTACAAGCTCATCCAGTGTTATGGGATATAACACACAAAATGCACTTTAATGCCCTGGTGAGAAAAAGTGCATGGGAGGAAATTGCTAAATGCTGTTAAATAAAAATGTTTTTTTTTGCAGCCAACCTTTTTACAATTAGGTAGGCAGAAGTACACGCATTGTTTACATTTAGTAATGTTAACAATACTTGATACAAATCCATGTTTGTTTTTTTTTTTTTTATTTCTTTGTCTTAGTTTTTGTAAACATAAAGCAGCTGATTATAATGTGAGTGTTGCCACATTAACCCAAAGTATCGGAAAAAATATTATGTATACCGAAAAAAAAACGATAGCTCGATAAAAAATAGCACTTTGTCTTACTGTGAACACACTGGTGGCTCCATATGAAATAATATGAAAAAAATTCCATATGGAAATTTTCATGCTGCGTAGACCCCTTAACTAATTTAATTTTTTGCGATCTCACCTTTTGTTGGTTGGCTTAGAACAGGGCATACTTATTCCGGCACAGTAGCTCTTACTCTTACCAATTTTAAGTTTCGTTGCCAATGCAATGTGCACGAGGTAGGTTCTTTCCACGCATATTATTTTAATATTTATTAATTATTGTCATGGCACATATAGATGTGTGCGTGAGCATGCAACTGTCTCTCGCGCTTTTTCTTGCTCTCACAAAAGATTAGTAAAGACGTCGGACCAGTATAAGCATACCCTGGCTTGATAGCAAAATTTTTTAAATTTAATGATAAATCGTAGCATACTTTCAGTTGTTAAATTAATTACATTTGCTGCGATGTTGAGTTGAGGAGTTGAAAAGTTGAGGACTTTTACAAACACAAAAACATGCTGTAAATAAACCCTGCGATTCAACTTTCAACTTTACTTTTTCCCTGTTGACTTGTTGAGAAAGTGTTTCACAATATGGTAATTGGCTGCCTTTTCAGCACTGCAAAATTTGTAATTTTTTTAGCCATTTCGTGATATGAAAAGCAACGAGTCACCTTATACTCGTTTGACAAAAAGTAAGCGGCAAATTTAAAATAATCAAATTGTATTAATGCAAGTAAAATACTGTAATACAGTCGAGGCGGTGCCCGACAGTGTAATACCCTGTACCTCTTTCCTCGAAAAAATTTGTATTCCTACATATTCCTTCTAAGAACTTTCCAATTGGCAAATATTTCCCCCCCAGTCGTTTTACCGTGTTTTCTTCCACACCCATTAACATATGAACTTGAAACTTATCACATATACTTTAAATAACTTCTTTGACGTAACTTTCGATTTTTATCAAAATCGGTAAAATTTTACGGAACTAATAGGTATCGTGTATCGAATTTCAGCAAACAAAATAAATTCCAATTGGAAAGTTCTTAGAAGGTACAGGGTATTACACTGTGTGGCACCGCCTCGACTGTAACCCATTTTTTATAGTTGCCAAGCACCGTACCAAATTTCACCAAAATCGGTGGGCTATATCATATAGCTCCCATGGGACCGATCGGTCAAAAAAGGTTTTTTGTACAAAATTCGTTGAGCTTTCTTTGTTAATGCAGAAATTGTGACCAAATTTGGCATACGGGAGTTTTTTACAGTTCCCAAGCACTGTACCAAATTTGATCGAAATCGGTTGACTATATCATATGGCTCCCATAGGGCCGATCGGTCAAAAAAACGCATTTTGCACAAAATTTGTTGTGTTTCGTTTGTTTATGAGAATATCGTAACCAAGTTTTGCAACCGGACTTAAATGCTATTTGGTGGTACAGGGTATCCCAAAGTCGTCTAAGGCCGACTTTAAGTTAAGGAAGTTATGTAGGGGAAAGGCTTGTTAGTTGCCAACCCTGGTCGATTTTGATGTTCCAGCAATGAAAACACCAAAATTCCACCTGTCATCGATGGCAAATACGCCGTAGACAATTTTAATGTGTTTTTGATGCGATGCGCCCTATGCTCCAAATAGGAGCCTTTTTTTTTTTTGGTGGTCGTTTTCAAGCTCTTCGGAAAATTGTCTGTAAAATTTTTATTTTTATATAATTCAAATGATCTGCTTATTATGGATTGTAGCTCTTTCTTTTCTCTTTCCAACGGTGTATTTACATCGATAGATAAAAAAAGCTATGCTGTGGCAACTTACAAGCCTTTCTCCTACATTTAAAATATGGCTTAAAACGGAACTACGGCTGGATGAAACATAACTTTTTGAATTTCATAACAAATGTTTTTTTTTACAATACCACGTTGAAAAACCCAACATTTGTAGAATTGACAAAATGTAATTATTTTAATTCTGTCTCGAAAAACTAAAGGCGGTTAGTTATTATTATTGAAACTTGCTTTCAATAGATTATACATTTTTTATGATAATTACTTACTTTGCACTTATCCTGAAAAACTTTGTTTAAGCCAATTCCCTCATTTATCCGCCGAAATAAAAAATAGTTCTCATATATTTTTTTTCTGGCACATTGTTAAATATTTTGATCGGAATCGGGATCTCAAGTAAATGTAACAATATTTTATTCATAGGAGATGTTTATGTAGTGTAAGTCTGCCAATGTAAAAGCTCCCAATCAAACATAAGCAATGATTACTTTGTTTACAAACTTTTCGATCTCAAGAGACAAATTGTTTACTTTAAGATTTTAAAGATCCCAAAGTCAAAAAAAAAAAATAACGATTTTGAATTTCTTTAAAAGTAAGAAAAGTTCAATTAGTTTGGAAATTATTTTATTTCAATATATTTTATATGTTTTTCATTAGTTCATTAGTTTACGCTTGTTGTTTAATTTTACACAAAAATATGCATGTCTGTATTTGTGTGGCTGTGTGTCAGTGTGTGTTTTTGTGTGTATCTATGTTATTATGCAAGAGTTTTAGTTTGTGTATGTATGTATGTATATATTTGTGTGTGTGTGTGTGTGTGTGTGTGTCTGTGTGTAGGACATGTGTTACTTAAATGTTAAATACAAGTTGATTTCCTTTTTCGTATTTCCATTTAAATGCATTTTTTCTTGCTAATTTTCGGGCTTTTATCGTTTGGTTTCTTGTTATAAGGTATTTAAATGTACATATATAGTATTTACTTTATATATTGGGTATACAGCTTTGCCTTTGCCTAAATTGCTCTACTCTAAATTCAATCATAAGTATCTTTCAGATGTGCTGCAACTCTTTAGTTCGGTGTTTTTTGAATAAGATATTCTTGAACGTATACTTATCCATAAAGCATATAGCTTTGTATATATATAGTTTTGGTTTAATTTTTTTTGTTTTTTTTCTTGTTTGTTCTAGTATCTGCAAAGTTTAAGATATTTCTCTGAAATTATAACATCAATATTTGTTTGTTTTGGGCTTCGGTCTTTTTAGTTATCTACTTATATAGAGACATGCCTGCTTGTAAATAGTATCCAACTTTTGCAAACTTTTCAAGAGCCTTTCGTAGTCCATATTTGTACATAGCTAGCCTTATGTATTGTTATTTAATTATTATATTGTTTATTAAACATATATGTTTAGTTTGCCAACTAAAAAAAAACACAGTGGATGTGCTTGGGGTCTCGCTTAGAATTCATCTTTATGGTGTATGCGTATGGTATGTATTTTAGTATTTAGTTAGTATTTTTTTGGTTTTTGACCATTTTTGATTTATTAAAATTTTTTTATTTTATGTTTATGCATATGCTGTACCTTTTTGATAGTTTGTTTTTTTCGCTTTTTTTGGGTTTGTTTAACAATTACTTAAATTAAATTTTAGGGGCTTTAGAACATTTTTTTTTTGTTTTATTTTGATTTCATAAATTTTTTTCTGTTGCATTTTATAACTATTTTTGTTTGTATATATAAATTTGTATTTTGTTAAATGTATTGTATGTATATATGTATATACATAAAATTATGTAGTGTAGTAGTAATATAGAATTTAAAAAAAAAGCATTTTTGTTGGGTAATGTACAGCTTTTTTTTGTTGTAATAAAATTGTATTAATTCTTAAAGATTTTTGTTCTTCTTTTAAATGTTTTTGTATAATAAGTTGTAGTCTTTCTTTTTATTTTTAAATAAAAGGCTTTTGGTTTTTAACTTTAGGAGGGTTCTTAGTACATAGAGCAATTATTGAAGTTGTATATGTGTGTGTGTGCGTGTGTGTGTGTGTGTGCGTGTGTACTAGTATTTGGGTAAAATATCGTGCAGCTATCGCGGCTCTCAAGCAAGCTCTCAATTCGCAGCTTTCGCTGATCAATCAGGTAATCCATGAAGTAATCAATGAATTCATATGAGAGCTGCTTGCATAGTCAGTTTTATGTGGTAAGCACAGGCAAGCACAGCAGCTACTGTGGTCCGAAATCGGTGGTTAGAAAATTCGCTTTTTATTATGATCTATGTTAGTAAGTGCTTAAAACTTTTTTATTCGAGAAAATATGATGCGCATTATCTATGTGTATATGGGTGCTGTTGTCGTAAAGTAGCTTGTGTATAAAATAGGTCTACGTACATATCTATATGTACGTGTGATGGCTTAGAAACCGTTTGGAAGTAGTTACTGCTCTAAGATACATATAGAAGCGTATGTAAAAGAGCTTATAGATATCTTATGTGTGTGTGTGTGTGTGTGTGTGTGTGTGTATGTGTGTGAGTGTGAGTGTCTGCGTGTAAGTATAGATACTATAGACTATAGACTATAGCACCTAATACTGCGTGAATTCAGTAAGTAAGTTGGTCCAAATTACACATGTTTGTAAGGTTTATTTAGCTAGTTACATTTATACATACAAGGAAACAAACATACCTACATACAAGTACATAAGTTTATTTTAGTTGTTGTAGTCATGTTAATTGATAATCTTTGAAGTTAGCTTTGTTTTGTTTTTGTTTTTGTTTTTCGTAGTACTATTTAAAAGGTGCTTTGCATTATACATATGTCTAACATTTTGCTATAGTACTTGTAATACCAGCATTACATTATTTTCATAATCAATAGTACACTTAAATTTGCATGTACATATATTATTTTTCATGTTTTTTAGGGGTCAAGGGAAGCATTTTAATTGACTGCCAAAATGTAGACTAATACTTTTCATTTTCAAATTATTTTTCGATATTCATTTACAATAACATTTAGATTTAGTTTTTGCGTTTAAATTGTTTTTGTTTTGTTTTCGCCAAGTTTTTGTTACATAAAATATGTTTTAATTAAAAATTTATTTTAAATTTAATTTACATACATACAATAAATACACTTGTAAAACATCTAGAATTTGTTGCTTAAATTTTTCATTTATTTTTTTAATTTTTTTTAATGTTTTTTTTTTCAATTTTTTTTTTTTTGTTTTTGGTAAGTTGTAAATTCAAGTTTAGTCTTTATGTTTTTGGGTTTTTCATAGAACAAGGAAAGTTGAGTCCTTTTGTAGGTATATATAAAAATTATATGAGGCATGTGCAATCATAGCCCGCATGTGCCGTACTAGCGTTTTTCGTAGACTGGACTCCATATCACTGTACCAGCAAATTTCCATTGAAGCAGGTTCATGGGACATTTTGACTGAAGCATATGCTTCGAGAGAAATGCAGCAGTCATCAGATCAGGATAAACTTAACAAAGTAGGATTACTTTGATATCTCGACTGTTTTAATGTGTTTGGACACAGCTTTCGTAATTGACGAAAGATTGATATCCTACCTTATGAAGAATACCCTGGATTAAAAGTTTTGTTTTAAGCCCAAATAATCGTAATCTTTGGCTTTTTCTAAGTTAAACCTAAGGTATAACTTTGTAGGCATATAGGCATGCCAACTAGCTATGAAACTTAGTTACATATTAACTCAAAAGCCTAAACATTCGCATAAACATATAGCTTTATATGTATATATATATACATATATGGTATATATTATAACATAGATTTGCGAGTTACTTAATAGCCACATGAACTAATTTAATGAATTTTTTCTTATTGCATTCACAACAAAAATGCTTTTTAATATATAATACATTTAATGTTTATCTTTTTATTAGCTTAAACACCACATTTGCTATAGACTTTTTTTGTTTTTGTTCTCTTGTTATAGGAATTATACGCCATTTGTTACTTAAGTAAGTTGAAATTTCGCACACACACGCACACATGCATATACACTCACACACACATGCACAAAATGAGCGTATATGCCTGCTTAATATTGTAACTAGTACATACACGAGTATATACTATATCGTATAGTATGTATAATAACGCTATAGACATTAAAATGTACATTCCATAATTGATACCATATGTATATTTATTGTTTTTAAACTCTTGCCCCTAATTCATTTCTCATATCCTCCATTTTTTTTTTAATTCATTTTCGCTCTAATACTCCTTAACAAAATTACACTTGCCTTTAACATTAACTTTTGCAATAGGTCAATAATTCAATTCTCGTTTACTTAGCTCTTAAAAAAAAAAACAAAAAAAAAACTAACAACAACACAAGGTACTCTTCTTACATAGTATTGTAGCAGCTACAGACGACACTACAATAAATCATGGCCAAGTACCAGCTTGGTTCTACTACCTCTGCCTAGCTTTATTTGTAAATTGTTTATACATATAATAGTAATTACAGTAGTACATACATATATGTATAATTTCTTTAGCTGAAGTAACGCTCTTAACAATGAATTTTATAATAGTAAATATATGCTTTAATTTATAGTGTTTATATATAGTATAGTAGCTTAAAACAGTTGCGTACGAAATTTTACATTTTACAAGTTGTATAATAATAATATGTATACGTTTTGTGGTTTGCCAGTTTCAGTTTCAGTTTCAGTTTCAGTTTCAGTTTCGACTCTAGGCTCCCCTTTATATAAACATACATATGTTGTATGTAATTGGGTGTCTCATTTTCATTGAAGTCTAAGTAAATACACATTTCAGGATATGTTTTCTTTATCTACTTAGTGTGTTAAGTGAACTTGTTGCCACCAGAGTTCAGCTAAGATGTTGTGGCATTCAACTGCATGCAGTATACAAACAAACATGTTTGTTTCTTGTATCCTGCGTTTGCTACATAAATGCAATTGTTTCGGATTTTGTTTTTAGTTTATTTGTTAAATGGAGATTTTGAGCTCATTTAATGTTCATTGTCATGCTACCGGAAATGCTGGCTTTAGCACCGAAATCTTTATGCCATGCGTAGGTCCGTTATTCGTGTCTCTCCCAATAGAGAGCGGGTTCACTTTTTGTATGGTAGCTATGTGATATAGTGGACCAATATTGATCAAACTTCACACAAATATAAATACTGAAACTAAATTAAACTGACATAAATTTGGTTGCGATATTCAAAAAAACAAAAAAGTTTTTCCTTGTATATATTTTCTTGTTTGTATGGCAGCAGCTGAGAGCAGCATGCTGAAATGAATTAATATACAAATGTTCCTTTACATTTGCTTATGCCTGCATCTGTAAATTAACATTTGTATGTTAGTTCAATACAAACTGCTGATGACAGCTGCTGCCAAACAAACGTTTTGTATGAGAATAGTTAATGTTAAAAAAACTTTTTTGTTTTTTTAAAAATCGCAACCAAATTTTTGTCAGTTTAATTTAGTATGTCTTTACATTTGTGTGAGGTTTGATCAAAATTGGTCCACTATTTCATGTAGCTACCATACAAAAAGTGAACCCGGAGCCGCCATTTTTTCCGCGCAGCCGAATTCGCGCACTTCTTTGCGCCACCTTGTAAAATTCTTTGCATCATGCGTATGCATTGTAATACATAATTTATTACCTAACGAATAACTACATATATGGTGAGCTATGCTTAGCTATGCATTGTAGGGCTTGAAGAAAAAAATAAAACTCAAAAAACTGCATTTTAAAACCGTATTTAATTACAGATGAATTTGTGTTGATGATGATAAATATATAAGATTGTGTATAGTGTTGCGTTATAGACGTCATAAATGTCCGCCATGTTGCATATAGAAATAAAAATAGATACGGGGCGTGTGGGTCCAAATCATCGATCAATATGTATGTCTGTAAAAGGACTGATTAAAATATTATTATTATTTTTTTTAAAAACTTTAAATAGCTAAATATCATCTAAGAAGCGGTTCTACTAGGTTAGTTATAAATCGGTCGCAAGTATTTGCAGCGACGTGGAAAAAGCTACTGCCAAAATAAGAATGGAAAATGCTTATGTTCTATTCCAATGTATAACCTTGAGCGGAGATATCCATTTCAATGTTTTGCCTCTGGTCAACTGGTCAGCATCATTAACCATAATTCATGCGGTGCTCCATGTCAAATCACACGCACACGCACACACACACACACACACACACCCACACACACCTGCACACACATATTTGCAACAAATAGACCAGGCATGAAAGTCGGAAAAACAAGAGCTGCTGCTGTATGGACAATGCAACTGGCCAGAGGCACACATGCTTAGTAGATGGACTTTCAATGGCATATTAAACGCATACCGGAGCTCATCGTATGGTGGCATGTACAGGCAAATGGAATTAGGCAAACATAGCAAGTAGCATGTGGCATGTGGTAGCATGTAGCAGCAGCATTCGAAAATCGGCAGATAATGTCACTTGGGGCGGCACTGTTGCAAAGTAAGCTAATAAGCATTGGCCAATGCGCCGTGGTTCATGCAACGCGAAAATTTGTTTTGCTTAATTATCCGTGAATTTCACATGAAAGCGAAACCAAACAGGTTTGGGTTAGGTATCTTTTTTCCTTCAACCATAATGAACCACCGATTCAACAACGGCCTCATTGACGGCCAGTCATTCGTTATCGGAGCAGCTGAAGTTATTCACGGAAATTTTATGCATTGCTAGATCAGGCTTCATGCATATCTAACGCCATAGACTGTATGCTACATAATAGTAATATTAATTCACTGACAAGAACAATAACAAAAAGGCTGCTGATATAATGTCCTCATCTAAATGCAATAGAAGATTTTTAAATAAGCTTGATCGTCAGTCAAGTCAGGAAACAAAAAAAAGACTGTGGATTATGGAAGTTTCGTGATATGATATTATATATGTATTAACTTCAGATTTAACTGTTGAAAGATTGCAAATTTTCAAAATCCGAGTTGCTTAAAATCGTATATGTTAGCTTGGCTTGTGTTTGGACACCTGCGGTATTCCCTGAATCAGTTTCTCGTTTATACCTTACAGAGGTTTCATTTTAAGCAGCTTTTCAAAACCAACAGTTACGTATTTATGAGCTAATTTATAATAGCAATTACTCACCTACAAACTAAACATTTACTGTCTGCTCGTCTGGTTTTGGTCAATTTAAACATAACTATCATATTAACTAGCTGGATTGAATCAGAATTGCGCATTTAGAAGGCAAAAGATTACATAACTACGATGTCGTCTGCATGTTATCGAAATGGCCACAAAAACTATGTGTATTTTCTTTTAGCTGCTAATATATTGAAATATAAATGAACAAAAGTGCAACATACTTTTGGCAGCAAGTAAAATTAAAGACCCAGGCCCAGAATATTCTGCCAATGTATACAAACTCTTAGTTACACCACCCAGGGACAGGGACTGACGCAGATCCAGTAAACTGGCTGACTACAGGTTTTATTAGCTCCATAGTACATCATGGTACCTCATAGCTCCCGAACTAATCCAAGACATTCCGCAGAATTGTGCCAGATCTAAAGTACGCGTTTTGTATAGAGACGCTAGTAGGATGTGATACACTAGACATGGCCTTGAGGGCATACTTTCTCGTTGCAGAGTTTTTACGACATTGAGCCTATTCGTAGCATACCCTAAGGCTTCCCATATACTAGGAATGTTCAAACTATTTCCGATGAATGTTATATAAGGCGAAATAGTGTAGAAATCTGAAGTTGACGATGTCTTTGTGATTAATTTTTGATAAATTAATGCCAATAAATTTGCAGACGTACTCTTTACGATTAATAATAAATAAATTAATAGGCATAAATAAATGAACGAGTGTGCAAATGCTGTGCAAACCAAAAACCAAAAGAGAATACCTAGAATTTCATGAATTTATGTGAAAGCTTGTATTAAGCCATAAAGAGAGAGAGAGAGACTTTTCATGAGTCATTAAAAAAAAAATATTTTAATACGTTTTTAAAAATGTTATTTTGTTGAAACAAATTTGTTAATTTTTCAGCAAAAAGTGCATTGAAATAATATTAGTAAATATATTTATATATATAATAAAATTATAACATTAATGTGTACAGGCATAAACATTGTTTTAATGTGTATATGTTAAAAGAAATGCTTCTCGGTACATATGTATATATTTGATTTACATGCTTGTGCTAAAACATACTTTAAAATTAAATTACTAAGTCATAATTTGAAAATGCAGCGAACAATTAAGGTAAAGTTGGATGAAAATGCAGCACCTAAAAAATTGAGCTGCCAAAGTGTTGTAGTATGTATGTATTTGAGTGTCGGTGTATCTGTGTGTCGATGTATCTGTGTTTTTGTAAATCTTTCTGTTTGTATGAGAGTTGTACGCATAACAAACAATAAATTACTTAATTAATAATGACAATAATAATAATATACATATAATAATAATAATAAGAAGATGAATAAGATTAATTTTAATAAAAAAGAAGACCAAAAAAAATAAAAAATAATACTATAATATATATATTTATATATATATAATATAAAAATTTATGTTATATACGTATAAATATAAATATATATATTACATATTACATTATATTGTAACATAAAACAATAACGATAAACATGACAGTGACAACGATAATAAATTGCTCTATGCATAGCTAAGCTGCTCAACGGTCAATGACAACATAACAATATGACAATGACGTCATGGAGACATCTGGCCGGCTTACACATTTTCCGGTTCCGGCAATTTCCGCTCACAACAATGACAAACAAGCGCATTTAAGCGCTGCCCTATGGCCGACCACACAGTCATCGACATGGATGACACCTCACAGCTCGAACTATGATGCAACTGATGCTGCAGGCGCTCATGCTCATCCCCATCGCCTTCTTCCCTATCATCTCCATCAATCGTCTCATGAAGTTCCCTTGCATCATGCTGCAGCAGCGCCACAAATGCGCCATGATTCGACAACGAATTATTTGTCGTGCTGTCGGAGCTTTCCAGTTGTCAAATCTTTGGTGCCGCATCAGATGATGATATGCTTGCCAGTCCCAACTCCATGCTCAGACTAGGCTGCACCACAGTTGGCAGCACAATTGCACTAGCGCCTCCTTCATTAACCTCAGCGCTTCCAATGCGTATGCTGGGCAAATCGCTGCCAGCGCCGCTGCTGCTGTGCAGCGTCAGGTTGCTATTGTGTGCGTCTCCGCCGGTTCCATGGCGTGAGGACTTTCGGCTGTTGTTCTCAGCCGCGCCACCGCTGCTGCTTGAGTAGCGTGCTGTGCTGCGACTGCAAGGCACATCTAAACTATAGGCTCGATGGCGTCCCACTACTTGGGCCAGGAGCTCGTGCGGCGGTTTTCCACTTGCTGTGATGCTGGCATCGGTACCTGGTGACTGCAAGCTATTCGATATGGTACAGCATGTGGCCTGTGGCTTAATGTCTAGGGCATGGGCGCTGCCTGCGTTGCTGTCGCCACCATTGCTGCCATTTGCATTGTTGTTGGCGTTGCTGCTGCGAACGGCGCAAGGACTGCTACGTGTGCTGCCAAAGCGTTTGTTACCCTTGTCAAAGCTGAAGCTAAAGTAGTCGGAGAACTGGCGTAGGCGTGATTTCCAAGAAGAGGAGGCTGTGGCGCTGCCACTTCTGCTGCTGCTGCCAGTAGAGGCAGCGTTAGCAGCAACAATACTGGATGTGGTGCCATTACTGGCCGCCGTTTGCTGCAGTGATTCAAGCGTTTGGCTGGGTGACATATTGCCATTGGTGACACTTCCGGCGGTATTTGGGCCTGGCAGTTGCACCGTGCTGCTGCTGTTACTGCCCGTTATGCCGCCACTTCCATCCTCAAGATGCGGCAGAAGTTGTGTAATCGGCAGCTGTGACAGCGGCTGCTGCTGAATTAGTTGATGTGGCTGCTGATGCTGCGTTGCATTCATATTCAAATCCTCGTTGGCACGTCCAGGGCCAGTTGTGATAACTCCTCCAGGTGCAGCTGGCTCCATGCTGCTGCGATTGTGGCGTCCATAGAAAACGTTACTGTCGGAAATGACCTGTGGCAAACCATCGGACAGGCGACGATTATTGGTGCTATATTGATCCAAGCTTACGGCGCGGTTGGAGCCAAAATGGCAGCGATTTGTATGGTAACCATGTATATTGCCATAGGAGTTACGCATACGTTGTCCTCCGCCGCTACTGCACATCTCTCCAATCATAGAAGGCCGTTTCTCACGCGAAGATTTGCGCGAAGTTGAATGTGAGGACTTGGATCGATTGCTGCTGCCTTCGGTGTCAACCTTAAACTTGGAGGTTTTCTCGGCAACCTGTTTAGAGCAGATATATAATGCAGAATAAGCATTAGTTGGCATTAGGCCTAATCCAGACCTCATCCCCTAGCCGCTTACTTACATCAACTTCTGTGGCTGTTTCAGAGTCGCCACTTTCGCTGCCTTCGGGCAAATCATGCAGCTCGGCAGGCATGCCACCCGGCTCATCCACCGAAGTACGCGAAGCCGACTTCTGCGAGGGTATGCTGCGTCGTGATTTGACACTAATCCCCGATCCAGAACGCGGCATTTGTGGTGATATGCTGCCCGCTGAGCCGCCACCGCTTGCTGCACCACCGGTACCACCACCAGTGCCTCCAGAACCCGACTTATCTTGCAACAACTTGTCGCTGCCAGGCGTACTACCCATTGCCGCATTGGAGTCCATAGTGCCGCTGTTGCTGTCCGATGTAGCCGAGGTGTTGCTATCGGCCACCGACTTACGTGTCTTGGTCTGTGCATCGTTCAGGCGTCTGCACAGAAACAATTGTATTAAAAATGAAAGCAAAGTTCCTATAAAGAACTTTTACCTATAATATTCGAGTGCTATGCGCACGGGTATTATTATGAGCTCGGTAAGCTCAGGCACCAGGTCACCCAATGCTTCAAACAGTGGCAATAGTACAAGGCCAATGAAACGCACCTGTGAGCCCGGTTTGCTGACTTTATCGGGATCCATAAAAGGTGTTACCGGCAAACCCTCGGACTTTTCGGCAGCACTCTGTGCAAAGAACTCCTGCAACAAACGATCCAGCCAGGGTTCGGCCACATCCATGGGCCTGGCTTCGTTTGAGATATCCGCCACTTTAATGAGTATCATGCAGAGCTACAGCAGGAGAATGATGCATTATGAACACTTGCACTTCCAGGCTTACAAACAGGAAACTTACCAGATTGATGTGCGCACGATTCGTATAGTCAAAAATGGGTGTAATCTCCTTAAATTGGGTTAGGATCTCATTATGACGTGCCATATCGGTGGCCAGTATGCAGCGTATGATGCCCTCACGTATGGTGCTACAAGTAGATATTAAATATTTATTTAAAGTCATGTATGAGAAATGTTTCAGAGCAAATAATAAAATAATAATAATAATAACAAATAACTGTGGCAGTTGCCATGCCAGCTTTACAGCCAGATCTACTGAAGTGCATGAAAATTTTCGCTGTTCTTCATCTATCACTACTGCTTCTTTGGAATTGGACGGATTGGGTTTGATATGGGTGGTTTTCTAGCTGGAGGGAGGAGCTTATGACAAGCTGCAAAGGTGTTGAATTTCCAATGCGCTTATGTGAGATGTGCAATGACGCGTTCAACGTCAATGCGCTACTTGACACGAACTTTTCAATTTTCACCTAGAGGGTTTTTGTCAAAAGTTTTTCTTCTTTTAGTTTTGTCTGTTGGCTTTTATTTGTGAATTTATAATAATATAAATGATTTTTTTTTTTTGTAAACAACAATAGTGTGTCAAAGCAGAAGCTGTCTGTGTATTGAATATCACGAAGAGCTACGATATACTAATTCATAAGATCTTCCATATATGAATTTATAATATGTCTGACAACCGATAACCCAAGGGATTAGTTTCTTTAAACTTAAACTCCACCACCTAGAAAGCTTAAACTATTTATGACTTTGAGCTGCTTTGAACCGCAGCACGGCACAATTAAATACGCAAAGATTGATTAAAGATAAAGTACTTAAGTAAAATCTTAATATTTACCCTCCCATAGAGACTAAACCAATTGTTGGCTAACTAATTGGGTGTCTGTCTTGTTGCAGCTTGGCAATCAACTTTTGGGGCAAAACTTTTCACTTTTCACCAATACAAGTGTGTTGGTTACCAACAACAGCTAAGTAGCTTAGCGTTTAGCTCATATTACGTGCAACATTTTGTGACCATGTGCAACAGATGCTAAATCCCAACCATTGATGAAGCACAGCGTTGTCGGGGTACGTCGAAAGAGACAAGGACAACTAAACAGAGGCATAGATAAAAATATTCTTACATCGAGGCGGTCATCAAATGTGGAATACCCTCTTGCCATCTTTTTTTTTTTTTTTATTTATATAAAATGTTATTTTTTATAAGTCTAAAAATTTATTTTAAAATGGAAACTTAATCCTTAATCACAATGGTTATGAGATACGAGGTCTATTTAAAAATAATTTTAAATTTTTAAATTTCTCATTCATCGTACATTCGATTTAATAATTATTTTTGTTTTTGTTATGTTGGAACACATGTTCTTAACACATTTTGATATGATTAGCAACGAAAATTTCATATTTTTCAAAACAAACTTCGCTGCCAAACAATTCTTAAGAACTTCTCTTTAATATTTTTTATTGAACACTGTTAAAATGGCTGATCGATTTGAAATATATTCTTCTTCTACTTCGAAAAAATTTAAAAATTCAACTTAATGTTATTGACACAGATGCATATGACTACTTACCATAGAATGGAAACCGAAAAAGCATTACTTTTCCCTGTTACATTCATTTAGACGAATTTAACATACTCTTTCTAATTGATGTGTTACTGGTATAAGAAAAAGAGACCGACGACAACGATGGTTGCGTCTTTCTAATGCCACTTGACAGCTGTGGCTTGCGTTGTGGGGCCAGTCGACAAGTGTCAAAAATCTGCTTCAAAAGCCAGCCAAAGTTGATGATGTACCCTGACACTGCTGGACATTGAATGAGTGACAGTTTTGACTCAAACAACCCCCTTGCTCCACCTTTGTTTAACGATTTGCCGGCCTTTAAAGGTCGGTTGGCAACATTCAGTTTAGTGTTTATTACCAAAAACTTGGAACTTGCTTTGATTTCAACTCACTTTTGAGTGGTGCTTGTAAACTTTTTAATAAAATATGATACTATACGTATATATACATATATATATATATTTATGTATGTATGTGTAATATAATAACTACTTCAAATCTTTAGCTTTGCTTTTAAGAGAGCTCCAAAAGTTTTTCATCAAAATGGCTACTATTATGCGGTAATTATGAGCAACGTTGTGAATTTAAAACTAATTTGTTTGGCTGCTTCTTCCGCTTCTTCTTCTTCCATAACAATCATGATAATCCCCAACATCTAAAGGTAATCATTATTAACAGTAAGCTGCAAGCAGCAAGTAGCAACTTGTACGCAAATGATGAATCTGTTGAAGGCAAAAGTGGCAGCTTAAAGTTGTATATAGTATAGAATACCCTTTACTTAGTTAAGGGTATATAGCATTTATCATTGAGTGAGAGGTGGAGCACTTAAAAACTTTTCATTTGAAAATCTTAGGGAACCCATTGTATTGTAGACCTTAATGCCATGTGTATTTAACACCTGAGCCAGTATTAGCATTGGCCCCGAAGGCCTGCAAACTATATACTTATATATTGGGGCTTTAAGCTGACAAAAGAGCATCAAGTCATCGGCTATTGAGCGGCAGTTATTTTTTTCTTCTTTTTTTTTAATTCTTCTTATGAATTTATACAAGTAGCTGCCACAGCTGACTGGCTGACTGGATGGCTGGCTGACTGGTTAGCTGTCTTCTTCTTGATTCATCTTGAATTTTGATTGAATTTTTCTTAAACCCCTGTCACGCCGGCGCTTCATCCTAAATCGTGGCGCATGCCCCCCTCCCCACTGCAGTGTGTGTGTTTTTGGCTATGTTTTTAGTGCTTGGCACTTTTCGTCAAGTTGATGGCGTTGCTTAGCATTTTGCAGCTTGATTGTAATTAAATGCTTACATTTTTCATGTTAATTACATAGTCATATATATATGTACATATATATAGTATATGCGCCTCCTATATAGTCTATACATAATCTATAAGCACATACATACTTACATATATTTAATTTTCAGTAAAATATTTAAAAATTTAGGCCGCTGCTTTAAAAGCAAAGTCACAGCAAAAAGGTAACCAAAGTCAGCGGAGCTGCCAATGTCAGTTGTGTTTGACCCTTCAATGCTGAAGTCGTTGTCGCTGTCGCTGCCGCTACCGCAGTCAGCGCCGACGCCAAAGTCGAATGCTTATCAACTACGCGCATTTGATTTGGGGTGGACCCCGCGGCGGCTACTGGGAAGCAAAAATATGTATTTTTTGGCATTTTTTATTTTTATTTTTTGGATTTTCAACTTTATTTACAGTGCCGCCGCCACACTGTGCTCAGCAAACATTTACTGTAGGCCCCATCTTGGGCCACGCCCACAAGCGGGGAGGGGGTTTGGTTGCTTTGGATGGCATATAGGAAGTATAGGTAGGAGCAAACAAAGCAGAAACAGACACACAAGGAAAGAGATAGATATGGAGCGAAGTGCAGTTAATTTGGTTTTACGTGGCGTATACGTAATGATTAATTGATTACACGTGGGTTTTACTTTTGCGGTAATCTTTTGTGTCAGTCAGAATGTGTGTGTTGATTTAATTGAAAATTGCCTTGCCACCTGCCAGTTTTCCACTTATGCTGCTTATAGGTCTCCTCTCTAATCATATGCTCCACTCCTTGACTTGAGGCTAATGGCTAATTAAATTCATTTAATTTTCAACACGTTTAAGCCAGGATATGTTTACCCACTTCTTGTGTTTCCCTATTCTCTAGCTCACCTCTCCTCACACTTTATCAAGATGCTTTTATGCATTTAAATAAGGAATTTGTTTTATCGGTTTCGTATAACTTACTATATCTGGAATTTTTTGTAAGCGTAATTTACGGTCTCTATGAAAATAACGACAAAAAAAATTTGTTGTTTAATTTCATTATGTCAAGTTTAAAGTAAGGTGCTGATCTCAAGTAAAATTATTATAATCCGCTGAAAATTACAAAAATTTATTAAATTTAGGCAAATTAAATTTGAAGAATAGATTTTTCATTTGTTTGTTTTGAACTGGTATTGAAATTTGATCTGCTCTTTTCTTAAGCACCTCTCGCATGCATCGTCCATGCTCATCAGCTAATCTTAACTCGACTCAAATGGAATTTAAATAGACGCGACCTTCATTGATTGCGCAAACCGGCAGCCTCGACGAATGCCAAACCTTATCAGCTTTCCACACACACACACAGGTACAAGAACCTTAAATCTGGTTAAAGTGATCAGGGAATCCTGACTACAATATGCCCTGTACTTGGAAGATGGTAAGTGCATTTTTCTCAGTGAAAAAGATAAAAAATAAAGTATCGGATTAATATCAGCTTAAAGTTAAAAAGAGAAAATATGTTGCATCGAAATTGGTGCCTAAAAAGTCAAAGATGGTCGAAAATGGTAAAATGTGGTTGAAACACTCTGAAGAGAGAGAAAAATTGGCAGCGTTCCGAATTCTGTTTCTGGATTAATTTAAAAACGAAATAAACCTCTCAAAGAGGGTATCAGAAAAGCAAAACAAATAGCCAAAATCTAAAAAACACAGCAAAACAAATGAAAGTTCTTATCGGACAGTCAGTACGCGAATGGCATTACGACAGCAACGAGTCGTTTGTGATATGGCTACAAAGGGGATCTTTTGGTGCCTTTTACTACTGCTGCTCTCCGTTGGGTACGGGACTGACAAGCTGCCGGAGAGGAACAGCAGCGGCGCCTGTGCAACACAGCAACGACATATTGAGGATCAAATGGATAGTAACATTGATGCATGTGTGGATTTCTTTGAACATGCCTGTGGCAATTGGCGTGCTCCATTTGATTTGCGTGCACTGGGCGCTCATGATACGCGCACCAAGATGCGTGCGCTAAACAAGCAACTGTTGATGCAGCACTTTGAGAAGCAGCAGTTCGAGCCAAACTCGGCAGTGGCATCTTTCTACAATAGCTGCCTGAATGCACGTCAGGTAATGCGCGTCTATACGGACGCACTGCGTCAGCATGCGGACTGGCCGTTGCTCGATAACAACAACAGTAACAATAATAACAACAACACTTCCAAACCCACAGATTTGGGCTTTGATTGGTGTAGCGTTAGTGCACAGCTTCGTCGCTACGGCAGCCAAGGTCTGTGGCGTCTCTTGGTGCAACCCAATTGGCAGGCGGCAGAACAGCGCATCTTTTATCTTATGCCGCCCAGCTTTGAGCTGCTGCGCTCTGGCGGTGGACTTGGTGCAGTCACCGAGGAGAGCAAGTATCTATATGAGCTGTACATCAAGTATCTTTTGTTGGATTTGGGCGTTCGTGTGCGTCGTGCCAATGCCATGGCCGCCGAACTGGTAGCATTTGAGGAACAGTTGGACTCGCTTACTCCTATAGACTCTGCCCAAACGCTGGTGCTGCGTGAGCCACAAACACTGCAACAGCTTGCCACACTGCTGCCTGGACTGCATTTGCTGAAATATTTTCAAACGCTTTTGGAGACAGAGCAGCCGCTGCTCCCATACTCTGCAGAAAAATTGCTCATCGTGGCGGATCTGGCCTATCTACGTCAGCTGGAACGTTTGTTGCGTTCCACTGACCCAGATATTTTAGCCAAGTGGCTGCTTGTACAGTTTCTGGCACACTTCGAACTGCATCAGCACGAGCACAAGACGCTGGCGGATCAGCGCAGTTATTGCCTGCAGCAGCTTAACGACTTTATGCCTCGGGAGCTTACCCAGCTGTTCCTGCGCCTGCTGCACGGTCAGCGTGAGAGCTTCTTAGCAGAGACCCAGTCACAACTGCAGCTGGACTTTGCAGCATTAAAGCTACAATTTGAGCGTATGCTGAATGCCACCCCCATATTCGAGAATGAAACGCTTACGCAGGAGCTGAGCTTGGAGAAGCTGCGGGCAATGCGTTTGCTGCTGCCACTACTGACGCCTCGAGCTGGCGACAGTTCTGTGCACGTCGAGCTGGGGGACAGCTATGATGAGAATCTTCTGCGTTTGTCGCGTCATCAAGCCCAGATGCAGTTTAGTGAGGTGCTGCAATGTCTGGACAGTGAAGCCTGTGATGCCAACGAGGGTCGTGCCTATGGACCACTGGACGTGAATGCCTATTATCGTCTAAAACAGAATGCCATTGAGCTGCCCGTGGGCTTGCTGCGTGCCCCGCTTTGGAGTGAGTGCAGCGATGCATTGTCTCGCAGATATGGCGGTCTGGGTTATATACTCGGCCACGAGCTGCTACACGGCTTTGACTACGATGGCATCAACTATGATCAGGCTGGCAACGTGGCCAGCCAGTGGACGCCGCGAGCCATTATACGGTTTGGTGTCCGTGCTGGTTGCTATATGACAACGCGCTACAGCAATGCCAGTCTGACAATCAATGAGAACATTGCGGACAGTGAGGGACTGCGTCTGGCCTTTGAGACTTATAAGAACTCCGCCCCCGGCTCCTCCACCGCTGAGCAACAGCAGCAGTTCTTTATGGCATTTGCACAAACCTGGTGTGGTCATGCGGCTACTAGTTCTATAAGCAGCCAACATGCCTCACATAGGGAGCGGGTGAACAATGTTTTGAGTAACTTTCCCGAATTCGCTGAGGCCTTTAAATGCAAGTCGGGTAGTCTAATGCACCCACCAGGTAAGTGTCGCATTTGGTGAAGCTCTCAATAGTCTTAGAACCAAAGCAATCTTAAGAATATGATACAATTTGTAAGTTGAAAATAAACATAAATATATGTATATCCACATTTTTGGAGTTTACGATCATTCCTAAATCTTTATATCACTGGATAAAATAAAAAAGATTAAAAGATTTTAACTTATTTTGAGCTAACGCCAAGATCATCACTAGCTTAGAGTAGCATTTCGCGGCGGACAAATTCTTTATATACATATATGATGGCTCTAGTTCAGGATTTTTCTACTAATGGTTAATAAGAGCTTTACTCTTGATCAAACTCCCAACATCATGCGGTAAGAGCCTGCTTCAATCGATAAAACTTTCATCGCATACTAGCACTTTCGATAAAATATTTATATAGCCCAACAGACAGTCCAATGAAAATTGGATTTTTATCACCATGAACCAACAATTGAATAGAAAAAGTCAAAATCGTCAGCGTACTTTTGGGATTCAGGTAGATTTTTCCCCATGGAGCTGGCCATTATTTATAGGCAATTGTTTCCATAGATACATAGTACATATTGTCAAATGTAAATTAATGTAGGAAAAGCTTGGCATTTCTATCCTAGGACTATCCCAGGACTGCGCCTTAAAAAGGCCTAATATATGTATATAATATACAAATTTTTGTTTCCCCAGTTCCTAGCAATAAAAAATCTGTATAGTTTGGTCGTGTTTTTGTATCTTAGTATATTTATTTTTAATATTGCTTTTATTTTTTGCATGTAAGCTCAGAATGCCATGGATTATATGGTAGCTGGAACCGCCATTCGGCTAATGCCTAACAAAATGGCGATTGGAATCAATCAAATAAAATGCAACCACTATGCATCACTTAACAACACTGAAAAAATGTTGCAAATGGCTACTAATAATAATAATATGCAACTCGCATCTACTGAATAGCCTTAGGTACACATATTTAACAGCCACATCTAGTGTTCGATAGGATACTATACGGTGGCATGTTAATAAATGAATTTGACAAACTTCTCAGAGAAGTAAAAAGCATATTCAATTTAAATAAACCAAAAAAATTAAAATACTTAATCGCATCGTGCTTTTAAAAACAAAGCATTTTCAATTATTTAAGCGAAACAAAACCACTTCAAAAAATCATAAGAAATGGAACCGTTCTTAGAGGCTTCTGGCAGAAACAGCTCCAGTGAGCCGTCGCTGGTTGACTGCCAATCACGACTGCAAAATACCAGGGCTCAGGTAAATGAAGTAGTTGGCATTATGTGTATTAATGTTGAGAAAGTGTTCGAACGAGATCAGCAACTCCTGGAATTGAACGAACGCGTGGAGCAGCTTGCACAAGGAGCTACCCAGTTTGAGCAACATGCCGTGAGATTAAAACGGAAACATCAATGGGCCAGCATGAAGTTTATGTTACTTATTATACTCATCGTGGTTATTCTGCTTGTCATACTAGTTACTTGGCTTTACTAAGGCAACACATTGAACACATTGAACACCTGAAGGATTCCCAACAAAGCCTCCAACAAGAACAATACATAGCACAATAATGATGACTGTGCCAACAATCCATGAACAAAAAGGAGTAACTAACAGGCTAAGGCAAATAATATGTACATTAATACAAATCAAGGAAAAATAAATATATACCTATACTTTGGGTCAGGCATATTTTGGTCTTTGCAACCGATCGTGTAACGAAACTTTTTACAGCATACATTTATTAGTAAGAACGTGTATACCTGTCCCAAGTTTGCCTGGATGGCTTTTATAGTATGGGTATGATCCGTGAAATTCTCTCACAGGGCCTGGCCAGACATCAGCATTTGTTTTCTTAGTATTGTCTAAGCCATCAGTTTGGGATAGTGGGATACCCTCAATACACTTTTCCCTTCTTTCATAAAATGTAGAAACGTCAGTTACAGCAATTGTCTATAAACAGATATAACAGATCAAACTTTGCTAATTTTAACCTAATTTGTATCCTCCCATATGACCGGTTAAAAAGTTCATTGGCTGTACGCCCCACAAGAAACATCCTATAGGTATTTTTTTTTGCCGGAACAGTTCCCCGCAACAGTTTTCCCTTCTTGGGCAAATTTTAAACTTTGAACAAAAAAAAAAAATTAAAATTTAAATGTCAGCAGTTGTATCTAGCCAGTGCGCCGCAGATCATTAGTTGTTTTCCCCAAAATAGAAATGCATCGACTCGGGTTTCTTTAAGCAATTTTACCACAATAAATCTTCTCGTAGTCAATGCACTGCGTCTGAACTTGAAAATTTCAAATGCGAATTCGGGGCTTGAAGAGTAAAGTTTTTACTATTTTTTAAATCGAAATGTACTGCAACAGACTTGCAGTTGATTGAAATATAGTATAGTGAGCAATATCCATAAAAATGGCTTAAAAGAACCCATATTAATGCAAGTCACCATTCCAATACTTTCAAAAGCAGCTTCTACTACAAAAACAATTTTAAACGCAGTTTCGCATGCAGCCACTAACAAAAAACTAACAACGACAGTTTCTGTTAGTGTTGGGAAATACTTGAAATTTATTAAATGTCAAATCGATATACTTTACAGTCTACTGCCGCCTTTGTTGAAGGCTTTCGACGACGACGACGTCGCAAGGATTAGCTTTATAGAATATATAACAGTCGTAAGTATGTATGTGTAAACAGGTTCGGGCTCGAGCTTGAGCTCGGGCTTGAACTCGGTCTCAATCCCGGAAAATGTCTGACGACGTGCTTAAAGTCAAAGTCGCGCGTCAAACAGTTGGCAAAATGGCGAAGAGCTGGCAACTAAATGGGGTGTGGGCCATGCACATTTGACCTCAATAAGACTTAATTGTATGGTTTTGTTTCTACTACGCCAACTGATTACAAACGAACAAGCAGATAACCAACCTGAACTAAATAATGTTTTCTAAAGGGTGCAATACTTACTTGAATGCATCTCGGCTAAAATTCTTGAATATGTTACACTCGGGATGCTCTAGCAAACGGAATGTTATCGAACAATGATGATTCTCCAGCGGCGAAATGTCATTATATCTGTAAACAATCAATACAATAATCAACCGCCACAAACACAGCAATAATAACAGCAACAAATTTTTCAAAGGTGTCACATCGAATATTTAAAAATTATCGAATAAAAAAAGGGTAGCATACATTTTTGTGTCGTGTGTGAGTGTGTGTGAGTGTGTGTGTATGTGTGCGTGTGTGTGTTGGCGTACTCACCTGAGCGCCAGTTCAGTGCGCGCGTTTATCTGATAGATATTATTATAGCCAGGATGGTCGAGGTCATGACAAATGCAGGACACCAAAAGTATGAGACACTCCAAGTCGCCCAAACGACTCAACAAATTCGCTTGGCGTGTAATAGCGTACATCTGCAAAAGGAGGAAGAAGAAATTCATAATCATCATCATTAATTAACTTGATAATTAATTAAATAAAAGAATTTTATTAATTTTTAGTTACTGACAAAATGAAAGCAGCCTGCAGTGGTAACTAGTACCATGTAACGTGGCAGCGGCAAGGCATTTATAGATGATATAAAAAAGTTTTTGTCTTTCATCTTCTTAACAGCGCAGTCTGTACTCGGTGGTCATTTAGGATCTGTACCTGCATGTGATACAGTCAAGACCTTTTTTTTTTTCGAAAGAATTCTATTTCTACATAGTACTTTAAAAAGAAAAGTTTAGTATTTGAGTCCAGACTGCTTGTATTAGAAAATTTATAAGGTTTAAGGAACTTAAATAGATAATTTAATAATTTAAAATTAAATTTTGCAGTTCAGCTTTGAAGCAAAACTGCAAGTTGCATTTATTGGATAATATAAGAACACTTTGGGGAATTTCAATTGCTAAGTGCAAGGGATGGGGTGGCTTATGGTGGAGACAAAGATGGAATGTTTGCTATTATAAAAGTTCCTGGCACAACTTTTGCAATGACAGAGAGAGAGATAGAGAGAGAGAAGAGAGAGAGAGAGAGAGAGAGAGAGAGAGAGAGAGAGAGAGAGAGAGAGAGAGAGAGAGAGAGTGAGAAGTGAAAGTTAAATCTCTATTGGGTCTCTGGTTTGTAAATTTATGGAAATGCAAATTCTGTTTGCATTTCGAATTTTGCAAGTTTATCTAAATTCACTGTCAACAAACAGCGCAAGAGGCAGACAAACAGACAAACAGATAGAGATGAGCAGACGACAAACCGAGGAGACAGAACGGACAACAAACTAACTGTTTGCTGTATGGAGCACTTTTAGCATTCATTCTCCCCCCATAGTATCCAACTTTCAATGCTGCACCAACACCCCCAAAGGAAATCAAATGTTTTTCAACCATTCACCATGTCTGAGAGGAAGTGTTATTGTCACTGCGCTTCGACCATTTGCAAGGAGATACGTCAAAATTTCAAAGCATGTTATGGAAGGTAAATAAAAAGGCAAACCTATTGGAGTAGTGAGCATTGCTTAATTATCCTTTTGGTCTCAATATAATACAAATTCTAGTACAACTGGTATTTACTCACAAAACTTTGGTTATTTTTCGGCAAAAACAATCTAATAACAATTGTTGGTTGTAGGTGCACAAAATTATACTCAACAGCCCGTCAAAACGGAATGAAAATTCCAATCCTTATCTCTTCTTTTTTTTCTTT
The DNA here is from genome assembly GCA_949987675.1 of Chymomyza fuscimana. NCBI lineage: Eukaryota > Metazoa > Arthropoda > Insecta > Diptera > Drosophilidae > Chymomyza > Chymomyza fuscimana. The sequence goes on along the minus strand of OX465090.1, from coordinate 65,012,752 downwards.
GATTAAACTAAAAAATATAAATGATTACATTCATAGCAAAAAAAAAAACAAAAATACGGTAATTGAGGGAATTATGCTTAGACGTCATAGTAGACAATATATAGTACATATTTTTTTGCAACCAAACATTAAATTTGATCATTTTTCCCTTGTAAAAACACTTTCTTTACAAACTGTATATATATAGGTATATATGTATATGTATATATATATATATATACACACATGTGTGTATATGTGAACATGATAAATTTAAGCCAATTTAGCGGGGAAAACTTTAAAACGTTTTAAAAACTTAGAACAAATTGGTCTATTTTGTCGCAAGGTGCGTTTAATTCAAGTTCTTCACTGGCATTAATTTTATTTTTTTTATTGATTTACAATCCCCCAGAATTAAATTTTGAGTTTTCTTCCACTATGCAATAGAAGGCGCGACAAACTGTATTTTAGCTAGGAACTGAATGACATGCCATCCGTCCGGATTATAGGAGCTAGAGACCTGAAATTTTACCAGATAGTGCGCATAGTCTTGTAGAAGATAAAGTTTGTTGAATTATGTCAGTATCTTAACCCACTCCCTCATGGTAGAATTTAGCGCTTTTTTGGCTACTGTGTGCCAAAATAAACAAAATAGGACAAATACAACAAAAGTCATAGTCAAAAATGGCGTACGTTAAAGTCGGGCGCGGACGACTTTGGGATACCCTGTACCACTGCTTGCAATAAAATCCTGTAAATTGCTTACGAACACCAAAATACATTTGATTGCCAAATAAGATTATGATACCTTCATAAACAACCAAAAACAGACGAATTTTTAATCAAAAACTTTTTTTCGACCGATCGGCCCTATGGGAGCTATATGATATAGTCAACCGATTTTGATAAAATTTTGGTACAGTGTTGAAAATCTCTAAAAAAAAACTTCTGAATGCCAAATTTGGTTACAATATCTTTACAAATAAACGAAACACAACGAATTTTGTACAAAACACGATTTTTTGACCGATTGGTCCTATGGGAGCTATATGATATAGTCAACCGATTTTGATCAAATTTGGTACAGTGCTTGGGAACTCTAAAAAACTTCTGAACGCCAAATTTGGTTTCAATATCTTCACAAACAAACGAAACACAACGAATTTTGTGCAAAAAACGTTTTTTTGACCGATTGGCCCTATGGGAGCTATACGATATAGTCAACCGATTTTGATAAAATTTTGGTACAGTGTTGAAAATCTCTAAAAAAAACTTCTGAATGCCAAATTTGGTTACAATATCTTCACAAACAAACGAAACACAACGAATTTTGTACAAAAAACAAATTTTTGACCGATCGATCCTATGGGACCTATATGATATAGTCAACCGATTTTGATAAAATTTGGTACAGTGCTGGGGGTTTCTAAAAAACTACCGATTGCCAAATTTGGTTATGATATCTTCATAAACAAACGAATTATCCATCTAAAACTTTTGCTTTTTTTCGAGGTCCTCTGAAACACCCCTATGGGAGCTATATAATGTAGTCCCAATATCAAAAAAATAAAATAAACTTGTCTCCTATGGATTAATAAGGGATCTTATCTGAAAGTTTGGTTGCTCTAGCTCTTACCATCTCTGAGATCTAGGCGTTCATACGGACAGACGGACATGGGTATATCGACTACTCTAGTCACTCTGATCATACTTTAGGTAACTTTGGGGGGTCTCCGACTTCTCCTTCTGTACGTTACATACATTTTCGGCTTGCACAAACACAATATACCCTTTGTACCATACGGTACAGGGTATAAATATACCCTTTGTACCATACGTTACAGGGTATAAAAATGAGCCAGAATCAGAAATTTTGGTAAAAATATTCATGTAACCCTATTAAACAAACATATATCGAAATTTTTTGTCGATGCGACCCCCACTTTTTTCAATATATGCACTCGAAAATTAAGCCATATATAACATATTCATAGGCATTTAAATGCTCTATTTAGTTTCTCCATGAAAAATTTGAATTATTTTTTTAGGAAAATTGGCTCCGATTCAAACCTGGACTGCATTGCGAATTTGTTTTTAACTTATTTTCGCGCACCCTTAACTTTGCTTTGGGACCCTAGATTCGAATCTACTGACACAAGGCATATCTTTATTTCATTATGCTAATATTTATTTTCCATAAGATTCTTAAGCCTTCTACAGTCTGAGGGTATATTTTGAAACTTAACGTGAACAGTTGATGACGTAGCGCTAACGTCAACGTCAGCGCTTTCTCAATTTTGACATCGTCTACCTCCCTGCTGTTCATAATGACTGTGCCATGAAAATGGCAACAACAAAGTATGTATGTGTGGGTGTGTCATGTTCTGTAATGCTCATAATGCGGTTTAATTTAAAATATTCAAATATTGTCAGTTTTATTCTAGTTGTTAGGCTCTCTGATACACTAGGGTGGCCATTTTTGCAACATCTCACGATTTTAATAACGGATTCGCCCAAAAAGTTTCCTTTTTACCTGCATATAGCGCCTGTAAAATTTAAAGCCGATCAAAAGTATTTGATTGAAAAATTTCATATGAATGCATAAATAGCGGCCAAACCGTAAGTTTGACAAAAATATGTTCAATTATCTACAGTCAAGTCGAAGAATTATAATTATTAATAACTTATAGGTATAAATATCGATTTTCACCAAAAAAAAATAAATTCCAATTGGAAAGTTCTTAGATGGAATATGCAGGAAAAATTTTTTTGACACAAAAGGTACAGGGTATTCCACTGTCGGGCACCGCCTCGACTGTACCACATTTTTTTTTCTAATTTCGAGAAACGGGTTTTTCGCAATATGTCGAAACCCGTTTCATGAAAAAATTTTTTGACTGCATTTTCGGTTTTAGCATGTTTACTACGGAAACGACTAAAGCATGTTGAGGATACCAAAATTTTTTATAATTTGTAATCTATTGTAATTAATCAATTTAATCAATTTTAGAGCTTACCAAATTTATTCGGGCCGACTCTATATTTTGTAAAAATTATGTTTAGATACATATCAGACTTTTGAACCAAAAATTTATTTGATTGAAAATAAGTTTTTAAAGTTTATGTAGAATAATACAGTCAAAAACGGAAAAAGTGAAAATGATGACCTTTGACCTATTTTCGCGCCCATCAAACACTTTCGGATCGTCTTTAAATTTTACAGGCGCGATATGCAGGTAAAAAGGAAACTTTTTAGTCGAACGCTTTATTAAAATCGTCGGTTTAAAATTTTGCCATGCTAGCGGCGGCCACCCTAACACACTGCAATAATCTGGCGTAACAACAGTGCGTATGCTTAATGCGCAACAATTGTTTATGGGTTTATTGCTTGCCCGTATTTATTACACTGCTTCGTTTTTAGCTCGTTTTCTCTCTCTCTCTCATTCTCTTTCGCGCGATTTTCTTTGGGGTGTCTTGGTGTCTGTTTCCATGGTCATTTTTTATATATTATAATAATTTACGCATAGAAAATGTGTGCAATATAATTTCAATTTCCACTTTTCATTGGCAATGCTTTTGCTATGATTCTCAATGTAAGGTTTATGTAAGCCTGCAAGTCTTGATAATATTACGATATCACGATATCACTCTCTTCTTGAAATTAGTAATGTTTTTCCATACATACACTAAATGCTTAAACCCGAACATAAGGTCGCGCGACTGCCGACCAATAGTAAATAATCATAAGATTTTAATAACAATTAGCTATTAGTATGGCTTATGCCTTATGCCTTTAAATTTAATATGTTTTAACAATTCGCGATATAAAGTAATGCATAAACCTCAGGCCATGTTTTGCTATCAAGCACTTTTCATTGGCGTCCTTTTTGTCGTCAATGTAAAGTATGTATATACTTAATTATAAAAGTTTTGATATTTAGGTATGTATTTGCGTATTAAATTTGTTGTCATGCCGTCGCCTCTGACTTTAATGTTAAGTTGCGCCTCATCAGTCCAGTGGAGCTAAACAACAAGAGAAAGAAAAAGAAAAACAAGTTGGCAGCACCAGGCCATTTGCATACTAGATGGGCTATAAAGTGTCCACGGCACTACTTACATTTGCATGCAACAAATTAATATTTCATGTAAAGACTAAAGATGAGGTGAACTCTCACTTTACGTCCCTCTGCCGCTATTTTTAACGGCCCTCCCGCTTTCCACTTATCGCTTTTTGTGGCAAATGTAGGTTAAAAACTGTGCGAACAAAATATTTCATAGTGACTGTACTTTACTGCTCAGTAGTGTACAGTACAGGACTGCAATGGAATGAGTTGAAGTTTAAATTGCTAGCGTATCTACTAAGCGCTCTGTTATAAAACATTAGCTCTTGACTTTTCGTATACTTTTGTTGTTGTTGTTCTTGTTATTCTTGTTGTTATTTTTCATTATTACTTGCAACATTTTTGCCTTGTTTGCTACTTGTCAGTGTTGGTATTCCTAATAGGCGCTCTTTATGCTATATCAGCAACAGTGGCGTAGTTAGCAGGGCCATTGAGGTGACAATGAACCCCCATAAGTTCATGCAACTATGACAGAAATAAAAAAGGTTAATCAGCCTTGTCACTTCCCTCCAAATAGAGTCGTTTAAAAAAAAGTTGTTCGTGCGAATTTACCTGAAATGGTCTAGCTGGATAAGGTACTGGAAACTGCCCCCAGCGATTTTTGAAAACTTTTCGCGAAATTTCGGTTTTTAAACTTAACGTGTTACGGCTTAATTTAAAAAAACGTGTTTTTCGTGTTTTAAAGGGTCGACGTATTCATTTTTTTCTACCTGTATCTTTCATACAGTGTAAATAGTTTTTAAGCCTATTTTATGTTTCTAGCTTTTATAGTCTCTAAAATTTTGATGTTTATACGAATAAACGGCCGGATAGTATGTATATCAAACAATCTCGTATGAAGAACTTATGTGCCGCTACGCCTCCTACTGCTTGCTACATACATTGCATAAGTTAAGTACACATATAAATGTTTTATGTAAGCTAGTGTTATTAAATTTTCATTTCAATTGTTTTAAATAAATTGAAGATGTTAATTCTCGATAAGACTGATTGCATTTTATCGAATTTATAAAACGTCTACAGGTGAAAAATGAATTTTTTTTTGCTCTTGTTTACAGTTAGTACAGTCAATCTAGAGTTTCATCTGGAAAAAAATACTTAATGGATGAAACTTTCAGGGATCGTTAGGGACCTTGTTCTAAGTCTAAAATTTTTTTTTCATTTGTTATGTCTTCTTCTGTCTTTTCTTCGTCGCTTTTTCGTCTAAAAATAAGCGTTTAGCGGGTCATTGTGTTATTTTCTTCTACATACAAGATACCCATGTATGAGTATATATTAGGGTGGCCATTTTTGCAACATCTCACGATTTTAATAATCCCATCGCCTAAAAAGTTTCATTTTTACCTGCATATAGCGCCTGTAAAATTTAAAGACGATCCGAAAGTATTCATAGGTCAACTAGGTCAAAAATTTTCGAAAAATTTCATATGAATGCATAAATAGCGACCAAACCGTAAGTTTGACAAAAATATGTTCAATTATCTACAGTCAAGTAGAAAAATTATCGAAATCAGTTTAGCACAAGGAGAGATATTTGCTGTTAAGTAGAGGCACTTTTTTTTATAATTTCATGAAAAAATTTTTTGACTGCATTTTCGGTTTTAGCATGTTTACTACGGAAACGACTAAAACATGTTGAGGATACCAAAATTTTTTAAAATTTGTAAACTAGTGTAATTAATCAATTTTAGAGCTTACCAAATTTATTGAGGCCGACTGTATATTTTTTAAAAAAATATTTATTTAGAACTGAGACTTTATGAACCATAATTTGTTTGATTGGAAATAAGTTTTTAAAGTTTATGTAGAACAATACAGTCAAAAACTAGTGTAATTAATCATTTTAATCAATTTTAGAGCTTACCAAATTTATTGAGGCCGACTGTATATTTTTTAAAAAAATATTTATTTAGAACTGAGACTTTTTGAACCATAATTTGCTTGATTGGAAATAAGTTTTTAAAGTTTATATAGAACAATACAGTCAAAAACGGAAAAAGTGAAAATGATGACCTTTGACCTATTTTCGCGCCCATCAAACACTTTCGGATCATCTTTAAATTTTACAGGCGCTAAATGCAGGTAAAAAGGAAACTTTTTAGGCGGCGGGGTTATTGATAACGTCGGTTTAAAAATCTGCCATACCAGCGGCGGCAACCCTAGTATATATGCTTATATACTCGTGTGCGTTATATATGTATAAGAGTTGGCCCATGGCTGTACAAATGTTATTTTTATTTTGCATACAAATGGGCATAAGTAAATACGTTGTTTCCACTATATGTACTTATATGGATATCAATATGTAAATACAGAACCATCATTATGTAAATTAAGCATTTTTTAATTTTATTTTTCAATCAATTTCTGATATTCTCTATAAATTTTTATTTGCGCATTTATGCACGGCACGAACAAGCAAAGTTCCATAAACAATTTTGTTGACCTATGCATAAAAACAGCGCGACAAAAATACATGCTGAGAAAAAAAATATGTTAATAAAAACATCCTTTTTATATGCTACAATTTTATTTCTACAATTTATATGTCAATAATTCTTTTGAAATCTGCATCCAAATAGGCGTAAAAACAAATAACAAATAAAAGTATTATATATTGGACTAAAATGATAACAAAAAATATGTTTTTGATTAATGTTCTTATTCTAAGAACTATAATTAAATTGAGTTAAACAAAATAAACGTAATTCTTCTTTAATGGGTATTGTAAATTTGAAGCCATACCAAGAGCACTCTTGGTAATTATTGTTATATACTACTACTTACCATTTGAGCCACACAAAAGCAATGCCGAAAATTGTGAAATGGTACCTCATTGTAGTGCTTATAGACCTCATAAAGCCACTCACGCAGGGTATCGATGGGTATGCTAAACTTTTCAATGAAACCCAATTCGATAAACATCGTTTGCATTAGGTGTATAACATCGGCATCGCCCCACTCGTAGGAATCAAAGGCGGGCAAACGCAATGCTGCCTTTACCTCATCCGAGAAGGCGGTATCACAAATTTCCAGGAAGCGTCGTTTTACCTCCTGATGCTTTGGTAGACTGCTTTTACGATGCGGCGGACCCAGTGGCCGTTTGGAGAGGCCTGCAACAAACAACAAAAGGTAAAAAGACGTCAATAAAAATCTAAACAAATGTATATCAAAATACAATTTATGGAAATATTAAAATACAGATTTGACCGGATAGACTAGGATGACGATGCTGCTGTTGCTGCTGCTGTAGCCCAGTCAACCGGAAATCGGCTCAGTGTTGAGAGTAAATCTTGTTTTTGAAATGGCGGCGGCGCTGGCGGCGTCGGCAGCAGTAGCAATAAATAAATCAGCAAATTGAGACAGGAAATACAGCTCCAAGTCGGACAGATTCAGACAGACTGGCCAAATGGCAGACTGGTAGAGGAGGGGCAGACACAGACTGTCGGCAGCTGCCAGTCCGGCTGGTAGCCCTGGGTTTTTGGATTATTGCAAATGAAAAGCCATAAATAAGACGAAAACTGAAAACTGAAAAGTGAAAACCAAGCACCGACCACTGAGCACTGACTATTGAAAAACCCTTGGCCCCACGATGAACTAACCAAATCAAAGCGTCAGCCGTGCATTGAAGTGTATTAATAAACAACAACAACTACAACAACAACAACTACAGCAACAACAATAACATCGTCGGTACAACAAACATTGAAATGGCGGAAATACACTGGTCAAATGAATGAAGAATGAATCATAGTAGACTGAAAATCTCTGTCCGAATTCGAATTCCAGCTCGAATTCTACTAACCTGCTTCCATTCTTTTTTTATTATGTTTGTCGTTGTGCGGCGGGAAATTAAATTTTCAATCGGCGGCACGCTTCACTGATGCAAAGATATAACAACAGCAAACAACAATAACAGCAATATTTCGTATAAACATAAAAATGTAATACAGTCGAGGCGGTTCCCGACAGTGTAATACCCTGTACCTATTTTCTCAAAAGAAAAATTTATTCCTGCATATTCCTTCTAAAAACGTTCCAATTGGAATTTATTTTTTTTGGTGAAATTCGATATTTATACCTATAAGTTCCGTAAATTTTTACCGATTTTCATGCAACTCGAAAGTAACGTCAATGAAGTTATTTAAAGTATAAGTCGCTTGTGACCATAATTATGAAGAGTCAAATATTGACGCAGTTTATAGGCAAGGGTGGTGAAATTTGTATATTTTTCGACTATAACTTTTGCTGTATTTGTCCGATTTTGTTCATTTTTTACACATAGATGCATGTAACCACAACGCATCGCTCTGATTTCTGATGAAAATATTTAACGGGGTGGCTAAAAACCGCGAAAATCTACTGCGGGGGAACGGGGAAAGGTATTGTCATGATTCAACAAACTTCATAGGACTTCATAGGAAACTTCTCAGGAAATATGCGCACCAGCTGGTAAAGTTTCGTATCTCTAGCTCTTATAGTCTCCGAGATCTAGGTGTTCATACAGACGGACAGACGGACGGACGGACATACGGACATGGCTCAATCGCTACCCGAGGTTATGATAAGCATTTTGGTATAAAGGACTTGGGGTCTGCCACGCCTCCTTCTGTCCGTTACATACATTGCACAAATTTAGTATACCCTTTGTACCTATAGGTGCAGGGTATAAAAATATTGCAACTCCCCAAAACCAGCTTAGTTTAGGACTAAATCGTGCAGCTGCACGAAATCGAATCGAAACGAACAATTCCTGAACTTTTTTACAACTTGTTAATTTTGAATCTAAGGATTTGACAATTTTTGCCAAGAATACGGTTGACGACGATTTAATTTTTTTAAAAACAAACTAAGACTTTAAAAACTAAGATATGTTTCTACACGTACTGATGTCATAAGCAACATAATATGACTCGATTTAAGTCCATAAAGATACTATTTTTTGTACAGGTGCACTGTTGGCCCAGATTGCCTTATTTTGGCCAAAAATCTGACATTTCTATAATAATTTTTTTAGAGTGATGAAATTTTACACACGTGTTCGTAAAGGATGGAACAATTTTTCTGGGTTGTTTGAGGCTCCTCAGATTTTTTTGAGATATAGATAATCTAGACCGAAATTGGGAAAAATTTAAAAAAAAAAAAATTTTTAACTTAATTAAAAAACAAAACTGTTAAGTGGAATTGGCCCATATATCATACAGAGGTACATATGAGCTCCACAAACACTGAAAAAATAGCCTATACCAAAAATATTGAATGGCTTTGGAGGTATAGCCCCAAACAGTTTCAGCTTTCCAAGCCAATTACAAAAAGACGACACCAGCAATCAATCTGGTTTTTAAAAGTTGTAATTTTTTTGGCATGCTCTTTTAATTTCCGAAAAAAAATGTCAAAAATCCCTATTTCAATTTTTACGTTTTTTCGTCAAAATCAATCATTTTTACATTTTTTGATTTGCATCTTTGTAAGTATGCTATAAAATTTTAAAAATGTAAATTTTTTTTACATTTTAGTACAACTTTTGAAAAAATGGTTAGCATACTTTTAGGCAGCTAAGAAATTTATAAAATAGTAAAATTTCCTGAGGGCTAATTTTTAAAATTCAACTTTTAGATACAAAACTCAATTTCCGAAAATCTTGAAGAATTACATTTTCTTGTAAAATATATAAAGAAATTTATAAAATTTTTTTTTCATGAAGCCAAATGATAAAAAAACCAACAAAATCTTTATAACTACTCGAATATATTTAAAACCAATAAGTTTTTAAGCTCAATTTTATTTTTTTTTTGAAGCAATATTTATAAATAATAAAGTGAATGAAGATTTCGAGCTACATCTATCATTGCAATTTATCGCGAAAGCTCATAAAATACAAAACTCTGCCAACTTTGATTGCTAATTACTTAAAAACCACTAATTATAATTTAATAATTTTATTTTCACAGGATACCTTAATGTGTGTAAAATCATATTAAATTGTAATTTTGTCCAAATTTCGACTTTCTTCTGGGGGACTTTTGGCCAAAATCTGGCTACGCGGGACATTGTGAGGTGGGATAAGACTAGAAAGTTAAGTTTAAGCTGTTTGAAAGTCGCATATAATACATATGTACGCTTAAGGGGTAACACCTGTGTAGAATCTTAAGAAAATCGATTTTTTTTTAGCTAAATTGGTAGACAATTATGCTAGAAATGATCTCCGCAATTGATTTTTCAAAAGACAAAAAAATTTTCCCCCACCTTGTTTCTCGAAACCACTTTTTTTCGAATGGCTTCACGAATAACTCAGTCAATTGTTATCCAATCTTTATAACATGAACGTAGGATTTTGCCAAAATAACAAAAACTTTTTATTTTACAACTCAACAAAAAAAAATTTTGTTGTTCAAACTTATGTAATTTTTTTTCAAATTGATATTTTTGAAAACCCTTAAGTTGCTCACTCGCTTTTGGTCCATAGATTGGGAGGAATTTTTTTTTTTTATGTTTCAGATCAATGGAGACCGTGGAGGCCTCTTCCATAATTGGTCATGTACTCTTCATTCTCTACAGGTAGCATTTTGTTTTTTATTGCTTTGGAAAAATTAATTTCTGTAGCTCAAAATATTTACATATAAAATCCTATTTGGATTTAGAATATAAAAGTATAAACAAAGTTTTTTTGAAAAAAAAAAAATCGAAAAATTACCTTAAAAAACCATGCTCCACACAGGTGTTACCACTTAAGATATCTCTCTAATATGATTAGATTTTATTGGAAAATAATCAAAAACAGAGGCATTCATTTTTGCGGGATTATACCTCTAATAATTAATTTACAAACAGTTACGTAATTAAATTAAGTATCATTTACTTTTGTCCCCGCCTGTGCTCCAATGAAGACAAGCGACAAAAAGAGAGAGATAATATCGCTATCTGTTATTGCTTAGAGTGTTTTTTGTTTATTTAAATTATAAAAAAAGCATACAAGCAGAGATAGAGTGAGAGAGAATTGAATTAAAATGCATATTGCATTTTGATCGATGAATTTCAGTAAATGTCAGTCAGTTCATCTGTCACACAGTTCTTATATTCTTTCAATATAGAATGCACTTATGTCTTAGAAAATGCTTTTATTATTTTACTTTATGCTTCTTGAGCAAAATGCCAAATGCAAACTGTCAATTACGTTACGTTCCAATTCGAACAGCAGGAAAACCTGCAGCTGTGTCTTTGATCCTATCAATGTCACAACGAACGACAATTGGTTCTGTGACGAAAGGGCGCTGAAGCATAAGGTGAGGAAGGCTATACGTGACTTATACATACATCAAGCTATAAGAAAGCTAGCGACAAAAAAAAAAACAACGTAAATGTCTTTATTTTATAAATAAAGGTGATGTGATGGCAACCCTGAAATTTTCATAAGCTTTCCAACTGATCAACAACCAGCTGGTTGTTAGCACAAAATAGGCTCGAAACTTAATCTTAACTTTATGGTACAGTCGAAGCGGTGCCCGACAGTGGGGTACCTTTTATCATTTTTCCCAATTGAAATATATCCCTGCAACTTTAGAATTAAAATCCAAAAAATTTACATTTTGTGTGGATACTATGATGTTGATGACTATAAGTACTGTAAATTTGAAGCGATTTTGATATGAATCTGTAGTAAATTTCAAGTATATATGTTGCGAGGATTTGTTTATTAGGCCCACAAAATGTCTAGTAAATTTACTCGAGATATGATTAAATTTAATAACAAACCAAATTTTAATAAAAAAAAAATTTTACTTATAAAGGGTATCAAATTTTTCAGATATCTGTCGTTGGAGCACGGCTGTATGAATTAAAAAAAAAATACGTATACGCAATATAGCCTTATTTGGCAATTTAGGCCTATATAGTATAACATATATAATGACGAAAAAGAATAATCAAATTGTTCCCGTCATAAAATTTTAAACTGTTTACATTTTAAGTGATTTTAGATATTCTAAAAAAAAAGTTGACCCTTGAGACGTGACAAAACTTTTGATTTTACTTAATGCATTATGCCATTCATTATGTATGTATGTATATATATGCCTATCAAAATGATTAAATGAGATTAATTAAGGTTAACATTGTACCTGTCCGGAGATACAGATACGACGACTCCTTGACCGTTTATGGAGATATGTTGTTGACAAGCCGCGCTGTGGTAAAGATTAGTACTTGGGGCTTATATTGTATGTGTTAAGCGTGAATATTGAATGAATGACTGACAGACTGAGAGATTGGCCTTGGCCTGACTTTTGGCAGACGCCAATGAAGACTTGTAAAAACAATACAAGAGCAACAATGGGAGAACAAGCATCAACAACATTATGTTAAATAATTAATTACAATCCATTTATTAATTAGACAAGGAAAGCTACGGGGGTCATTATGTTAAACAGCGACAGCAACAGCAGACAGCAAACAACGGTACAACAACCGTAACGGTAACAGAAAAAACAACAGCAACAACAAAAACAGTAACAGTTACAAACAGCTTGTTATAATAATCAACATCAACATCAACGCGCTCGTCGCGCTGTGTGTGTCCTTTTAGTTCAGCTACATTCTTCCTTCTGAATCTTATTTTTGGCTGATCTGGTCTCCTTGGCATTCCTTTGACCCGACGACAGTTGTTCACCGCATAAAAAACGCACAAAACTCATATTTTATTGCATATTGTTAGGCGTGAAATTATTCCTGTACGCTTGCATAATTAATGGCATTTAGCACAAAAAGCACAAAAAGCAGCTAAAGTCAGAAGAGTCGGAACAAAACAAAAGCTGTGACCGTAAGCGAATCCGTAACCCAAAGCGAAACCAAAAAAAAGAAGTAAAAGTGAAAAGCCAAAACGAAAGTAAAGTAAAAGTGACCGCCGTTTCTGCTGATCCATTGATTTATGATTTGGTGGGGTCTCTGCTACTAGTTGTCTATGGGACAGAAGGACGGACAGTACCAGAAGCACGGCTATTCACTTGGCATGCCGCCATTCAATTTTCATGAGCTGTTTTGTTTTTTTTTTGTTTTCCTTTGGAGCAGGGGCTGGGTTGCTTTAATTTAGCATGTTTTCATTTTGTTTGACTTTTGTTTGAGCATTTACACCTTTTACTTATCGTTTCACATATTTTGTGTAACTATTTTGTTGGGCAATGTGCCAACGATAAAAAGGCTATGGCTAATTGCTTAGTTGATGACTTCATATCAGCAAATACCTACTATTTGCGAAACAGATTTCCTATTTTATATCAAAAGAAGCTATCAAACAGATCTGTTTCGACATATTGCAAACGGGCGCATTATGTGCAGACTTATGTCAAACAAATCAATAATGAAATGTTGACTTTTTCCAACAACAATCCCCAACATATCGAAGCAAAATTTGGCCAAATCCCCCTTTTGGGAAAATTGGCTGCAGGCTGCTGATATACATACATATATATATACCATATATGTAATGTATGTCCGATTATAAATTTTATGCTGCCAAAAATATTTTTTAAGAGGGAAAAAAAAATAAGAAATACTTTCACTTTAAAATTCTGAAGAGATATTGCATTTGAGCTTGTGCAGAAGTTTTTACCTACAAGAATAAAAGTTTTGACTGTTGTCAAGTTTGAGAAATCCAAAATTTTCGGTTAAATCCAACAAGTGTACTGAAAACCAATTCGTACATACTAACTGTCTGGGAATGTTACAATACTAAAGTGTTCTTTGGTCAAACTCCGATTATTATAATATTATTTTCATACATATTACATATAATAATATTGACGTTTAGCAATTTCAAATATTGTCGGCTTAACAATTTTTAAAGGCAACCAATTTTTTAAATAGAGTAGTTACGTAACTTAAGAATGTAGCATTCTTAAAAGTTGCGTTAAACTAAGGCTTGCTAAGAAAGTTCTAAGCTTTGCACTTTTATTTTAGCATCTGGCCTTGCGAAAGAAAGAAAAAAAACTAAAGTATGCACACTTTAAAACTTTCAGACCCAAACGACAATTCGACGACTACGACGAGTATTTCCAACACAAAGAAAAACAATACCATATAAGCTATGAAAATAAATGTCACTTAACGGAACTGCATTTGTGTAAAGGAGCTGAGGACTACAAGCAAGCTCAGGAGAGTGTGAGAAAGAGAGAGAGAGAGTGACGTCAGGAAATGTGCAGTGAAACTTTCTGCATGGCTAGAAAGGAAAGGACTGAACAAGTATAGGCAGAGCAAGGGCAGCCAGCCCCAAACTGATAAATGACTAGTTTTGAGTTGACGGTTGATGGGTGGCAGCGACGGGCTGTACACTTTTCAGGGGAGATACGTACATATAGCCATACATAATCGTATCGTAAAACCATATACATGTGTACATATATGTTATACATATATATTTATTTAGTAAATACAACACAACTATATTTCGAGCGCTTATTCGAATCGCTTTTCAAACAGACGGCAACTAAGCAAGCATGGCACACGCGGCGTATACGCAACGTACAGATGTATTGCATGCCGCTGTGCCTTTGGGCCACCTTTTATATCATCCAACAAGAGAAGCAACAAATATTTGGCAGCACTTTTATTGCAACCAAACCATGCCTTTTTGTGAATGCAACAAACTGCCAAGAACCCCCTACTTCTCCACATCTCCCCATCCACATGCCCCACGCTTACCTTGTACAGCAATTGAAGCACAAAATATTGAGTTCATTTATTGCACAGTCAGCAATGGCGTCACGTCTGTGCGTGTCTGTGAATGTCTTAACACACGCGCGTGTGTGTGTGCATGTGTGTCTCAAGCTGTCTCGTTTCTTTCTCTATCTCTATCTCATTCTTACTTCATCACTTGGCTGCTGCTCTTCAATTCCATTTGTTTTGCATATAGTACCACAATTAGTTTGATTGCTAATCAACAGTATTGTACATATGCATATGTGTGTGTGGGTGTGTGCGTGTGTGTGTGTGTGTCTATGTGTGTTTTGGTATCTGTATGTGCAAGCTTTTAAAATGTCTTACAAAATGTTTGGAATTTGACTAATTGCCTTGGTATATCAGCAGGTGTGTCATACTTTTGTCTCTTTGACTTATGAACTGTTTAGTAACGCAGGACGATTTTACCTGAAATGTTTAACGCATTATACCAAAATTTAAACGTCTTGGAAATATTTAACATACCCACACAGCTTTGTTCTGCGTTCATCATTGCAAAGGAAAAATAGATTTTACAATTAATAAACAGATAAACTTTTTGAAATGCCAAAATATTTGCCGGAAGACACAACCATTAATAATTTTGGTTGGGACAGCATAATTCAATGCTTCGAACATGTAAAATTTGCGATAAGCCAAGTTATATAAAAAAATGTAATATAGTAGAGGCGGTGCCTGACAATGTAATACCCTGTACTTTTTTTCTCGAAAAAAAAATTTTATTCCTGCATATTCCTTCTAAGAACTTTCAAATTGGAACACATTTTGTTGTGGTCCAAAACGATATTTAAATAAATGAAATAAATTTATACCTATAAGTTCCGTAAATTTGAACCGGTTTTTGATGAAAATCGAAAGTTACGTCAAAGTGCTAATTAAAGTATATGGGGTAAGTTTCAAGTTTATATGTTGAGGAGTGTGGGAGAAAACACGGTAAACCGATTACGGGGGAACGGGGGAAGATATTGACCTGATTCAACAAACTTCAGCTTCTGAGGAAATATGCGCACCAGCTGGTTTCGTAGTTTCATATCTCTAGCTCTTATAGTCTCCGAATACTCATACAGACGGGCAGACGGACGGACGGACAGACGGACAGACGGACATGGCTCAATCGCTACCCGAGGTTATGATAAGCATTTTGGTATAAAGGACTTGGGGTCTGCCACGCCTTCTTCTGTCCGTTACATACATTGCACAAATCTAGTATACCCTTTGTATAAAAATACAATAAATTGTAGATGAACAGCTGCGTCCTAAAAAGTGATTAACAAATACATATTCGGACTATAATATAATATGTAGCCTTGACAACTAGCTGCATCTTACTGAATTTAATTTCAGCGGTTTTCATCAGAATTTGAGGTGTGATAGTGCAGGTGAGTTTTTGAACTCCACGTACCAAGTTTTAAAATTCTATTCGGAAAGAATTGTAAATACATGTTCATAATTAATAACAAAAAGAAGATGTATGAATTTTAAAACATACAGCACTATAAATAATCATATTAGTTTGACTTTTTATAACTCTTAGCCATCATAAATTTAAAGCTTGGCTCATTTTAATGTTGCGATTTCAAGTAAAAGTACAAAAATCAAAAGTTTCGGCTAACGTTTTGGGCTAGTCAAAAGGAATTGGTTATATTGGTAGTTAATAATTTATTCGTTGGTATATAATATACCATGACCTTGGCATGGTCCATGATCGATTTTGGCCTTGGTTTAATATCCAAGCAATTTACTATATTATTTGTGTACACTATTTGTGTGTGTATGTGTATATGTTCTTAAGTATATAGTATATATGTATACGGTTTTGTGATTCTATGGCACATAATATTTTAATTGACAGCCATTGACTTGTAATTAATATTTGTTGCCAGTTTATCGATATATCAGTATATCAGTTTGTCAATTTCTCTTGTCATCGGCATTGACATTGTGTCCTTTTTTTTCCTTTGCTTTTCCAATTTTCTGATTTTCTTGCTTGCTTTTCTTTTCCAAGCTCTCTTTTTATAGTCATTGTCATAGTTGACTAATGCTATTCAACATTGACTTTTGGGCTATTAATAACCTTCAATGTGTGTAGGTGTGTATCTTAGTGTATCTGTGTGCGTGCTAGCTTTTGTTGCTAGTAAATTAAGCGTTAGAGCGAATAGGCATGCTCTCTGTATACAATTTAACAATAAATTACGCATACGCCATATTGGCTTATGGGCAATTTCAAATGCGATTATATTTTGCATATACATTTTTGACTTGGTTGATTTTCCTTAAAACTGTTTTGTTAATCTTGCGGTTATTGTTGGCCACATTTCAAATTTTGAGGCCTGCACAAATTTCCCCATTTGCGGTACATAACGCTTGCGGGTTCGCAATGAAGGCAAAAGTCAAAACATTGCAAATTACTTCCTGGCTGCAGCTAAGCAAACAGACACCCAAACATACACACACACTCGCCCAAGTGCAGGAAAATAGACACAGAAGACATTGCGATTAAACGGAAAGGTGCAAAAATTTGCAAATTGATGGCCAAGCTTCAGGCAAATGGAAAAAGGAAAAAGGAAACGAATCAACAGAACTCACGATTGCCAATTTGATGAATGACTGTCTGTGTGTCTGTCTGTATGTCTGTATGTCTGTATGTCTGTATGTCTGTATGTCTGTATGTCTGTATGTCTGTATGTCTGTATGTCTGTATGTCTGTATGTCTGTATGTCTGTATGTCTGTATGTCTGTATGTCTGTATGTCTGTATGTCTGTATGTCTGTATGTCTGTATGTCTGTATGTCTGTATGTCTGTATGTCTGTATGTCTGTATGTCTGTATGTCTGTATGTCTGTATGTCTGTATGTCTGTATGTCTGTATGTCTGTATGTCTGTATGTCTGTATGTCTGTAGGTCTGTATGTCTGTATGTCTGTATGTCTGTATGTCTGTATGTCTGTATGTCTGTATGTCTGTATGTCTGTATGTCTGTATGTCTGTATGTCTGTATGTCTGTATGTCTGTATGTCTGTATGTCTGTATGTCTGTATGTCTGTATGTCTGTATGTCTGTATGTCTGTATGTCTGTATGTCTGTATGTCTGTATGTCTGTATGTCTGTATGTCTGTATGTCTGTATGTCTGTATGTCTGTATGTCTGTATGTCTGTATGTCTGTATGTCTGTATGTCTGTATGTCTGTATGTCTGTATGTCTGTATGTCTGTATGTCTGTATGTCTGTATGTCTGTATGTCTGTATGTCTGTATGTCTGTATGTCTGTATGTCTGTATGTCTGTATGTCTGTATGTCTGTATGTCTGTATGTCTGTATGTCTGTATGTCTGTATGTCTGTATGTCTGTATGTCTGTATGTCTGTATGTCTGTATGTCTGTATGTCTGTATGTCTGTATGTCTGTATGTCTGTATGTCTGTATGTCTGTATGTCTGTATGTCTGTATGTCTGTATGTCTGTATGTCTGTATGTCTGTATGTCTGTATGTCTGTATGTCTGTATGTCTGTATGTCTGTATGTCTGTATGTCTGTATGTCTGTATGTCTGTATGTCTGTATGTCTGTATGTCTGTATGTCTGTATGTCTCTATGTCTGTATGTCTCTATGTCTGTATGTCTGTATGTCTGAGAGCATTTGACATTCGTTTTGGCTTAAAAGCTCAACTCATTTGTTGTCTAATTAAAGCATTTAAATCAAATTTAATCAACCTTAATATGCTCAAAATAAATACATATTAAGTATATGATATTCATTATTTGCATTAAATATGCAAGTAAGAGAGAAACCGTAAGAGACCGAGCGCCATAGAAAGAGCGAAAGAGCACAAGGCGTAAAAGCAATGAGGCGGGAGTCAAGTTCATGATGAAGTGCATTATAACTGATTAAGTTCGCATGATGGCAGCACGTACCAAAACACAAACACACTCACACTGTGACAAAGAGAGAGAGACAGGAGAGAGAGAAGTAACACACTGATTGATATGCGCGTAATCGCATTCCCTTTGTGTGTGTGTTTAAGTGAGTTGAGGTTCATGTGTGTGTGCGTGTGTGTGAGTGTGTGTTACACGTTTTGTGAGATTAAACGCTTTGTGCTGATTAAATGAGTTTAGAGAACTTGCAGCAGGACAGCTTACACTTACCCATACACACACACACACACACACACACACACACACACACATTGTCGGTTTCTAAGAACGCGATTGTTGGGATTAGCAGCTAGCGATTTTTCAATAATTTTGACTTATGAAATTTCTTTAAATGCTATAAAGCTCTATCGTGTTCTCTTCTCATAATATTGATGGTGGCGATTGTAAGCTCCAAACTACCTACGCGGATGGTCCTCGTATAGGCACAGAAAAAAATTCATTTACTCCTGTCTACTTTTGTAGCACTATGTCCATATCGATGTGGTGGCGCCGGTCCCCCGTGTTTTTGGACATTGTGGGCAAAAAAAAAAAAAATAAAGCAAAGCATTGCTGGTAGGATGTAAAGTGGCTTGTAGTTGTCTGCATGTGGATACCTATTTCAGCACCCAATAATTAGTACGCAGTACTGAAGCGTAAGCCATAATAAAATGACAGAAGCGATTTGAATGCATCCAAGTTGTTTATAATGAAAACTTCTCAGCAATTTACCATTGTATCGGATATCCTTGCTAAAAAAATAATAATAATAATGGCTTTAATAATATTATGAGTTAAAGAGTTAGTTATAACAAAATAGTGCCACGCTTTATTATTGTACTAACCAATTTTATAGCTTGGCTTTATCTCGACTTGGTGGCTATCTGACGAGTATGCGAATTCGACAAACTTGTGATTAGTCTATTGCATAAACCAGGTAAGTATGACAAAAGCAAGGAAAAGTTTCAATGATTCCACGTGTGGTTGACATTTTTCCACCCTCAAACTGCTGGGTTGTGTGTGTGTGTGTGCGTTTGGGTGTGTTGGTTTCGCCTGTTGCAAATTAATACTCGCAGCTTTACACAAATGAAGTTTTCTCTGACCTCCAATTTACATATCGTCCTTGCTGTTAGAGCAAAATTTTGTTTCTTTTTTTGGGTTCAGTTTGGCAGCAATTTTCAAGTTGAGCTTAAATGCCATTAACAAGGGTCGCTTGCAAAGAATTCAGTTTTATAATTACCGCCTTAGCTCTCCTCTCTGCTCAGTTGCAGTTGCAGCTAAATTTCATTAAAAAAATAAACATATGCCTTGGTGCAGCCTAACTGTCAAGATGCTTTAATTGTTTCAACTGTCAATGATTGACATTAAACCGAGTTCCGAAATAAGCCGCCCCAAGCAACAAATTGCAGCTGTCAAATTGCTTACACAGATATTGGGGAGTAGGGTCCTACTGCCCTTATCTTTGTATACCTGACACGCGCCCCCACATAAGCCGAAAAATGATAAACGGAAACAATTGTAAGCGTTGCCTTGTATTATTCTGTACATAGTATTATTATTATTATTATTTTTATGTTGGCGTATGTGCAAAAAAAAAATGAGCAGCATTACAAAAATTAGCGCAAATAAATTTCTTATCCCGCACACACACACATACGCTGGTCCTTTGTGTCTGTCTTCAAAGTCAATTTCCTTGTTGATTTTTGCTTATTTGCGCATCTAAATGGAATTTTATCGCAATGATTTTCAATGGTATCAGCCAAGTAGAGACACAAAACCCCACATATATGTATGTATATGTATAGAGAGAAAGTTCAGCGAGAGTTTACTGTGGGCCCCGAGGGTCCTAGCAGATGTGCGAATTTGTCGCTGCAAATTTGCGGTAATGTGCGCGTCATTGATGAATCACGAGTGTTATGCCTGCGCCTGTGTCTGTCTGGCAACACTTCCTTCCATACAGGGCAGGGCTGCAAACCATTTTGGAAATTTTCAATTTATTTGCTTCAGTTCGCTTTAAAGAAACAATAAGTTCTGAGCTCGACACATTTACTTTATAATATACTTTTTTTCTACTTATGTTTTTGTATAGTTAAGTTCGAATCGGTTGTGTTCTGCTCCAAATCGATTAATTCCATAAAATAGACACGCTTAACTTTTTCTTATATACTCGTATACTTTCCAGTTATCTTATTTGGCTTCCTTTTTTGTTAGCAAAAAACCTCTCAATAGAAGTTTCATTAGTTTTCATAAAACCAATCAGCTGAAGAGTATGTCTATTTCCTGGGCAAGGATGTCAATCCGTCATGAACAGTTGTAAATTGTGGTTACAAAAAAAAACAAGGGTTTTGAATATTCGTTGGCTTCTCTTTAGTGTTGGCCCTAAAGAAATTTACTTGCTTGCATGCCTGGTGCTAACTGTGTTGAACGTTTGAAGCCTTGGGCTGTTTTGTGGTTAAACTGTCAATCAATGTTTGTGCTTATTTTGGGGTGAAAGTAAGAAAAATGTTAGATACATATACAACTACATATTGGATGAAACGAAGATGTTGCTGGTTAATTTAAAGCCACGCAGATGCTCAGCCTATTAGCGCCGATTGCCTTGGTCTGGATCTTGCCGTTTTTACAGCCTTGGCAATGGCCAAGCTAATGGCTGGGGTAAAAGATTTAAAACTGCTGCCAGTAACTAACTACTTAAGCCGAAGTAACGTTAATTGAATCAAAGCCAAAGCGAAGGCCGTGGCAGGAACTAAAGCTTCATGGTCAAAGTCATAGTCATAGTTGTAGCAATAGTCTTGTTGTGGCAGTGGCAAGTGGCAAGTGGCAAGCGGTAAGTGGCAAGTGAAAGCTTGGCCAGAGCTGTGTAGTATATGTTGTAACATGCCTGGAATTCGCTTACTAAAAGTGTTGGAAAGCAAAAAAGCTGCGCATTAAAATGGCGGATGTAGCTGCCGAGAGCTGCAGGCAAAATGTTGCAGAAGAGACGCAATGTAATTAGAGTTGTATGCATCATCTATCTGCTGCAGGTAGCTGCCGGTTAAGGCGGTTTGCGTTTTGGTTCAGGTGGTTTAACGGAGCGGGGGTTTGGCCTAAGTTAGATGAACTAAACGTGCTAAATACCAAGGTTTCATTTGGTAACATTTTTCGTCTTATTTGTTGTTTTATTATGTATTTGGTTTTCACACCGCTCTATACACATTATCTATTTAGAGCCGCAAGTTCGCTTTACATTCCACAGGGGCATTAATAATGTGGTGTGTGTGTTTGTAACAAAAAATTCCAGCTAGCAGTTAAATTAAACGAAAATGGTGGAAAAAATCAAATAATTTGCATACTTTCAGGCGTGCTCAGCTTTTAACGCACATAGATACACACATACACAGAGATAGGGGACGACCTGGGTATGCAATGTCGTATGTAAATTGTATTGGCAATGTATTGAAGCTGTCGCGTATGTTTTACACATGAACAGTTTGCTCCCTTCCCCATGCTCACCTTACCCTCTGCATCCCCTGCAGACACCTATTGGCTTTGCCAGTAAATTAAAAAGCAACGCATATTGAAAATAACTACATGTATACACACACATGCAAATGCATACATGTGTGTGTGTGTGTGTGTGGAAAAGAAAATTCAATGAAAGCAGCCGCAAGCTGAAAAGCAAACTACAATGCACAAAATGCAAATTGCGGTGGGCCACAAAAAAAAAAAAAAGAACAGAAATCAAACTTTCGTAGCCGAAATTTATATACTCTTTAGAGTATATTCATTAATTTAATTTATATTACCTATATCATATTTATTTGAAAATCTTTAATTGTGTTGAACGTTTAGTAAAACAGAGATTGAGATTTTCTTTGCGATTTTAATAACATTTTCTTTTAAGAGTCAGTTGGTGTAAATCTACCAACCCGTATAAACTGTTTGACACACTACAGACCCATACACACACAAAGGCAATCACGATGCTGCACTATGGAGATCCAACAAAAAACACAACAATAAGAAATGCAATTTAGTCGTATTTAATTTATTTAAACAAATCTTCACGCATAAACAATCTATCGCAAACACACACACACATATACACCCACATTTTGACTCAGCAGTACGGCTACTTTTGTACTAGTTCAGCACTAGTATTGCAAACAGAGTAGTCCATTCGTGGTGCATGCTTACCAAATAAATTGTTTTTTTTTGGGGTTGCTCTGCCTTATACTAACATCGAATTGAGCAATAATTTGAAAAAAAAGAAGTTTTTTATAATGTATGGTGTGTATTTAAAGGCAAAAAGAAGTAGTGTCTGATATTAACAGCGAAAATAAAGCAATATATAGTACGTATAAGTAAGTCATAAGAAACTGCACTGTTACGACTGCACTTTAAAAATGAAAATAAATAAACTGAGCTAAGACCTGGTTTGGTTAAGCACTTTTTTTACTTTTTATACCCTGTACCTATAGGTACAAAAGCGTATACTATTTGATTGAGATGTTCGTGAAAAAGGAAGTGTACTTATTTTGAGTAGAAAAAAAGAAAATTAAATGATCAAGTATTAATGGAAAAATTGAGAAAAATATCAGCATAAATTTTACTGCTTTTATTGTTAAACTTATAAAGCATCTCAAAGGTATGAGAGTTTCTGCTGCCAATTATTCATCAAATCAGAACAACTGGGTAACAGCAGCATATCAATTGTTTTTAAACAATGGTTTGTAGTAAACTTCGATATTTTTAAGAAAAATCCATTTTACAATTTTATTTTCCTTGTTTTCTGTTCGACGATCTCATGGGTATATACAGACTTTTCTAAAAAAGCAAGCAAATTTAAGCTTTAGTTGCCTTTGCCTTTCTCAAATGTTAAGGCATTTACCCATGCACACATACACACTCCCACATATACAAAAGCACACAGATAAACATGCATACCAAATGGTAACCCTTCTAGCCTAAAGTTGATATATGAATACACAACTCATGTCAAGAATGACAGTCAGATATCTGGCTAGAGTTAAAGCTTATGAAGGTTATTGTGTACATATGTTTATGTGTGTCTGTAGGTGGATGTGTGTGTGTGTGTGTGAAGTAAAGCCTAATCATAACTAAACGGAATAAAAGCTAAAGTTGCCATACCCTTTCTGTATTTGTGAGCAACATTCAATATAAACGATATATATTTACAAAAGGTATTTATTGTCAAACATTGTCTTTCCAAGAGGATCTCAGTAAGTAAACTGTACAGCAAATGTCCTTGCATATAACAATGGTTGCAAATAACTATTCAGAGTCAGCAAACTTTTCATCGGCAGAGTATTTATTTTTGTATAGCTTTTTAAAAACTCAAATTTATATTCGAAAATTATTTTTTTTTTGGCACAAAAACTAAAATTTGAATAAAAAATAATAATAATAATTGACATATTACATAATCCAATCCGTAAATCATATACCTAACAAATAACAGCTTAAAACAAATATGCCCTTAGCAAAAAGTGATTTAAACTGGAAAAGTTTTAGCCTTTTTTACCTTTTACGTTTTGATGCATTAAAAGAAAATAAGGAAAATCATAAAGATTAGTTTGGACATGAAGAGAAGATTTTTGGCAATGGTTGCCAGGCCTAAATAGCAATGTCATTGTTAAGTATTAAGGCAAAAACGCCTTGTAATCAAGACTGCTCTACATCATGCATGTCTCTACATATAGTATATACTATTTTGTAATGTTTTTCAACAATTATTATTATTTTTTTCTTTCGTTTGGCTAATTCCGTGTTGTAAATAGGGACCACCAGTTGAATCTGTTGCTCTGTTAGAGCAGATAGTAACTGAGTTACTATACAACTCACACAACTAAGACAACTTTCTAATTGAGCTTTTTCCTTGATAATTTGATGCCAACATCCTGTTTGAAAGACTGACAGACTGACAAACTGACAAACTGACAGACTGCCAGACGTAGAGAGTCTCACGCAGATTTAGAGACACGATGGGACTGAGAAACTTGTAGAGTAAATGCCCGCAGGGTTGCCAATAACAGTAACAGCCGCCACTTTGCAATTTGTTGGATGATGTTCTTCCTGCACGCACACTCTCTCGCGTTCGCCTCCCATCTTCCTGTCTCTCCAGCTCACTAGCTCCCTCTAGGCTTGCGACAGCTGCTGTTGACACCTGCAACAAGCCAAAATTTCGCGCCACAAAATTTTTTGGAGCCAAAAAAACATTTGTAAGAGGCCCCAAAAACCGTTGCTTTAATGCTTGGGTTTACTCAACGCTTTTAATTAATATACTAAGGCGATTTTATTGCTTGTCGCAAGAAAACAACAACAACACCAACAACACCAACAACAACAACAACATAAAGAGCAACATAAAATAAACCAAAAAAAGGTAAATAAATAAAGCCAATTAATATATAAGCTTATACATACGTACCTACTTTCTATATACATATGTATGTAGATATGTACTTATATATTGTACGAAATTTATTATATACTGCAACTTGTTAGCTGACAGCGCTTGACACCTCGTGCGGCAAATTTTCAATTCCCAAACTGAACCACAGCTGAGCAAAGCACCTAAAGCGTAACCACAAACAATTTGCTCCCTGACTGACATAGTTGGTGACACATCTTCAAAGTGGATGTGCCTGTATCTAACAAAACGGGCAGCATTGTGTTGGGCTGGTGTGGGATAGTGGGGGAGGGTGTATACTTAGGTAGTAGCATAAGTGAAATTGAAAGAGAGAGAGAGAGAGAGAGAGAGGTTGTTGAACAAAACAGCAATGTGGCAATTGGCAGGCTGTGGGTGCGTTTAAAGGAGGTACACTGAACAAAAAAAAAACGCAAACAAGCTATATTTTCTAACAATCTGAATGGGATAGTAAAACTTATGGAGTTTTCTTATGATGCAAGCATGAGTTATGCTTAGCTATAAGATAAGTCAACACCTTAGACATCGTTTTTACAATCCATAAATTGATACAGAAGTGTATAAGATGACTGACTGACACTGTGGTCGTCTCAGCTGAATGTGTATATAACATATATGTATTATATGATTATTTTTATATGTAAGAGCTAGGCTGCGGATAATTATTATTATAAAATACGTTTTTGATATAATATACTCGAGAAAACAGAACAAAAATTTCCCAATCGAAATTTCAGCTGATTTTATAAGAAATCATAAAAGCGCTCTTTTTCGCTCAGTGTAGAGTTATAAAAAGCAAGCGCAAAACTTTTGCCCAATAGCTGGACTGAAGTTAGTTGTTTTGTCATTGTAGAAACGGGTTGAATTTGGGGCAAGCCAAGAAAAGGGCGTGGGAGCTCTGCTTGGAGTGGGCAGAATGGGCGATGTTGTAGGCGTGGCAGGTGTTTGCTTTTATAGCATACAATTTGTTTAAATTTTAGCCAAGTGCGGCACGTGGCTGTCACTAGTCGGGGCTATTCTTGTTTGCTTGTTGTTTTTGTGGTTTGCTGTGGCTGAGGCTAAAGTTTTAAACACATGGCGAATGCGTTATATATATTTTATAACAAATCCAATGAATGAAATGCATTGAATTTATACTTGCAAAACTCTTGTTAGATTTTTAGACACAGCGAATTGTTGATTTTGTGTATTCATTCGGGGAGCTTATGGAACTACACGGGATTTCCTGTCAAGACAAATTAATGCAAAAATCGAATAAATTGGTACAATTTACCATCACTATTAGTATACAATATAACGAGTATGATAAGACCTGCCTTAGTGCAGTTTTTACCTTGGAATTGACTGTTTTTTATACCCTGTACTAGTAATGGAGAAACATCGATGTTGGCCAACATCGATGTTTTCGATATTTTTAACTTAGATATATCGATGTTTCGATACATCGAAGAACATTTGGCGAAAACACGAAAACAAAAGATAATGCAGGCCACAAAAAAAAGTGGTGTAAACTTAACAGGTGACAGAGGCATCCCTTATGGATTTTGAGCAGCTGAATCCGAAGTCCAAAAAACTCCTTCACACATGGGTTATGAGATAACCACCAAAAAATCCCATAAAACGAGATAATTTGGACATTATCTAACAAACCTTGGATCGGAGTTTTTTGGACATCGGATTCAGCTGCCCAAAGTCCATAAGGAGTGCCTCTGTCATATGTAAAGTTTACACCACTTTTTTTTGTAAGCCTGTGAGTTATAACAGAAATATGTTCTGTTCCAGCCAGAATTGCAGTCGCATAATCTTTAAACTAATTTGAGATCCTTTCATTATGGTTATTAAATAAAATCATGTCAACGTTTTTTGATTTAAGCGAACTTCTCTTGTCGCTCACTAGATTGCCAGCCTTGCTGAACTTTAAAAAGTATTATCTTTTTAAATGTTTTCGCCATTAAAATATTGTCGAAGTGCCAAAATTGGGTCAATCCTACTATTTAATATATAAAATTTTAAGATTTGTTTTTTTCTAAAAAAGCGAAAAGTGTTTGCGACGTGGATGCCGTTGATTGCCCATATTTTGTCCGTAATGGCATTTGGTCGATAATCGAAAATCGAAATAAAAATATCGATGATCGGAAAAAAATAAAAAACATCGATGCATCGACATAACATCGATGTTACTTCCAGCACTACACTGTACCTATGTAGGTACAAAGGGTATACTAGATTTGTGTTATGTATGTAACGGACAGAAGGAGACGTGGCAGACCCCAAGTCCTTTATACCAAAATACTTAGATACTCAGATGATCTTCTCCCATTCCCCCGCAGTAGAATTTCGTTCTTTTTGGCCACACCGCTTAATATTTATATTTTAAACTTAACAGAGATATTTGTCATGGTTTCATGCATCTGTGTGTCAAAAATGAACAAAATCGGACAAATACAACAAAAGTTATAGTCAAAAATGTACTAATTTCACTCCTCCTTGGCCGATAAACTGCATCAATCTTTGACTACACGTAATTATGGTAAAAAATTACCTAGAATCACCAATTTTGTTAAGATTTTTTATGTGGCCCTAATCAACAAACCCACATACCAATTTTATCGATGCGGACTCCCCGCCTCCTGCAATCGATTTACCGTCTTTTCTCTCACACTTCTCAACATATGAACTTGAAACTTAACCCATATATGTACTTTAAATAACTTTTTTAACTTTCGATTTTCATCAAATTCGGTAAAAATTTACGGAACTTATAGGTAAAAATATCGAAATTCACAAAAAAAAAAAAAAATTCCGATTGGAAAGTTCTTAGAAGGAATATGCAGGAATAAAATTGTTACGAGAAAAAAGGTACAGGGTATTCCACTGTCGGGCACCGCCTCGACTGTATAACAATTTTTTTTTTTAATAGGGTTTACTTGAATTTGTATGTTTCTTGTGTAAGTGTGTGTGCTGGATGTGTATATAAAGTGAATGTTTTAGCATCAAACCATGAATAATTTAATTTTTAATTATGTATTTATTCCTTAGCCTAGGCAACAATAACGTTGACATAAAAAAAAAAGAAAAAAAAAACAGACGGCAATATAAAATCAAACTTTTTCTAATGTTTTCGTTTTTGTTGTAATGTTTTTTTTTTTGTTTTTGGGCGAAATAACTTTTCTCTTTGCTTTTACTTGTTATACCCTGAACCTTAGCGTAAGGGGTATATAAGGTTCGGTCAAATCTATGCACCATAGAGAAAGAAGGGAATAATAAAGAGGAAAGCAACAAAATATGGGAAACAAAAAATTTTTTTTTTTTTTTAAATTACATTTTTTTATATACATAGAAACATGTACCGAAAAAAATTATTCCCAATACGATTTCTCCTACAAGTGATGTTTTCATGTCAGGGCTAACGCTTCCTCTGGCGTTCTGATTCTTGGATGCGCTTGATTTTGCTTTGCGCTTCCGAAATAGTCAGTGACAAATTGGCTATTTGCGATGTGGTGCGCTTTCCTGCTTTATGCAAGCTCATTCGGGCCGAAAAATTCAAAAATTTCTATAGCAATCGGAAAATACTTTGAGTGGTCGACCAACCGGCCGATCTTTGGATGCCGTATATGTGCAGACAGATGAAATTTTTTTTTCTACTTAACGCATCCCTCAAACCCACAAATAATTTCGAAGTGCCATATTATCTAAAATTTGGAAGTTACAGCTTTAGTTTATATGCTTTAAATTTGGGAAGTGAAAAAATCCTTCGATAGCAAACCTTACAATCGGACACATACAGTGTAACTCTAAGTCGGTCATGTCCGGCTGTAAAGCTCGCCATATTTTTTTATTTTGTTGCATAATGGGCTTCCATTTATTTTCAATGCGGCACTTTTGGATTTCCATTTTTTCTGAAGCTTTGCGCTGCCGCAAAAACAAAACAAAAAACAAAATGTCATATACATATCACAAAAAAGTTATGCTTGAAGGTTATAAAAATTCGAGTTTGAATTGAAAGTTTTATGCTACACTTTTCATTTGGCATAATTGAAGCAATTTAAGGTGTCTTCCTATCTGTCACACACACACACGCACACAATGGGTCCTTTAGGACTACGTGGCTAAAGTGATCGAAGCTGTTTCCCATGTTGACTTACATATGTGAATGTATGTCAAATATTTCATGTATTCACACACACACACGTTGGCACGTGCAAGTTTTTACATGGGCTCCGGTGACTTTCTAATATTTCTAGCACACTTTTACAGTAAATATTGCATGGAACAAACCGAAAAATAATGATAATGCTTCTTTGACAAATTTATACTGTATACCAGGGCTCGGTAGCCCACTTTAGCTCCGAAAATACAGTATAATATGAATGTACATTATGAAGCTACTAGTCTGTAAGTACTTTTTATAATATCTACAGTTTTCATTTGATTTTGAGGTGCACGAGTTGTTTTTACCAAAGTTCCCAACTGATTAAACAAAGACTTTCTTTGCCTTCTATATGTTAATGTGGAAGATAGCGAGACATACAGTGGCATATAAGTGGCGATTGTTTAGGCTTCACTGTATTTGCATTAAATTGGCATAAAATAAACAGCACGTATAAATTACAACAATGCAATGCCATGCGTTGTGTTTATGAATAAAACAATAACAACAAAAATAATAATAACAATAACAACAGTAACATGTCCCATATAAAGCACGCCATGTGAAAATGTGAAATTACGAAAGATGGCGGCAAGTGGCAAATGGCGGTTGGCAGGTGGCAGGTTTCAGGTGGCAGCTGATAGCGGCGCATACTTTCAAATAAAATTCAATGAGCCTGACGCACACACACGCATAAGCACACGCACACACACAGATAGCAAGAGAATAACATACATAAATACTCACTCATATTTATTATATGGAAAATATTAAAAATAACTGACATTTTGGGGCACTTTGCTTTTGGGAGCCGCTTTTGGTGTGGAAATTAAACACTCATTAATCGCGTGGGGGTTGCTTTTGTTGTTGTTGTTCTTGTTCTTATTTTTGTTGTTGTTTAATGCTGGACCACTTTAATTTCAAGATGCCGTATACGCAATACACTTAGGCACGCTATCTCACCTGTGAATATTCCCCGGATACGGCTTTGGCTACTGTACAGGCTGAGTTTTTGAGACTTGTTGTCACTTAGACGTGACAGTTTACTTTATTTTTTTTTTTTTTCGGCCGCTTTTACTTTATGGTGGAGCTAAAAATATGACTGTGCCTCTAGGAAGACCTCAAGTAATAGTAAGTGCATGTGTATGGGGCTGTATGCGGGCTTGTGAGGGTGCGTGACTTGCCTGTTTGTTAAAAGCCAACAATTGAAATTATGTGGCGTCCCACGGTAAATGCCAAGCAGTTCGCAACAGCATACAGCCACACAAAAATCCTTTCAATACAGAGAGAAAGATGGCGTCAATTCAATACAGAGAGAAAGATGGCGTTTGTTAAAGTCGGGCGCGGACGACTTTGGGATACCCTGTACAACCACATTGCAATCAAATCTGATATATTGCTTACGAACTTCAAAAGATATTTTTTTTTGCCAAATTTGGCTACGATATTTTTATAAACAAACAGAAAAAAAGTCGAATTTTGCACCAAACACGTTTTTTTGACCGATTGCTCCTATGGGGGCTATATGATATAGTCAACCGATTTTTATCAAATTTGGTACAGTGCTGGGGAACTCTAAAAAAACGTCCAAGTGCCAAATTTGGTTACGATATCTTCGATATCTTAACTACCATCACATTATATGGCAACTTTATATACATATTTGCTACTGAGTCTAGGTACATAGAAGAACCAAGGAGCGTCTGTTATGCATATCTCTGGAGAATCTTAATGTCGGAGGTGCTCGCCGTCCCCCAGAGCTGTATAACATACGCCCACACTGGATGAAGATTGCCTTATAAAGCTGTACTTGATTTTCTAGACTGAGCGGAGAAGGCGATTCTAAAATCCAGTACATTTTTCTTATTTTTTTCTTTTTTTTCGTTTTTTGAGAGGCTTACTCTGTGTAGATGCGAGTACATACAGTCATGTGTATACCTGTATATCCATCCCTTAACATTTTCGAACAAGAAAGCTGCACAGTAATTCAATATTGTGACCAACAAATTAGAAAGCGGTTGCTACTTTTACAACTATTTGCGTATACGACGTGTATGTATGCCAGCTCTTGCAAATTATGTGGCATGCGACATGTGGCATGTTGCATAGTACATATTTTTGCAGGGGAAAGAAAAACTTAAAAAGAAATCACAGAATGCTCTACTTATAATAGTGTTTGTATATATCGTATTTCTATAAAACTTGCACAGTATTTGTGCACCCACACATGGGTGACTCTTTGTTGCGGTGGTAAGTGGGTGTATTTGCATACATTACAAATTGAAGGGAATTTTGTGTGATAAAGAGAGTATAGAAGCTTGACGGGCAACCATTTACAGGTGCAGACTTTTTTTTTGTTGTTTTTTATACGCTGTAAGCAGGCAGTCCTCTGTACCAAAATTCTTATCATGATCTCAGTTGGCGATTGAGCTATGTAACCAAATAATCCACTGAAAACTAAAGTTGCAATAATAAATGAAGAAATACTTTTTTCTTTGAAAACAGGGTACAGAGCATGCCACTGTCGGGCACTGCCTCGACTATACCAAATTTTTCACCGAGCTAACGGGACAAAAGCCTTAACAATAGACAAGCAGCTTAATTGAGTTGAATATGCCAACAACAACAACAACAAAATAATTTAAGCTTATTTTTGAATTCAACCGCAAAAATATTTCAGTCATATTAAATAGCCAGGCGCATATAGAGGCATACTTTTTCTTTGACTCCTTTTATTATGAGGAATTTTATTATACGTTGAGAAGAATTCATTGTAGTATGCAAAAGTATATTATTTCCCTTACTCCTATGCGATATATGAGCTATTTAGTTTAATTAATTTTTTCACGTGGAATTCGTATGATGTGCGTATGTGTGTGCCTTTAAAATGACTTGCATTAAAAAAAGAAAATTAAATGAAAGGGTAATAATAGAGCAGAATTCACAATAGATGTGAATTACGAGAGCTAGTTCACTTTTCATTGCCCAAATTAATCACAAACTTTTGCATTTTTTAACACAAAGATACTCAGAACTTTATCTTTTACGGGTGATTTTCGTCATTTCAGGATTTCTTCCCATTGGATATCGCATAGTTTGACAACTGTCACATATAAAAGGACCGTACCGACCACTGATCTATATGATAGCAACCGACCTTATGGATCTTGATATATATCATATCTTATATATCATAATAAATAGTTACATGATAGTTATCGACCTTATGTATGTTCCAAGACACATTTATGCAAACGGACTGTTTCTTCGAAAAAAACTCCACCTGTGAAAACTATTTCGTTGAAGCAACGTAGCCCGATGAATTCGGAACGATATTTGTTGAATAGCCGAAAAATGTTTGTCCTTACCTCACTTACAGCCCCGACCTAACTAACGTTACTATCATTTTTATCATTTCCTCAAAATATTTTGAAAAACAATAAAACTTTTTTGTTTGATGCTTTCCAGTTTTTGCACTTTAACTCTAGAAAAAGAAACAGCAGGGGGCACTTCGAATTTTGCTAAAAACTAGTTTTTTGACTCATCGGCGAAACTCTAAAAAACTTCCACAAACAAACGAAATATCCATCTAAAACTTTTGTTTTTTTTCGAGGTCCTCTGAAACACCGCTATGGGACATAGCAATGTAGAAAATATAACCCCGATATCAAAAATATGAAGTATAAATATAGGAGTTTGAAAAATCAATCTATTCTATAGCTTTCAAGTTAAAGCGTTGAACTGAACTGTCTTAGATCCAACTTTTTTTATGTAAACAAAAAAATGTATTAATGCGAAAAGTTTCGATATTAATAGCGAAGAACCTTTAATTGTTAAAACCGTTCTTACTGTGCCATCTTTAAAACTTTGTCAGGCTAAAAAGCTGAAAATATTTTAGCAAGAAGGCAAAATATGAACAATAAATAAAAATATAATATGTTAAGAAGATCGTGAGAAACCATCGACTGTGGTTTTTAATACAACAATTTGTAAAACAAAAAAAAAAGTTTAACACAATACAAAATGTTTATATAAAAATTAGATATACATAAGTATGTCAACAAAACAACAGGTTTAAAAAAATACCTAAAAAAGCTTCGTCACAAGCAAGAAGAACCAGTTGTGAATTATAGTAGTGGGCTGCATGTACTCTGATAACAATTGTTAGGTTTGGAAAGATTACTGCGTTGCCTGGTCAAGGATCTGGCATACATGTTTAAGTTGCGCTAAGCATATTTTGGCGACCAAAGCATGCATGTTATACCAAATTATTTTTATTTTCAAGCCATTTTCACAGCTAAATCTATTTAGTATATAAGGTGGCGTACGTTAAGTCGGGCGAAGACGACTTTGGGATAGCCTGTTCCACCACATTGCAATTAAATCCTATATATTGCTTAAGAAAATCAAAATCGGTTCCATGGGACAGATCGGTCAGAAAAAGTTTTTCGCAAAAATTCGCTGTGTTTCGTTTGTTTGTGAAGATATCGTAAGTTTTTTAAGGTTCCCAAGTACTCTGCCAAATTTGATCAAAGTCGGTTGACTATATCATATGTATAGGATCCCCCATAGGATCGATCAACCAAAAAAAGTGTTTGGTGCAAAATTCGACTGTTGTTTGTTTGCTTATGAAAATATCGTAACCAAATTTGGCAATTAAAATATCTTTGGGAGTTCTTAAGCAATATATCGGATTTTATTGCAATGTGGTGGTACAGAGTATGCCAAAGCCGTCTGCGCCAGACTTTAACGTACGCCATCGTTTTTACTGACAAAGAGAAAAAAACAACAAAAAATTACAAAGTTTAAATAAAAATAATAATATTAAGCAGCTGACTGCTACCAATTAACGGTTAGTGACCGTACTAACGGAACTTGCGCTCTTCTGACAAGTAACATTAAAAGCAATAACATCACAATAGGTATTAATCTTTGGCTTTTGTCAACGACATTCAAGATTATCAATTTTGTTCATAAAGTGAAATTATGATAATGGTAACTAAATGTTTTCATTGTCATCTTTGTTTATGGGTCATCAAGAGTTAAGCGTTAAGAGTTTCAATGAAAATGCTGCTCCTGCTCCTGCTCCTGCCGAATTGTTTGTCAACTTGTCAACTTTAGCATTAATAACTGCAAATGTGTTTGGTGTCAAGGGTATTCCTGACTAAGGACCCTTTTGGCTGATACACTTGCACACACACACACACTTTGCTCATTATTTGTTGTTGTCGTTGTTATTTTTTTGCGTCTTTATTCAAAATTATTCAAGTTAAACGGCAGTTTGGTAAATGGCGCCAAAGAAAGCGGTGCAGAGAAAGCAATCACTAAGGTGCCGCCGCCATTGTTGTATGTATGTTTGTATGTATATAAGCAGAAGAAGGGTGACACAAACACAATGGTACATACACACCAAACCTCAGCACACACCACACACACACACAGTTGACGCCATTTTGTTGGCATCGCAAGTTTCTAAAGTAAAAGTAACAACAATCAAAAGAAAATGCCCAACTGTAGGCAAAAGTGTTTTGGTATTGGCTTTTCATATACTTGTATGCGTAGGTGTGTATGTGTGTATCTCATAATTCACAGACGTTGACATTCACGTTGTTATTGCTGTTCCTGTTGTTGTTGTTGTGGCCTATCTACTTGGTTAGTTTTCCATAACAAAAGCTAAAGCTACAAAAATTCCCACACTTTGCGCTGAAAAGTATGCAAGCATTTTATTGCTCATTAAAATGATTGCTTATGTTTTATGTTGCTGCCACATTCGCTTCCTCTTCTCTATTTACCATTTCCCTCATTTTCCGTTGCTCGTTTCCACTCACTCATTTAGTCAGTTAGTCACTCAGTCAATGAAATATTCACACACACACACGCACACGTACGCCTAGGCAATTTTCCGGGTACATCAACGACAAGTATTACGACGACAAAGTCTCTTTATGGGTCTACGCCAAGTCAATAAAATTTAATTAGCATCTAGAGCTAGGCGCTGTGCATGCTCAATTGGGGCCAATTTTTTGTCAAGCCTGCGATGCAAATCCTCCTCCATTCAGGATCCACTCTCCGGATCTACAACTGGAGCGTATTGGACTATACATAGACATACTACATGTACATAGTATATTTGTGCGTGTGTTTGTGTAAAAACTGATGATGAGTACGTGAATGTGGCGTCATTTAACAACCCTTCGCTATTTGTGCTCCCCTCAAATTTTCTATTGTTGTTGTTATGTTGTACAATATAAATTTACATACATTATCGAGTGGAGCGTGCGCCTCTTAAGTATTCCATGGCTTTTCCTATGTGTATATGTGCGTATCTGTGTGCCAGCTTTTCCTTTGTAGTGTGGTACTTTTCTGTTGGCTCTGGTGGTGGAATCTCCTTCACATTATTGTTGGCCAGACATAATCTACATTTTTATTGATTGCTTTAACATTATTATTATTTTCTACATAAAAAGAAACCATTTTCATTATACGAATACCTTAAGCTGCGTTTAAGCCAACCATCAAATTCAAGTCAAGAATGTTGACCATAATGTTGCTTGTTACTTTCCATATAACATACAATATAAGTAATCCACTTCGCTATCATATTTAGCAAATATTTTTGGTAGATTTTCCTTTTTTCAGTTTTCTTCTAAAATTGAGTACAGTGTTAAAAAGAATTGAATCTCTAACTTTCAACTCAATTATTTAAACATGCAATTACTATGCATTTTATTTTATAAGGAAGAATGTTGATTATGTTATTTACTACACAATAAAAAGAAAAAAAGCAACCAAATACAGTGCTTGGTCTACAATTCGTTATCTACGTTCAAGAAGGAACAAAAAAACTGTTCCAAAGGATTAAGATTTTTCGAGTACACTATTTAAGAGTTAACACGAAAGACTATACATAAAGTCGATTATTTGGCACAGCTTCAATCAGCCCACTTCTATAAGTTGACATATAATTCGACCCTTAACATGTTATGCAGACTTATTTAAAACCATAAAAAAAATTTACCCCGCGGATATAATTTTGTCAGAAGCTCCATCAAAAACTACCCAGTCTCCTTTCAAGCTCGTCAAAATCGGTTGAAAAGCGTGAAAATTAGTATGGAAAAAATTAAAAAAGGCAATATTCGGCCGTGCTCCGGAAAACGAATCCGAACATTTTATTCGGATTCGTTTTAAAACCGAATGTTTGGTGCTCCCAATTTCACCAAACCGAATTTTTCATGTTTTTTGAAACCGAATGTTTTGTTGCAAGAAAAAATTAAAACCAAGCAGCAAAATAGGTTTAAAAATATACGAATTTTGTAGTGAAATAATTTGATATTCTTAGATTATATTTATGCCAACTTTAAGTAATATGTTTATTGAAAATTATTTGTAATTATTTTTTTTCTGACTGAACTCAAAAAATAGCATGCACAGTCAAAACTTTTTTTTTTTTGTGTTCGTGCATGTGTACATATCCTACACGAACACATGACGATAAGTGCGACAGGGTTCCCGCGTTACACAAAGAAAATATCCCTTGTAACAAAAATAGCTAAATCGTGTTTAATTTCAATAAATATTGTTGCCAAAGTAATATTTTTGTGTAATTTTATTTAATATAACGAATAAGAGAATTTATCGGAAAAATAAGAGAAATACACGAATTAATCGAAAATAAAAAGGAAAATATCGACAAAAAAATTCGTTTTCCGGCGCACGCAAAAACGAATCCGAATAAAATTGTTTAGTTTGGTTTTTTCGTTTTCCGGAGCACGACTGAGTGTTTACTTTTCAAAGTAGTTACATTTCACCACATTCTATCCGGAGGACAAGGATATTGCCCAAAATCATTTTCGTCCTTTGGAAATGGGAGATGATGATGATTGCAAACGTCTGAATAAAAATAATAATTATATATTTACCTTAAGTAGACCCTAAGTTTTCGTGAACTTTTGAAATATTCCTAGTGTATAGGGTATATATTATAGATGGAATGTTCCGACTGTAACCGCCCTTCTTGTTGTTACTGTCGTTGTGCCAAGTTTTGGGCATATTTTCATTAAAAAGTTCTTGAAAGTGAACATGAACATGAAATTGTCTACTATCTCTAGATATACATATGCACATATGGATGGATGTTTGTGTTTGTACTAGAAGCATATATTCAATATTAAGCCAAAAATGTCAGTCACTTTGTTGCTGTGCTTCTAGCACATAGTACACAACAATTTTTTTCGAACAAACAATTATAATTAATTGCAAAAACTTGTTGGCCTAATAAATGGAAAAGGCATAATTTTTAAATTCTGTAAAAAACACAAACGGACGAAAAAAACCAAACAAAAGTAGAAAAATGGAAGCACCTTTGGTCGACAAGGCCAATATAGGTAATTAAAGGACTCCAGCACAGTTACAGGATGAGAGTGCGGAATGAAAGGATGGGTATTGATGAGATTCATTGTTATTCCAAAATAGTAAGGTAAAGTAATGTGTAAGATTATGAAGGGAGACTTTGACAAGTTGTTGAAATCGTCATTTCTGGCATATCCTTTCCTTGAAGAAAATGGATCAAACTCTGTTTATCGAATTCACAAAATGGTTTAGATGGTTATCGATTAAGCCGTCTATTACTTCCATTTTCTTTCAGTAGTCATCACAATGAGTGATTTTTTTTTAGCTCAAAGTAAAAAATATTTTCTATGAGCTATGCGGTTTCTAATCAAATTGAAAACGGGAACGATAATAGGAGAACATCGGGCTGTTTATTAAAAATGTTTGAGTCATGTCTGATTTGCTTGTATAGAAATAAAAAGATGGCGTACGTTAAAGTCGGGCGCGGACGACTTTGGGATACCCCGTACCACTAGCCTGTAATAAAAGCCGATATATTGCTTAAGAACACCAAAATACATTTGATTGCCAAATTAAGTTACGATACCTTCATAAACAACCAAAAACTGACGAATCGTTCCTATGGGAGCTATATGATATAGTCAACCGATTTTGATCAAATTTGGTACAGTGCTTGCGAACTATATCTTCATAAACAAATGAATTATCCATCTAAAACTTTTTGAGAACTTATTTTTCGAGGTCCTCTGAAACACCCCTATGGGAGCTATATAATGTAATCCCGATATCAAAAAAATAAAATAAACTTGTCTCCTATGGAATAATAAGGGATCTAATCTGAAAGTTTGGTTGCTCTAGCTCTTACCATCTCTGAGATCTAGGCGTTCATACGGACGGACAGACAAACAGACGGACGGACGGACAGACGGACATGGGTATATCGACTTCTCTAGTCACCCTGATCGTACTTTAGGTAACTTTGGGGGGTCTCCGACGACTCCTTCTATGTGTTACATACATTTTCGGCTTGCACAAACTTAATATACCCTTTGTACTATACGGTACAGGGTACAAAAATTTATCTGAGACTTTATCTATTGAATAAAAACAAATTTTAATTTTGGATAGAAGACAAATTTTTATTTTCTCCAATCTTTTCAAAAAAAGTTGTACAAAAAAAATGTTATCGTTAGATTTTTAGGGGGTTTGCTTATTAGACGTTCGCAATACTCTCATTCATACTTTAAAAATTGAAACAAAAAAAACTGACTGACTAATTGGCGATCACAGCCCAAACGGTAAAAGCTAGAGGGCTTTAAAAGTTCATGGAACTTTTATTTTCGTCATAAGTGAGCACTAAGGCGGACTTTTTTTTCATTGAATCGATTTACAAAGAGCACCTGCCTGGATTACTTTCGAATTCCGGAGAGTAAGGATTTTAGATCATTCTGACACCAAGTAGATGGGTCAAACTTTATATGGAAAAACTTTTTTTTTCTCAAATCGACTTAAAATTTGGCATATGGCCACTTTGATAATTCAATTCAGTAGATAATAAGCGGTTCTCATTTTGGATAGAATTTTTTATAAAACTATAAAATGGAGATCCTTCGTATGTAAAAAAGCATATCAAATATTGGGGTGAGGTTGAAACGAATGAAAAAAATCAAACGTATAAAACGTATCTCAAAAAACAAAACAAAAATGGTCTTAATGTTGATTCTTAAAATACTAATGAAAATATTGTCGCTAGTTGCAATTACAATTTTTTACAACTATTTATTATTGCTCAAATTTTTAGAGATAAAAAGAATAAAGAATTTAGCTGTGTCACTCATCTCCACGCTGTACCACGCTTTGTAATGCATTGCGATTGCATGACAAACAGCTGAATTTTTTGCGTTCTATAAAGGCGCCAAATTGCCAGGGTAATAATGGTTCCATTCGGTTCGGGTTTGGATCGGGTTAAAAGTGTAAGCAATAAAGGGCTACTAGGGAGGGTTTAAGAGTGTTGTGAGGTGTCAAAGTACACCGGGAAATGTGTTGAGCTTACGACAAGCAATAACGACAGCCACTAACAAAACCAGCCAAAGCAAATATTAATTTCTCATTCTCAGCAAGCTCTCTCTCTCTCTTTCTGTGTGTCTGTCTATCTCTCTTTTTGGAATCCTGTGCAATTTTGCATAGCATCGCATCACATAACACATTGCATACTTTTGTGCGCGTTGCATGAAAATGGCAGCTATTCCTCTATGTTTGTGCTTTGTGCTTGTAGATTGTTCCTTATTTTCTCTTTTTTTTTTTTTAATAAAATGAAAATGTTTGTCTTGTGCACATGTAGTGGGATGAAATAATTTCATTGAGTTGGAAGTTCTTTTTCGCATTGTTTGCTTATTGAATGAGCCAAGATGTAAGTGGTGGGTAAGTAAGAGGGGC
This sequence comes from Chymomyza fuscimana, assembly GCA_949987675.1. NCBI lineage: Eukaryota > Metazoa > Arthropoda > Insecta > Diptera > Drosophilidae > Chymomyza > Chymomyza fuscimana. Next base: position 64,972,654 of record OX465090.1, on the reverse strand, counting down.
ATGCTACGATACTATGTATGTGTTATAAAAGTAGGCCACATTATTATATCGCAAATACACACACCCACACACACATACACAAAAGCCACATACATATGTATTTGTATAGACACACTTAGTGAATGAAATGGCCAGGCATATGTGTGACACTAATCGAGCCTGCCCTTATTTATTTAGCTGCCCCTCATTCCAGTCTCTCACTCTCTCTCTCACTCTTTTGCACTCACACACACACGCACACAGTACTTTCTCTCTCGTTTTCACTTGGGTTGCAATCATTCGTTTTGATTTCACAAACACTTTATCACTTAATGTTCTTTGGTAACAATTTCATTCGCTCCATTTTCATACTCTGTACGCATTTTAACAATAGGATATTACAAGTGTTTAAAGCTATTTGAAACACAAAAAGTTAAAGAATGGCAAATTATTTATAGAAAATAAATAAATCGTTTTTTAATAATGAAAACTCCTGATGGATGGATGTGGATGGCTTGTAAAGGATGTCTCGCTTCATTTTAAATATTTGGCAATGCTATAATTTGAATTTACTTGCATCCTTATGTCTAATAGTAAAGCAGAAGATTCTAATATCAGTATGTCAGTAATCTCTTTGAATCGAATGTTAGCCCAACGATAATTTGGCCACGGGCCTAAAATATCAGGGGGAGTGTGAGAAATATGCCAAATATCTACAATGCTACATATTCAGCCTTGTCGAAAAAACCAATTCGAACAATTTTATTCGGATTAGTTGTTGTGTACTCCGGAAACCGATTTTTTTCCAGATATTTCCCTTTTTGTTTTCGTTAAATTCGTATATTTTCCTTATTTTTCCGATACATTCTCCTGTTGTGTTGGCGCGAAATTATTTTTGTCTGATACAAAACAGCTGACATGTTGCCGCAGCTCTGCACCTTTTTTTTATCACTATATGTTGTTTACATTTCATTTTCATTAAAATGTTGCTAGTTCTTTATTATACTTTATATTAAACAAAATAACACAAAAATATTACTTTATCAACAATATTTATTGAAATTAAAGACGACTCAGCTGTTTATGTATAAGGGAAATTTTCTTTGTGTAGTTGAGTCAAAAAAAAAATAATTAAAAATAATTGTCAATAAATATAATATAAACTTTAAGTTGGCATAAATATTTTCTAAGAATATCAAAGAATATTTCAAAAATTATTTTAGTATAAAATGCGTATTTTTTTAAATGTTTTGCTGATTTTTTTTAGTTCCTCTTCCTCCTCTTCCTCTCAAATCACATCGTGTTCCGGAGCACGGCCGATTATTTTTTAAATATTTACCATTGTTATGTGATGTCTATAACTTAAATAAAAATTGTTATTATTATCTTTTTTTTTTTTTTATGATTTTAACCTCTTTCTTGATTACCATAAAATAATTACAATGCCAGAATAATTTTATAAAATGAGAAAATAAAGAACTTTGCAAAGATGTACGCTTGCCGGGACCATTCTGTTTTTTAGGTAAAGCAAAAAATTTCAGATATTGTATCCAACGGATCTCGATTGAAAAAATCGATATTGCAATTTACTCTACGATTTGTTTGCATGCTCAGTTTATTGGACGCAGAGTACAAAAACAAAGAGTATCATCTTGTCATCTTGTCCGTTGGCAGTCATCTTACTTGCACTTGCTTGTCGTTAAGTAAAACAATTGAATTGTTAACTGAACAATTAAATATTTTATTATTATTAGATTTTTGCTTGCCATTCAAGTTTGTTTGGTTTTTTTTTGGCTGCTCTTTTTTTTCCTTTTAGCAATGACGATCCTCTTGTCCTTTGGCATTGTTGTGCTGCCACTTAAGAGCATTTTTGCTCCTTTTGCGCTTTTCCTTTTGTTGCCTTTTGGCTTCTTCATCTTCTACAACTTCTTCTTCTTCTTGTGCTTGTTGTGTTGCCTTTTGATTTCGCATGTGGCAAAAATGGCGGTAAGCTGTTAACAGTTGTTGGCAGTTGTTGCTCCTGTTGGCTCTTGCCGCAAGTAGATTTGCAACATATACTCGTAAATATGTATTGTATGTATTTCTTGCCCCTTGTTATTTGTCATTTGTATTATGTGGCTTGGTTTCTCTTGCTTCCTCACTTTCTTGCCGTTCTTTGTTGTTGCTGCTTATGCTTTAGCTACTATTTCTTTGGTTTTGGCTTTTCATTTGTTGTTGGTGGTTTTCGGATTTTGATTTGAGTGTTGAAATTTTGTTGTTTGCTGTTTGTTGTGCCTGTTGTCGATGTGGTTGTCAATGTTGTTGTTGTTGTTGCCGTGGTTTTTGTTGCTGTTGTTGCTGAAGGCATTGCCAAAGCCATTTAGGTTTTTGAATTTATGGCCATTTTGCGTTTTGTGGCTACTGCTTCCTTTTCTTCTTCGCAGTCTACTGTTTCTTCTTTTTCTTCTTCTGCTTTATCTTGCAATGCCCGGGCAATTTATGTGTGTTCACCCATACGCACACACTTTGTAACTATGCGAGTGTGTGTGTGTGCGTGTTTTGATTTACGGCTAAATGTTAAAAGGCAAAGCCTGACTCCGGCTGTTGACCTGCTTAAAGCGCCAAAACAGATGCGTGCAAAAATATCTTGCAGCGAGCTACAGCAACAACAAAAATATGGCAAATATTAAGTCCCACTCGGTTGACTTTGAGATACCCTTCACCAACACATTACAAGGCAAATAGTTAAAAAAAAAACGAACATTTTTTTAAATCCAATTTAACTTGAATTTCAAACATTGTTACGAATTTAACCTTTCCAGGCTACGCCCATGATGCGTGTTTTAATATAACGGCGAAAAAAATTTAAAAAAAAATATAATATATTCAGTCGAATTTTGCACCAAACACGTTTTTTTAATAGATCGATCCTATGCGGGCTATATGGTATTGTCAACCGATTTTCATAAAATTTGGTATAGTGCTTGAGGAGTATGAGAAAGTGACATATTCGTAGATTTTCGCAACACTTCGTCAATTTAAAAAAAAAAAAACTGGGGCTCAAAAATAAAAATAAATGTCAAAAATGGATTCCTCGACCCCAAAAACCCTAATATTCACATTTGGCTATATGAAAAATAACGTTTTTTTGTCTAGTTCAATTTTTAAATATTTTGGAAAAAACCTATTTTGAAAATAGCGGAAGAGGACAAAAGAGAGTGACGAAAGGAAAACCATGCAATTTAATTGAATCGAAGGCAATCAACAGGTTAGGACGACGAATGAATAAGCCTGGAGCGTGACCTACGAAAATCTAACCACAGCAAATCGCACTGCCTTCAACTGAACATTACTTTACACTCGCCCTTTAAAGCACATTTGTCGGAGTCGCTAACTAAAAACAAGATTTGTCCAACAGCAATTAATTTTTATAGCCTGTACCTGTAAGGTATAAGGGAGATATTAAGTTGGTGCAAGCCGAAAATGTATATAACATAAAAATTGAGACCTGTCAAAATTTTAGGCTAGATCCCTTAAATAGTTTTCATAAAGTTATTAGAGAGCACCTCGAAATATAATAATATGCATATATGTATTTATATCGTATAGCCCGCATAGTCAAAATAGCGTTTTCAGCGCAGAATTGATAGTTCGTAATTTTCAGTTAGCTCAAGATACCTTATAAAATTGGTAACACAATATTTTTATTCGTAAGCCTGCAAAATATGATAATCTATATTTTCTCTCTTCTATCTTTCTAGTCATTCCCCCAAAGTCACCCCACGTAAAGAACTATTATTTTGGTAATATTCTTTCTTTTACTTCTATTACCATTTAACCTGAGCTTATTTATGTAAGAAGTAGAGGTGCCGACTAAGTGTCGAGTTGGCAGCTCTTAAGCAGCAGCGTCAAATACAAAATTGGAATATACAATATGAACTTGAAATTATTTTTATTTGAAATATTTGAAAAATGCCTTCAAATAACAGAGTTTTGAAGAAATAACCTTAAATTTCGAAATTTATGTCGAGAAATGGACGTTTCCGACCAATGTGCAAAGTGGAAACAACATTGTTGCAATGCCATTTTGGTGTGAAGTGGAAATTGAAATGCTTAAAATGGCAAAAGACAGAGATAGAAAGAGAGAACAAGAGTGGAAGAGGAATATGAAAGAGAAAGAGCGCTGCATTCTTTCGCATCTATGCTAAGCGAAGTCCAAGGGCAAATGCTTTGCATTGCTTTTACTCTACGTCACGCCTTGCCATCGATACAAAGACAACTTTTAATGCCATTTAACAAAGTTGTCGTTGTCCTTCGGCAAACACACACACACACACACACACACACACACACACAAAGACAAGCACACATACCAATAGAGAGAGAAAGAGAAAGAGGAAGGGAGAGTTGTGGGTTTATACACATAAAAGGCGTAAGCCGTATAAAGTAAGAAAATAGTGAGAAAATAAAGCAAACTTTAAGGCATTGCAGCTTATTCGTACACGCTTAAGGATAGTAAATTTTGTGACCAAGTGCTAAACGAAATGGCAAAGCCATAGCTCACGATATAGAAATCCACTAAAGGGCTGTTTGATAATAGAATAGGATGCCAGTTAGTAGATACGCAGAGTTGCACATTGCGTATACGCAACCATAGCAGTTTGGAAAGGAAAGGCGGAATACTTCTCATAGTCATATCCAACACAAAATGTCCTTAAATACAAATTCTATCATATTCAAAGAACAGAATTCTACAAATGCTAGCAACAAATTTTCATTAAGGGTATTCACGCGGAAAAACTCAACAGTCCAATGGCCAAGGCGTGAATATTTTTTGAATAAATTATGAGTTCAATTGTTGAAATTATGCTCTTTTTTTCCAAATTTAGTGCATTTTAAATTTAGCACGTTGGTACTATACTATGTTTACGAGTTGATGCAGCCACTTACAAGTAAAAATACTTAACTTAATTTAGTAATGGTTCCTCTAAGTTTTATTAAAATTCAAATTTGTTTACTTTGATGGGGTAACACCTGTGTGGAATCTTCAGAAAATCGATTTTTTTGTTTTTAGCTGAATTGGTAGTTAATTATGTTGGAAATCATGTCCCGAAGTGATTTAAAAAAAAATATATATCTTTTCCCCCACTTATAGGCGTCCGGCGCATGGCACACCGCTGCGCGGTTGGTTCAGTTTTACAACTTTAAAAGCGTTTTTCTCGAAACCACTTTTTTCGAATGGCTTCACGAATATCTCAGTCAATTTTTATTCGATCGATTTGAAGTTTTGACACAATCGTTATAGCATCATTTTCTAGTGAACCACATAGGATTTTGTCGAAAAATTAAAAATTTTTTATTTTACAATTTATTTTTCATGATATTTTTTGACGAAAAGAAGCGTTTTTTAAAAACTTATGCCATTTTTTATAAAATTTATATTTTTGAAAACCCCTACGTGGTTCACATGCTTTTTTATTCATAGATTAAGAGGAAATTTTTTTTTTTTGTGTTTCAGATCAATGGCGACGTCAAAAAGCCGTGGAGGCCTTTCCGAAAATTAGTCACGTACTCGTAGCTCTCTGCAGGCGCCATTTTGTTTTTTATTACTTTAGAAAAATTAATTTTTGTAGCTCAAAATATATAAATATATCGTCCGCTATTTGGATTTTGAATATAAAATAAAGGTTCTTTGAAAGAAAATCGAAAAATTACCTTAAAAATGCATGCTCCACACAGCTGTTAGTACAAGGCAACTCATTGCTTTTTTCATCACAAAATGGCTAAAACAATCCAAATGTTGCAGTGTGAAAAATGCCATAAATAGCGATCTCAACAACTCAACATTTAAAAAGTATAATAGAGTCTGAGTTAAGGAAAAGTTAAATTGACAGTTAAAACTCAGCACTGTACATTTTATTGCTGTATAAGTCCTCAACTCAACAGCAAGCGTGAATACCCTGATTATTTACACAATAATTTGTTGAAATTGAACAAAATGCGAGTGAATCGGCTTTTATCTAGGAAAAGTAAGAAAGCAATTTCGCAAAAAAAGCAATTTTTTTGGCTTATAAATAACGTTCGAGTTTTGGGCAAGTGAGGCTTCTTGCCTAGCTTTTTTTCCAAGTGCATAACACACTTAACTTTTATAGGCGGAGCAAAAAAAAGAGCAAAGGTACAGTGGGTTCACTTTTTTGATGACCAGGAGGGGTTGGTTACATGGCTGATTGTAGTTCCTACTCTGTATGCTCCTTGTTATTGTTGCAACAATAACAACAACAACATCAGTTGTTGCTCACGTCCTTTTCGTTGCACTTGCAACTGCTACTTTCATTGGCATTGAGTACCTGGGCCCTTGCAACGGCCACAGTGGCTGCCACTGTGACTGCAAAATTACTCGGCCAGGTAGTTACTTGTAGTTCCTGCTGCTTGTGCTTTGTCCTTTTATGCCTTTTTTATGCCTCTTGCTCACTTTTATTTTTATTGTCTGAGCTGCAGTTCTTTTTATAACTTTTTTGTTTTATTGACTCGCCCTTTTTTTTTTGTTGATTTTTCTTTGATTTGAAGTCATTTTTATGTTGTCTTTTTTACAGCTTGATGCAATTTGTATACACTGTCCCCTCAAATGTTTTGTAAATTATTTGGATCAAGGCAGATTTTTTTTCTTATACATTCTTATATTTTTTCTTCTTTTTTGTGGTAATTTTGAGTGTTGTTGTTTTTATGCAAGTCTGATCTAAATCATTGATTAAAGTCCCAAACGAGATATAATTAAAATAATTATTTCTAAAAAAAAATTATTTTAGGAAAAATGACAGACAGTGTATCTCAAAGTCGGAAGCGCTGATTTTAAAGATCGCCATATTTCTTTTGCTTTAAAGTTAGTGCAATTTTCTACTACAAATTGCAATGCGTGTGCGTGTGTATGGAGGGAGGTCCTAAAGATATTCTTTCGACATAAGGTCAGCCCTTTACCATTTGACTTTTGCAGCTTTTCATTGATTTCCATTTAACATTTACTGCGAGTGATTCAAGCGTATGCGCTGCCATTGTATTAACCCATTTTACAAATACACACACACACAATGTACATAAATTGATTTAGATATATTCTATGTATACCTATAGTATATGCCCACACCAATGCTTATATGAATTCGATTTGGTTTTGCAAATAGCAAATTTGAACTCACGCCTCATTTGACTGAGTAATAATGGATTATAGAAGGCGCTAAAAGTGGCCCAGAAATATGTTTAGTATCCATTGTTGTCTTTGTTGTTGGCATGTCCTTTGTTGAGTGGTTGTTGTTGGTATTTTTTTTGCCATTTCAATAATGTAAAAATTGCAACAATAAACCAAATGTTGCACAAATCAATCATTATTATTATGCGCAGGCGCAAAAGATAAATTTTCGCTTACTTAAAAAACAAACAAAAGTGTTAAACCAAAAAAAATTAAATTTTTACTAAATCGAAAATAAGGCACTTTTTTTTTCTATATATGTATATATATATAGAATAACAGATGAAAGCATGTTTTACGTATGAATAATAGAGATTGGAGATATTTAAAAAATATAGTACATATTTTGTATCAAATTTATTATAAGGACGTATGTAACGAGAATTGCCAAAATCCATCAAACAGATATTTTCAACTTACAAAAATATATTTAAAAGAAAACACATTTAGTCAACAGATAGAAAAATAATTGTTTTGATATAAATAATGTAAATGCTGCTTAAACCAGTTGTGAATTGTTAGCCCCAAAATGTTTAACTTTATCAGCCCAAGGCATGATGCAATAAAATTCGATGTGCAGTCGACTCAATTAAAGCATTCCATTACTTTCCAAATTATGTACGAGCATCGTTTATAAGGAATCTGGGTATAATAAGTATTAAGTATAAGCATACATGTACTTACATAGCCAATTCATGTGCTCCGTGTACTCGACCTTGCGCTTCAGATCCTTTACAAGGGCGCGAAAGTCATCATCATTGAAATGACATTGAATAATCGTATTATTCAATTGCAAAATGCTGTACTCATTATTTCCGTTATTGGAAGCAGCAGCAGCGGCAGCGGCTGCCGCCATTGTCACTGCATCTCTTGTCCCGTTCAGTGCGTTCGACTCGACATCTGTGGCACTGGCTCTCAGCTGATTGCTCACAGCGGCCACGCCGGCGGTGGTGGCATTGGTTACTCCCAGGCTGCCACCGCCGCCGCCACCATCGACATTGTTGCAAGATTTGCTTAGTATAATGGTGGCGCGATTGGCAATGGAGTTGGCGGCCAGCAGATGCTCACCGGCGGCACCACAGGAGCCGCGATGAAATGGAAACTTCGCGGTTGCCGTTGTGGCACAATTGTTGTTCTTGAGCGTTATCTGCAGCTGATTGGATAGCGCGGCAGCGGCATGAATTGCAGCATGGCTGCCGGTATGCAATGGTGAGCAATCACTGGCGCGTCGTCGGCGTGGATTATTCTCATCCGGTTGCAAGAAGGCTGCAATATGGCGCTGCTGACTTGAGCTGGCAGCGGCGACAGCTGCATCACTTCCCGCTGCTGAGACGGCAGAGGTGGCATTGTTTGCATTGTAGTTGTTGGCTTTGTCGGTGGTGGTGGTAGCGGTGGTGGTGGTGGTGTTAGTGTTGCTGCTGCTACTATTTGCAGCGGCTTCCATGTTGTTATCATTAGTGCTGCCGCCGCCACCGCCTACGCCGACGCTGCTGCTGCACTGCGCTGGCTTCGACTGTAGTAGACGTTCCACACTGGAGGAGGACATGGTACGGCTATCTTTGCTGCTTCGTAATTGAGTGTGCTTCTTGTTGTTGTTGTTGTAATTAATATTGTTATTTATGCTGTTGTTGTTGTTGGCGGTTGTTTTTGTTGTTGTTGTGAAGGTGGTTACGCTGCTGCTGCGTCTACGTCGGATCACAGTCAGCTGACTGCTATGCTGATCCTCGTACAGCTGTATTAGTAACTCCTCTAGCAATCGAATAGGTGCACGATTGGATGTTGAAGCCGTAGCTGATGTAGCCGTTGTAGAAGCCGCTGAGCTGCTGCTGGAGGATTTGCGTCGCACCGTTGTTGTCGCCGTTGCTGTAGCAGTCGCTGTTGTTGTTGTGGTTGCTGCCAAGTTTGTGGTTATGTCGGCATCGAGATTAAGCTGCTGCTCCAAATCCGTTACAGCTGCCGCTTCTGCGTCTGCAACCACTCCGTCGTCGTCGTCGTCGTCTTCGACGTCCAGATGTGCCGTGCTACTGGCGTTAGAGCTTAAGCCAAGACTAGAGCTGGCACTTTCGTTTCCGTGACCGTTGCCGTTGCAACTGCTGCTGCGACTGCGGCTACAACTATGTATGTTAGTTGTATCTGACGCTGTGGCGGCTGCTGTTGCTGCTGCTGCTGCGCTAACGGTGACTGTGGCAGCGGCCAATACCAGCGCACGTTCACGTTCGCGCCCTGGATCAAAAATCGAGTGCTTTAGCAGTATCTCCTGCAGCTGACGTCGTTGCCTCCGAGCGCTATACGGATTTACCAAATGAAAATCTCCGTAGTACTTGGCCAGACCACGCACTCTTAATGCTATATAGCCGATCTTGCGCAGAAGACGCACATCGGCGGTTAGCGCAGCGGCGGCCGCTGCCGCAGCAGCTGCTGCAACACTGGGCTGTAGGTGTTGTAATTGAGATTGTTGGTGTTGTTGTAATTGATGTTGTTGTTGTTGTTGCTCTCGCTGCTGCTGTTGCTGCTGGTGTTCCTGCTGATGTTGCTGTTGACGTCTTGTGGCATGTCCAAGTGCAGCGTTTATATGACCAGCATCCACAACAAAGCTGGAGCTTGTGTTGCTGGCAGAGGAGGGCAAACGAGAGCTGTGCGTTGCGCCGATCGCTATGTCGGCATCGGCGTCAACGTTGGCGTCAGCGTCAGCGTATTCCTCGTCACTATCGTCGCTGCTGCTGCTAGCCGCCCTACTCGTTGCTTGTATGACGGTGGTTGTGGTCGTTGTTGTTGTGAGTTTCGTTGCTGGTGGTGGCTCAAAAGCTTTAAAGCTCACACTCTCAAGTTCGGCTTTAACTTCGACTTTGACATCGGCTTCTGTGTATGCTTCGTCTGCTGATGCTGCTAACGCTGGCGCTCCTGCTGCTGTTGTTGTTATAGCTGCGCTGCTCGTTGTTGTTGTTGTTGTTATAATTGTTAAAGCTTCCAGCGTATCCTCGTTGCAACTTTCGTGTGTTGCAGACGTCGTCGTTGTTGTTGTTGCTGCTTCTGCTGCTGCTGTTGTTGTTGTTGTGTGTTGCGCGTTGCCACGTCGACTACTGCTGTTGCAGCTTTTGTCCTTGTACATTTATAACGAGCAGTCGCAGACCCGTCCGTTAATGTGTTTTTGCTTTGTTTGTATTTAAAGCGTTTACGGCGCGTTTTGCTCGCGTTTCTCGTGTTTTTAACAGCGGTTTTTATCGCCTTTATGCAATTGTTATTGTTATTTGATTTGGTTGTTGTTGTTTTGGACTTGGCTTTCTCTTTGTCACTGTGCTCTTTGCATAAATTAATTTACTGGCCGCTCTTTAGCACCCGCGAGCGACTCCCCCTCCCACTTACTGGCACTCCCTCGGTCTGTATGTCTGTCCTTGTCGCCTGCTGCTACTGCTACTCATATTTTTTTTATGGCGCCTTTTTTATGAGCGATTCCTTTTTTTTACTTGCAATTTGTTTTTGATTTTTATGCTTCGCTAGCAAAGTTATGCAAATTTGCTATATGATGTGAATGATGATCATGACGATGACGATGACGATGATAATGATTAAGTTGGTGGCGTCTCCAAAATCTGAACGTTTGTCGAGAATAGCCGGGGCGGGGCGAGCGCTCAAATCAATTCAGTGGAAAATTTGCCGCTGTCTTGTTGTTGTCTTCTTGGTCTTTATTTTTTGGCATGCTATACAGCTTGTTACTGCTTTTTTTGTTGTTTCTGCTATTCCTGTTATTGTTATCGCAGTTATGTTTTACATATTATTGTATTTTAATTTTGTATTATTTAACTGTTCTTTTGTTTATACAAAGCCCTCGTACCGCCCTTTAATGTTCTACGTTTGCGTGTGTGTCTCCGTGTCCGTATCCGACTTCTTATTGTTCAAGCTGATTCGCTGGCACGCGTCACTTCCGTTTCCGGTTGATACGAACACAAACAGTCAATATGCTGCAATCAGCATTATATTTCTAAACATTGCATTGACAAATCTGTAAGTAGAAAGAAGGCAAAAGGAGAAAAAGAAATCGCATTAGAAACATTAAATTTATAATAGTCCATTAAAGTGCTACGCCTTAACACTAAATTGGTTTTATAATAGCAGACAATGTACGAAATCGGTTTGATGGGAATGGCGATGAAAATTTTTATACCCATTATATTTTAGGTACGAGCGCTTATTAAGTAAGTCAAAAAAATGTTTCTAAAAGGAAATGAGTAAGACCCCATGGTCACTTTTTTCATTTATTCGTCAATATCTCGTGAACAAAATTTTGTATCGACATGACGATTAGATCGAAAGGTATTGATGTGCTCTTTACAGCGATATATGATGTGTACAGATTAAGTAAAAATTATTGAAGTAACAAGCAACCAAAGATAAAAAAAGTGTAATTTTCGACCATTTTTCAAAAATACACATTTTCAGATTGCTTTTTTCTAACGAAAAAAAATTTTTAAAAATTATGTTAAGCTTTAAGCTGAAAGAAAATTCTTTTACGGTGTAGACGATTTGCTGTCCAATGTTCCTAAAATTTACTTCAAAACCCAAATCTATGTAAATGATGGAAAAACAAGAACTTTAATTCTTAATTTTAATGTTACTCTTAAAAAAAGTTGCTTTCCTTTTTTATTTCTTAAAATAAAAATATAATTTTTGTCTTCAATAAAATTAGCGTTTTCTTAAATGCCTTTGTATTGCAATTAATTTTTTTATAACGCGGTCAATCCGAGTCATTCACAATCAAATCAAGCATTTTGTACCAGAACTGATCGTAAGTTGCAGACTGCAAAAGCAATCATACCACCTGCCTGAACTGAAATATTAAATGTTGCGTCTCATACCGGATCGAACTCAAACACACATCCCTTTGTGCGTTATTCGAACGAACTGAACCGCATTATCAGCAAATATGATTGAGCTGACTCGACTGTAAAGTTCCTACTAGTTCATTTTATTTTTCTGATTTTTGCTTAAAAAAAATGTTTAATGTTCACTTCTTTCATAAAACTTCTAAAAAAACATAATTTTGGGTTAAAGCCATTAGGAGATTAAAATTTATTAAGTTATCGATTCAGCTTACAGTAAAAAAAATTTGCAAATACCGAAATAAGTTAATTAAAGTCCGCTAAAGCAAAACAAAAGCTGCTTGAAATCAGCAAATAAACAAATGTATAAATAAACAAATAGAAATATACACAAAGTAAATATTTAATATATTTTTTTATTTGCTATCTCTGTAGCTGCTGTTGTAGACTTTTGTTATGACAATCGATTGATTGTCAATGCAACCAGTCCAACGTGCGAGCACAATTCCTTTACATTCTGGCCAACAGATAAAGCCAAGGGAGTCGGCCCGTCCGGCCGACCACCAATGATGTCGATGATGAGAGCAACGGAAAAAATGGCGAATAAAAAAGAGAATAAAGAACTATGGATAAACAACGACAATTGCACAAAGCAAGTCAACAAAAACAGTATGTAACAGCAAAAACAACGACAAGAAGCTCAACAAAAGCAACTATTGAATGTATAAGAGGGCTGACAACGCGTCGTTGAAATTGACAGTAAATGTCAAAGAGTGACAACTCACTAAAACAATATAATGACAAAAAAGGAGAGAACAATTATAAAAAAAGGAGAGAAAACTTTAAAAAAAAGGATGTACACTCCCAGAGCAAAATATTCATTTTGGGCATGTGCACCTATAGCCCGTGCGGGCAGATATTGCAACGAATCTTCTACCCAAAGAGTGACTAAAGTGTTAAGTTGCTTGCCTATACAATTGATATACAAAAAAAACATGGATCGTATCGAGCAAGATTACTCCGCTGATCTAGCAGCTACATATAGTGTGTCGGAAGGAAAGCAAAAGTAATACAAATCCAGCGTGGCAACCCTTTTTTTTTTTTTTGAACTTTAGGAAAGTTAATATAACGCACTTGAATCTTTTAATCGAGAGACTAGATTTTTGAGATTAAAGATTTGAAATTATTACTTTTGTACCACATCCGGTGGCAACTTTTGCAACACCTGGGGGTTTTTTTGCCAAATTAATCAATTAATTATATATGAAGGGCGATATTTATTGAAAAAAATGTTCTTCGGATATTGTTGGGAAAGTGATGCAGGAATGCAAAGAATTCCAAGGAAATTGGGAAGTAAGACCATATAAAATTTTGGGAATTGCCAATGAAACGCATTACAATTATTTTACATCAATCTATAGAATTAAACAATAAACTTTAAAATTACAAACCGTTTGAATAGAAAATTGCGACCAATTCTTCTCCGTTGACAAAATTTGCATTCAACTTGAAAGTTAAATATTTCATAGATAGCAAGATTCCGCATTACTACGTGAATTTTAGTTTAGCTCTTTGACTTAATCAAAGAAGATATTAAGTCTTTTATAACGATTACGTCAACAATAATGTTTGTTTCTGGCGACGAATGTCAATAATTAAAAAAGTTATTATTTGTGTAAATCAAGATGTTTAACGAATTGGTAGAATACTAAATGAATAAATCCTCTTCAAAACTGTTTACAAAAACTATTAACATACCACAAAACAGCTGGAGATGTGTCATACACACTCACACGCACATACGCACATACGCACACAAACAAAACCGACATCCTCTGCTGAAAACAAAAGGAAATTTGACAGGATAATCGGTCAGCTGACTCAGCGTCAGACAAGAGCATGGAATCACAAAGATCATGTGAGCTTTGCTTACCGGCAGGAAGCATGCAGAGTGTTGTTATGCTGACGAGATGGCTGCAGGTGTGTCAGCAGGGGACTGCATAGATATACATATCTGTCCAACCCTTCGACGATACCATAAGCCAGACAGAAATAATTATGACGCATCGACCAATGTGCAAGCAGCACAAGGTCTTCTCTTCTTAAACTTTTTTTTTGTCGAGGAACCTGCAGCCGCTTGCCCAACTATCTGCATCGTTTTTCGCTTTCTTTTTTTTAAATATTAAAGAACATTGCTTCACACTTTTTTACACACATGTAACTGATACAGCGACAACAACGGCAAAGGTAACGCCAACAATAACGGCAACAACAATAGCAACATGGCGGCAAAACGCAAACAGAAAACCGCCAAAGCCGTAAGCTCCAAGAACCAAGCCCCAAGCCAAACAAAAAACGTTGCTAATAGCTTCAGACCTGGTCTATAGGCTCCTTTCTAACGTTACAAAAGCGTGGCCAACTTGTTGAATGTTGACAACATTTTATTGTTTATTTGTTTTTTTTCTTTTTTTGCGCATTGTTATAATTTTCATTTTATTTGTTTAGCACGGCAGCAAACAAAAAATCCATAAAACAAAAACAATATAAAATGTTTTTAAATAAGCTCAGACAGGCAAAATTTGCACCTCTTCTAGCTTATTCTACCTGTTTTTTTCGTTTTGTTCTTGCTAGCTCTGCGTGTGAAAGAGAATCAAGCAAACGAGCAAGTCTCAACTCCTGCATTCCGATATTTGTGAAGAATTTGCGAGTTTTTCAAAAACCAAAAGTTCGGAATTTATTCGGGCAATTCATTTGCGAAAGCCAAAATTGATTAAGCTTAGGATTTTAAAATTCTCTCAATTTTTTTTTTACAATTGGAATTGAAAAGTTGCGCAATAACTTTTATTTTTGATTTTTACTAAACGATATAATATCATTTTTATGATATCAGGGTTATATTATACAGCTCCCATAGGCGTATTTCGAACGACCACGAAAAAAACAAATTTGGTATTTGAGTTTGCCAGCACTGTACCAAATTTTATCAAAATCGGTTGACTATATTAAATAACTCCCATAGGACCGATCGCTCAAAAATACGTGTTTGATGCAAATTTCGTTGCGATTTGTTTTTTTTATAAAGATATCGTAACCAAATTTGGTATTTACTAATTTTTTAGAGTTCCCCAGCACTGTCCTAAACTTGATCAAAATCGGTTGACACAGTCATATATCCCCCGTAGGACCGATCAGTCAAAAAATGTCTTATGGGCAAAATTCGACTGTACCTATAGGTACAAAGAGTATACTAGATTTGTGTAATGTATGTAATGGACAGAAGGAAGCGTGGCAGACCCCAAGTCCTTTATACCAAAATGCTTATCATAATCTCGGGTATTGAGCCATGTCCGTCTGTCCGTCTGTATAAACAGCTAGTTTCATTCAATGATGATTTTCATTTTTATGTCAAAAAACAAGAGCTACAATTTGAATTTGTGATATAAATTCAATATAAGAATATATCCTTTTTACGAAAGGTCCTTTCATTGTGTCTTGTACTCTTATTTGCTGTCTCTGGAAAAAACTCATTGATTGTTAAGCAAACTAGAAGCACACATTTTATTTTTTTAATATGCACGTGAACTTTCTTTTTTCCGTCTGTCCAAAAGATCAAAGTTGCTTTTAAAATATTTCTCTAAAATTATTTCGATGAGCTTAACAATACTTTTCAGAGCTTGAAACTTAGCTCCTCTCAAAATTACTACTACTACTTTTTGGTTCACATACATGTTGTTACAATCGTTTTAGTTAAATTAGCCAGTGTTGTAAAGCGCACCAAATTTACTTAACTAATCAAAAACTAAAAAGAAAATAAACATACTACACGTAAAAACAATACTACGATATACGGAGAACTGAACAAGCAGAAAACAGAATGTGGGCCAAACTTTTAAATATTAAATGCGTTAAATTAGATTCAGGTTGCACTGGTGAACAAAGTTGCTGACCCTAGAAAAAGTTGGAGTGTTAACTGGACGTCCGAAAACAGCAAGAGCCTCAATAATGAAAGGCAAAGACCAGTCGAACGTGTAAATAGAGTAAGCCAAAAAAAAAAAATAAATATTATAAAAATCCCTAAACGAAGTAGGCCTGCGTGTGTGTTTTAGAATGTTTGTATGTTTGTGCAAGTCGATTGAGCCTACGACCCATTGCCTAGTTGTGAAATGTGCATTATTTAAGGTTGTTAAGCGATTTCCGGAGTTGTAGGTACTGAATATTTAATACTGGCCCCCCCAAACAATAACAGTAACACACAGTACACATACAGACAAATAAATGCATGCCACACGCACCCATACACCTGTTTAGATAGCGTGTAAAAGTCTTGGCATCAGGATCAGGCTGGACCGCTTACTCGGACCGGCATTGCATTAAAATTGTGTGTGTGTGTGTGTGTGTAGATGCAGTTCTATTATTAAACCAACGCATAACACACACGAGTCCACACACAGCTTGCTCCTGCATAGCACAGGACGCAAAATATGGAAAAGAAAACAACAAACCAAGCCACATAGACACACACACACACAGCAAATAGAACGTAGCCAGCCGCACGCCATTTTCATGTTGCATTCCGCCATTGCCCACACACATACAGCTAAAGAGAGTACGAGAGAGCGTGACAGAGAGAGAGGCAGAGCGAGAAAGAGTGACAAAGAGAGAGAAAGAGAGAGCGAGAACGAGTTAGAGTGCATGCAAAACCTGGTGCTCGTTTATTCAACAACATAAACACTTTTGTGTTCATAAATTTATACAAAGTTCTAGTTTGCATGCACACACATTCGCAAAAACACGTAGTATGTGTGCGTGTGTGTTCGTTTTTGTATCTGTGTGTGGCACAGTTAGCGGCCGTGCCTGCTGCCACAGCCAAATCGATATTCATATCAACCGCAAAATGTGTGTCGCCGTCGCGGTCAACTTTGACGTTGTCGCCGCTGCTAGCGTCGCAGTCGTAGTCGCCGTCACCGTCACCATCTGTTGTGCGTTATTTTAGCAGTTTGCCTTTTATTTTATTGTTCTTGTTGTTGGTAGTGTTGCTATAGAGTAACCATCAAAACCGACACGTCTGCCGCGACGGCATCAATTTTCATTTTTATGGTTTATGCGGGTGTCGCCCCAAAAAGTAGGCTATATGCATTTAAAGCACCTGCACATTTAAAAGCGGTTAGTATTATATTATATAGGGCGATAGAGATGGTTGCCACACTTTTGTACTTGAGCCAAGGTTTCGATGAACCAGCCGGTTATCAGAATTATGGCATTATGGGTAAAAATTAACAAATATCATTAAAAGTTGCCTGTAACCACGTTTGTTTTTGGATGTGCTATTCTTCCCACTATATGTAGTGCCAAGCTCGATCGGCTCAAACTATTGTGTGGCTTCAACTTATTCTAGAATCTTTATCATTTCCAATGACCACAAGACGAGTTGCAAAGCAAAAACTCAACTTCATAAGAAAAGCAAAGTCATAAGTATGACTGCGTTGAGACCTTATTATGCCTGAATATGAGAGCGATTTTTTATATTTTTGATGTTAAGTGATTTATTTCTCAACATAGTCTCCTTTTAGCTTCAAACATATCGTGCAAACTCTATTAAGAGATGGTACTTGAGAGGAACAGTTTTGAGCACAAAGTTGCTACGCGGGAAATTCGGTCGAAAAATCCCTGACTTGTCAAACTGCCCTTGTATATATATAAGTATGTATGTATTTCGTATATAGTTTATGGTTTTACAGAACGAACGCAATGGTCAGCAGTAAAACTATTGCGACCATTAAGAAAGTTGACTTTGATTGCTGCTATAATATTACACACACACACACACACACAAACACACTGGCATGAACACTTACAAGCTTACAGACAGGGGAACAGAGGGACAGAGTGACGGACATACAGTGGGACAGACGCTTACACTTTCATACATCATTCAATCAAGCTAAGAGCAAACAAGTTCTGCAGAGAACGCCTAAGCGACATAGAAAGAGACAGCGTCAAAAATATATACAGAGTGAGAAGGGAAAGGCAAGCCAACGAACCGTACAAAAATAAACACAGGCGACAACAACAACAACAAAGATGTCTACGGCGGGCGAGGTGAAACTTACTTAAGCGAGTGATTTTGAGATTTTCCGCTTGTATCTGTTTATGTGTGTGCGTGTGTGTGTGAGTGTGCGTAGGTGTGTTGGGTGTCTCTGCGTATGTACTCTAGTAGACCTCTAGGTCTGCATGGCTACATTCACTTCTACTCACATAGTACTATATAGTACTATGTGGTACTCACAAATACCGTACTCAAAAATTTACGGTACCCCATTTTTACAGTACTCACAGAAAAAATCTATACTACTATAGTATACATGCCAACAGTGAATATTTATGTATGCTGTCTTTTTAACATAAGCATAGGCAAAGTGTTATGAATACACTGAGTATAGTAGTGTAAAAAAAAATGGAAAGTGAAAACATAGAAAATCAAGCCGGCGCAATAAACATTTTGGAAGCTGTAAGTATTTTGTTGTAGTAAATTGGCTTAGAAAATTAAATAAGGTGTTGGTTTATTTGTTTGTGTTTGTCCATTTTTAAGTGTCCATGTAAAGAGGGTAAACAATCGTGCTCTGGGTACAACCCTTTTTAAACAATTGTGTATGTATGTATGTTTATATGTTTTTGTCATTTTTTAAAGAGTTGAAATATTAATTCATTTTGCATTGAAATCAGAACGTTGGAATCGTTGGATTCCAGAGTCGAGTCGTCACAAGCAATAAAAGCCAAATTATTAAGTGGCGAATTTAAGTTTGCAATGCAGCACGGTAGAAGCAAAGTTTGGGAAACATTTTCAAGAATTAAAAACGACAATGGCGTACAAATACCTGATTCAGTAGCGTGTAAAACTTGCTTCAGCTTTTATAAATTTTACAAAAGCACGTCAAAGTTAGTAAAGCATAAGTGCTATATAATGATAAATGCAAAAAAACGCACCTGTCCGGATATTGAGGTGGATTTGGAATCGAAAAAGTAATGCACTCGACTCATAACCGAATGGGCGGTGAAAAATGGGCGTTCTTTTAGCATTGTTGAAGACTCTGGCCGTAAAAAACTTGGCGAAATTTTTGCTATCAATTGGTGAAAAATTTCATTAAAGAAGGAGCTCTGATAACCCGTTTGCTAGCAATCAAATCGATGGACGGAGTATCCTGTATTGGTAAGTACTTCATGTTATTATTGGTCAATTAATTATAATGTGATGCATTTCTTAGGTGAACGAATAAAGCACAAAATTGAAAACATTTTAAAATTCTTCGGATGTGACCTAGAGGAGGACAACCCTACATATTATAGTGACCGATAGAGGGGCAAACATGAAAGCCGCTTTCAACGGGCTTAGTAACTTATTGTGTAGTAAAATAGTTAAGTATTTTAAGAAATCTGGTGAAAACTCCAACTTAAAAACAACACTGAAAAGTTATTGCCCAACTCGTTGGAATACTGTATTTTATTTATTCAAATCAATTGAAATTAATTGGATCCAAATTTCGAATATTTTAAAAGATAAAAACGAAACAATAAGGCTGCAAGAAATATACGTTAGCAATTTAAATTTGTTTATTAAACTTCTTGCCCCATTTGAAGAATGCTCCAAAAAATTAGAGGGCAATAATTACCCAACTTTGCCCATAGTAATTCCATACATCAACAATTCAAAAAAAAATATCCACTATAAACAGCAACGACTCAAATATAGCCAAGAAATTTAAAACCTCATTAAACAATTTTTATCAATCCGTTATCCACGAAAACTTAACAAAATTTCACAGCATCGCCCTATTTTTGTTCCCCCCAACAAATAAACTTTCACAGTTTACCAACTCCGAAATAAATGATACAATTATAGACTTAAAAGAAATGATGTTACAATTACCAATAGAAACCAAATCCTTGACAGAATCCCATCCGCAAACAAACCCAATTTTTGCTGACTACTGTCAACCAACAAATAACAATAGCACACTTGATACCATCAGTAATGAATTGGAAATATACAGACATTTAAATATTAATTATACCGAAGATTTCAATGTATTGCAGTGGTGGAGCCTAAACAAAGATAGGTTACCACTTCTTTACCAAATTAGTTGTAAGGTTCTAGCGGTTCCAGCAACCAGTGCAGCATCCGAGAGGGCTTTCTCAATAGCAAAAAACCTAATTTCGGAAAAACGTTGCAAAATTGCTTCAACCGAAAATATGGTTAATAATATTATGTTTTTAAATGCCAACATAGAAAATATTGAGGAAAATATTTTATAGTAATTATGTGTAATCTAATTAAATTTAAACAAAATATTACTTTAGTTTTCTTTATTATTTACTTTTAATTTTTTTTACTTATTTGAATTTTTTTTCTGTAAAACAGAAAATTGAAATTGAATTGACTTGAATAAATAGAAAACATGTTGCAATAATAATAATGTGAAACTATAATTTAGTTATTAAATAAATCTATTACTCTAAATTAAAGCAATAAATTTAGTTTTTTCTGTTTTTTTTTTGTACGCTGTAAGAATCGTTGAACAGATTGAAAGTCGATACAAATGTACCCTTTTTCGCATTTTATACATACAATTCTTAGTGTGAATGTAAACACGACTAACAAGTGTCATAGCAGTTACCTTACTTCGAAAGGGTATACATTTTCCTTTTTACACTGCTCAAGCACGCAAGCCACCCCAATTTGACAAAGAAAATATTTATGCTTTCTCGCTCATGCCTGCTGCATTTACTATGTCATTTATTTAATTTTATCTCTTTCATTACGCTCACGATCGGTGCTCTCTCGTTCTCTGATCTCTTTCATTTTTTCAAACGTATTTTACTAGAGTATAGTAGAGTACACTACTGTAGTACACCATAAAAGTACTCTACTACGTTTTGAATGCATTCATGCAGACCTCTAGTACATACACACGTACATATGTGTTTGTATGTTACATATTCATTTCGATACTACGCCGAGTAAGCCGATGACACTCTCTTGATTGTGCATATTAACCATTATGGTTGTATCATTACGCTCACGATCGGTGCTCTCTCGCTCTCTGCTCTCTGCTCTCTTTCATTTTTTCAAACGTATTTTACTAGAGTATAGTAGAGTACACTACTGTAGTACACCATAAAAGTACTCTACTCACAATTTTGGAACCCATGTTTGTGTGAGTACACCATTCACTTATATTTATTCAAATGGGTACCAAGAAATATGCATATGTTTTAAGGCTGAACTATTCGTTCGCCGTTTTGAATGCATTTATGCAGACATCTAGTATGTACACACGTACATATGTGTTTGTATGTTACATATTCATTTCGATACTACGCCGAGTAAGCCGATGACACTCTCTTGATTGTGCATATTAACCATTATGGTTGTATTTTAAAAACTATATTTTATGAAATTTTTTGTTTTTTTTTAACGTTTGTGGCGGAAAGGTCACAATAATAATAATATACTTTGGACTGCCTTAAATAATTGTGAGATTCTATACTTTAAAGAGTATGCTTGATCCGACGCTGCTTTAATTTGATTTCTTTTTGTATTTTATTTTTATTTATTTTTTTTTTCGTTTTTGGCATAGAGTTCTCACCTTGGCGTTAGTTTCTTTGGTCGCTGGGTCATATGAATGGATGTAGGGACGCAGTGTTGCTTGTTGGATCATTCATCATCGGGCTAGTTGTAAATAATGTTACCCACAGGATTCTTTGCGCTTATTAAGGTGATAAATCAAAAGTGTTCCACTTGCCAAGTGGCAAACAATGTTCGCGCTGTTTCCTTTTGGCTTTGCCAATAGCATTGCCGAGTTTTGCATTAGTTTCACACCAACACACTTACACGCTCACACATATCCATTTACCATATTGTTGTTGTTTATATTTTTTTTATTGGTGCTGTAGTTTTCTATATAAGAGTAGTTTCCCGGCCAACGGGCTCGGGCTTATTTATCTTTTCATGCGCTGCTTTGCTTCGCCTTCCTTTCGTTTTGTTTGTCTTTTACGACCTTTTGCGTGTGTGTGTATCTGTGTTGGTTGGAAGGGGAGCAGTTCCTGCAGGTGCGACAGTTTTTGCTTGAACATTTTTTCAGCTATGCACACACACACACACGCACACGCACACGCACACCGCACTGAGCTACTTTTAGTTAAGCTGTAAAAGTTTTTCCATGTTTAAAATGCTGCACTTTTTGTTTTGCCAGATTTTTTTTTTATTCTATATAGTTGTTGAGGTTTCTGTTATTTTAATATGCAAATCATTTGGTCAAGCTTAACCCACTTAAGACCCGAGCGCGCGTGGTCATAGTTGCAAGCGGCTTATGCGGTTTTTTCATATGAAAAACTGTGGAAATTATTACAATTGTAGGGAAGAACCAGCGTGCTTTTGACGTCAGTACATCGAGCAGAAGGGCGGTAAGTGGCAGTGAGACCGCATGGAAATCTATAAATACTTCAAGTAAAAACAAGTAGCCACTTCCCACATATTCCCCGTACAACTTCAGGACACACCAACGCCCACCACTTACCCGCTCATATGACGTATGGAAATTAAACTGTGCGGCATAATGAGCCTGCGGCTCGAGGCTTGTGCAAAGTCGCAGACAAAGCTAATTAACCGGCACGGAGAACGAAGCACGGAGCAATGAGCCACCAAACACTTACCACAAGCACAAGTACCTACACACGCTCATACACACATAAACATATTATATATATATATATATATATATGTATATATATTTATTCTATAAGCTGCTTTGTAATTTAATGTAGCTTCAGCTAGCCCCTAAGAACTGACAGCAATCGAAGCCTTTTGGGTCCTGAACCTTTAACAAATAGAGCTAAACCGAGCTGAGGCCATTCGCATGCTCTCATGGGATCGACCCAAAATGGTCGTTTAACAAATAAAATAAAGTAAGCCGAAAAGTGCCAAAGCGATTTTTCAATTAAATAAAAGGTAGATTAATCAAAAATAGAAATATAAGGCAGAAACCCAAAAGAAAAATAAAAGTAGGTAACTCCCACACGTGTGCCAATAACAACAAATGTTGCCACAGTGTGAGTGACATATGATGATAACTTGGAATTCAATAAAAAGCTAGATCAGTAGATGTCTGACAACTTGTTCGTGATCTACGGAGGTATAAAAATTAATAATCGTCATGCTGTCAAGAAGCCGCTATGCTCATAAAGATCTTGGAGAAAAATTATTCCTAAATTGAAGCAAATCGAATCAACCCACCACAAAGCAAAGAATTAGGAATATGATAAGAGTTTAGTAATTATGACTGCAAAAACGTCTGTAGGAACCTATTCCATTTCAACAAAAATTTTGCTATCCTTGTAATGCGGAAATGCCAATTTCTATGTTCCAATATACTTTAACAAACCACGTGGCTGACAATTTATTCGACAACAACTTGCCCAATATTTACCAGATTCTTTTACTTATAAACAATTGTTCGGCACTCACCTTCTATAGAGTTAGTGACTCTCGGATCTATGGTTCCTTAGCCAAAATGAATATATTCAGTGTAAGAGTATATAAAGACACAAAAAAATAAAAACAATAATCTACCAATTCACAAAGCAGAATACAAACTGAGATACCATTAAACCCAATATGCAAACTAACAGCATTGATACAGACATAAAGGAAAAGGAAGAGGCTGAGCGGGGGATACTTGCGGAATAAAATAAAACAAAATGATGGCAAGTAAAAAACAATATTTGTCAAGCGCATGCAAACAATCTGGTCTGACCGAGTACGGTATGACATACGACTATACGTGCAGCGGATGTGCGAACATAGGCCTAGGCAGCACGACCGCAAGACAAAGACAACTAACAGGAACAAGCATCACTTTCCAGTTTCCAGTTACCAGTTACCATTTATCAGTGACACCGAATGAGGACTCACAATCGCTGCGACAGTGACTTTGTGACAGTGACTCTGTGACAGCTTCTTGCGACTTGTTCTTAAAAGATGCAAAACTTGTAATTGATGTAGCAAGGAAATGCTTTGAAAGTTTCAACACAATATGAAATAAACTTAGAATGCCTAAACTAACCACAGCTTGTCAGCTTGTGTGCTGAAAGACGTAAAACAAATATGTATGTATTTTATGCATTCTCAGTCAGTGCCGCATTGGGCGCCATTAACATTAAAACCAGATGTGGACTTATGGATCAATGTACATACGTGTATGGTATAGTTAACAGATTTGAATAAAATTTGATACAGTACTTGGATAGCCCGCGAATGTCAATTTTATTACGATATCTGCATCAATTAAAAAATTATGCTGTGAAAACAAAGGATATATTAAATGGGCCGAAATGTATGGCGGAGACCCGCCAAAATCGGGTCGGTCTGTCTGTCAGTAATATCGCCGAAATCTTAGAAATAGTAAGTGATCCCTTATTACTTCACGGGGAATAAGTTTATTTTATTTTTTCTCTATCGGGTTAATATTGTGTAGCCCCCATAGAGATATTA
This sequence comes from Chymomyza fuscimana, assembly GCA_949987675.1. Lineage (NCBI taxonomy): Eukaryota > Metazoa > Arthropoda > Insecta > Diptera > Drosophilidae > Chymomyza > Chymomyza fuscimana. Next base: position 64,948,089 of record OX465090.1, on the reverse strand, counting down.
CAGAGTACCTTGAAAAAAAGCTAAAAAAAATGATTTACTAAAAAATTTATATGCTGTTTTAATGGTACAGGCTATCTAAAAGTCCGCTATAGTTTTGAGTTGCTATGCGACGCCCCTATGGGAGCTATAAAATCTAACAATAGTAACGAAACAAATTAAACTTGTTTGCCATGCCAAAACAAGTGGTCTTAATTATACAATAAATATCGAATGCATAATCGGCTTGCATAAATCCCTTGTACCTTTAGGTACAGAGTGTATAAATGGGCCCCGATTTGGGCGCTTCGGCTTACCGCGTTGCTAGCCTGTGTTATCGTTGTTGTTTTGTTTTTGCTGCAACAAGCACAGCACCACAGCAGGTCTACACAATATATTTACCAAGGACAGACGACGAATGGACGAACTGAGTATGAACTGAGTAACCGCCATGCCAACCGACAGTATAATCAAAAGTCACAAACACATGTGCACACACGCACACAGCCTCCATTTACTGTGTGTAAGAGTGTGTGTTTGTGTGTGTAAATGGCTGTTAAATGTACGAAATTTGTGTTTGTCAGCCTATTTGACAGTTAGTACAACATTGTCACAAACATACACACAAACACACACAGACAGACAGGCATACAGACATTTAGGCTGTTACGCATACTTGCACACATGTAACTGTGTCCATAATGTCCGTGTAGTATGCCCTGTTCAGCCTCAAAACTTGCTGTTTTGCTTTTCAAGCGTTTTCCTGCTGCCTAGATAGAGTACTATTGTTGATTTTTTTTTTTATCAAAATTTACATTGTCCTGTCAGACAACCCAGTTCCATATTGATTAGTGGCAACATTCAATTGCTAATGCAACCTCACATCACAGAATGTACTGGAAGCCCAAAGTAAAGATTACTATACCTCCATGTCAAGCCAAAAAATCCAATTGTAATTTTTTTTTCACCATTTCTGAAGTGGTCATCTCGAGGGAGCAGAATATTTTAGAGTAGAATCCAGCTCAACATATGAAAGTACTAGATCAAAAAAGGATGACCAATTTTTTCATGTTGGAAAGGTCACTGATAGTGTTTTCTAGATATTGAAGACCAAAAACAAACTACAAAATATAATTTTTAAAACACTTTCCAGCACTAGTGCACACATAGAATGTTAGTATGTCGGCTACTACTAGGATTTATCAATATTCAGTTGATGGTCTTGGAGTTCTCCTTCTCATGTTCTTCTTCTGTTACACACTTGCATTAGGCTACTTTGATTATATTTCCGATTACGAACCCCCTCGCACACAAATAGACGCTCAAATGCATTTGACAACTAATGCTCTAATGAAATGTCCTTGAGTTAATATACCAGCTTAACTGTCCAGCAGAACTTAGTGCATCTGAACAATTTGCAACTCCTCTGCCTGGCTTTATCATACTGTCTGTGTATTTAATTTAATACTTATACCGCTTATAGACAGCATAACAGCTTAAAATGGTCTGAGAGTGTGCGTGCGAGGGGCAAATAGAGAGTGTGTGAGGATAAAAGCGATTATAAGCTATCGAGATGTACAGCATGCCATATACATGCACACACTGCTAGACAAAAGATTACGAACACCTAAAAGCCTTCATATGGTCTATTGGAACTATTGTAAGCTGTAAAAATATCTATTCGAAAGGTTGTTCCATGTGCACTTACAGATCTTGCAGAGTTTGGACGAGCGTTGTGGGTCAATGTTCCGGGGCTTTAAGTGTTTTACACGCAGGTATTTCTCAAGCGTCCGTATACTTTGAACAGAAACTGTATGGCCAACTTGACAGCACTCAGCTGCACTTACACATGCACACACACACAGTGCAACAGTTTGGATGCAGCTTTGCCTCATGTTGCATAGTTTAAGGCTGAAAATTATTATTTAACATATAATTAAATTATACTGCTGCAGTCAGTCCACTCCCGTTAGTCAGAAATGCAATTTGATATAAATTTAATTTAATTTTTTTTCCAAACTCTCCGTCAAGCTCTTTCGGTCCCTTGTGCTTTTTTTCGTATTACCCTTTTCCTAATTGCAAAAATAGTTTATAATTATTTTCAAAACTAATAGCAGTTCAGAACTCAAGTAAACTCTCACTCTATTTGTAAAAAAAAAAAGATACTTTTAGGTGTAAAAATTTACGGCATAAATTGAAATTCTATAACAGACAAAAATGTTCATCAGTCAGGGCGGAGTCCGATAGCAAGGTATCCTGCACCCAGTACGTGCATTATCTCTCTCTCTGACTGTACAAATTCGATGAAATTCAAAATACCTACAGAGAGCGGAATGTTAAGGCAGCTTATGTTATTATTCTTAGTAATTATGTAGGGTTTAGTGTTAATGTGTCAAATTTCTATGGCTTTTAGATTGTGGAACAAGATATAAAAATAAATCGATTTAACATTGAACGTGAATTTGATATTCCTAGCTTTTATGGTATCCAAGATATAAATGCGCAACAGTTGGAGAGTGTCATTGTATTCTCTAAGCAATGGTACTTATGTTTTGCACACACAACTGATGGTTTGCCACGCCTCATACCTCCGCAAACTGTCACAAATATTTCACAAATTTATAATACCTTTGAGCCAATGGCCACAAAAACGCTTTTAACGGGATTTAATACTTATACATGCTAAATGCATACAGCCGTGCTCCGGAAAACGCAAAAACCAAACCAAACCGAACAACTTTATTCGAATTCGTTTTTGCGTGCTCTGGAAAATGAATTTTTTTTGTCGATATATCCCCTTTTTGTTTCGATAAATTCGTATATTTCTCTTATCTTTTCGATAAATTCTAATGCACGAAATTATTTTTGATTTTTGTCTGATAAAAAACAGCTGACATGGTTGCCGCAGCTCTGCACCTGTATATGTTGTTTACATTTTATCTTTTAAATTACATTACTTTAGAAACAATATTTATTGAAATTAAACACCACTTAGCTGCTTTTGTTGCACGGAAAATTTTTTTGTGTAACGCGGGAACCCTGTCGCACCAATAGGTAATTTGTTCATGTATAATACGTGCACATACCCAAACACAAAAAAAATTCGTTTTGGGTTGTGCATGCTATTTTTTAAGTTGAGTCCAAAAAATATAATTTCAAATAATTGTTAGTAAATATCTAAATGGAAGTTGGCATAAATATAATCAAAGAATATCAAAGAATATTTAAAAAATTATTTCAGTATAAAATGCGCAATATTTTAAACCTATTTTGCCAATTCGTTTTAATTCCTATTGCAACAAAACATTCGGTTTCTAACCACATGAAGAATTCGGTTTGGCGAAATTGGGAGCACCAAATATTTTTTTGACATTTGACCTTTTTTAAAAGTAGGAGATCACTTTTGAATTTTAACATTAAAACTAAAAATAATAAAAAAATTTAAAAAAAAAATTCTTTTTTTTTAAATTTAATATTTTATCAATCATGGAAAAAAATCGCGTCAATATCTTTATTCGTTTAGAAGATATGGTTTGTCAAAGAATAAATAGTCTAAAAATGAAAAACCCATTTTTCAGTTCTCGATAACTCGATAAATAATCGGAATGGTTACTATTGGCTACCAAATATGTAAAAATCATCAAAATCGGAGAAGTTTGGAGGAAAAGTGGCCCGCTTCCCTTATTTTCACCGATATCTATGTACAATACTTAGGTACTATTGGTTATGTATAATTGTCAAGTGTAATAAATATTTATACAACTCAACATTCCGCTTGCAGAAAGCAAAAACTACAACAATAAAAACATGAACACGGACAACGATGCATCTTTGACAAAAAAAAAAAAAGAAAAAACTCTTTCAACATTTGAAGTATAAAAACAAATTTACATAACTGATTAAAAACTTTTTGCTGTTATTGCCTCAATTTGCTATTTTAAACCAAGAATGACAGGCAGGCAGACAGACCTTCTTGGTAGAAGAAAACTTATCCAAAAACCGGAAACGTGGCAGAAGGAACGAAGATGGCACAAAAGCCAAAGGTAAATTCATAGAAGAAGAAGCAGAAGTAGTAGCAGCAGCAGCAACAACAAAAGAAAACGAAAAACGAAAAAAAAAAAAAAATATGAAGAATAAAAATAAAATCAAAGCCAAAGTGTGAACAGAAATATAAACTTTTATCCAACTATACTTGGCAAGGTGTGCACTACCCTGATGCGGGTCAAGCGGTTTTGGGGATCTAAAAACGGCTGTGGAATTGGAATTGGAAATGAAGCTGCAGGTAACAAGCTTCAATAAACCCAAAAATTCAAATTCAATTACTAATTTAATTTGTGCTACGCTGCGTATCCAATCACAGCAATAATTCTATGAAAATAAAACCTCCAAAGTTGCCCCTTTTCCTCTGAAGCAACAAAAAAAGAAAAGAACCGAAAGAAAACTGCAAAAAGTTTAATTGCCAGCACTTTTAGTGATTAATGATGGAAATTGAAATGTTCATTATCCTCTGCACCATCGTCATCGTCAACGTCAACGTCATCATCAATCAGGAAGCTATATAAGTCATAAGTTGGTAATAAAACGTTGACTAAGTCTTTTAACTGGGCAAACTTTGCTTTTTGCTAGCAAATCTATTGCAAATGCAAATTCAATTCATTGAAAATTCATATTATAGTTAATAGTCTAGAAATTATTATATGTATTATATTTTTAAAGCTTAAAAGTTATTATACTTAGTAGAAGAGTGCCGGAACTCCCACTTTTATGGGATAATAATAGTCAATCCATTTTTGTATCTCCAAAGCTACGATGGAAAATCCAAAGAAACAGTTTGTCATTAGTGTGACCGGTTAATCAGGTTTCTGTAATCTACAGAAGCGACCAATAAGCCGAACTACGCTGCATTGCTTTGTATATCATTTGAAAAAAAAATTTAATTTTCTGCGTTATTAGAAATAACACAATTTTTCGAAAAACAAACAATTTTAAAATGTCTTCAAGTGTGTGGGCTCGCACTACAGCACTGGCCGCAGCCTATTGTGCCAAGCGAATGGATGTCTGGGGTAACTCGGAGAATTTCGAGACTGAGCGTTATCGGGATTACAATGACGAACGGCCAATGAACTTAGATAAACCATGCACGGGGGCACCTAAGCTGCGGGACTTCCATGGTGACCACTTAAATAAGCCCGTTAAGTATGTGTCAGAGCCCACGTACAATCTATTTGGACTGACGTCAATTTGTTCACTGGATATGGCTGAAAAACCATATGGAAAAAACGAAAGTATTGGGCATGTACTAGATGTGGATAGGTTGCCTACTATTGCTACAACTAGAAGATCGAATGGTGATGCTGGCGATAGTATTGCCGCCAGCAGTTCGATAAATATTCCAGAGTGGCAAAAGTAGGCAATTGAGATGTCAATTGGCAGCGAGCCGGTTAACACAGCATATGTATCCAGATGAAGCGTCACATCTAGTATTTTAAATTCCCAATATTGAATAAATACGTACACTTTAAGAGGTCTTTCCTTTTTTTAAGTCTTTGGATATCGAGCTTATGCCTTAGGCCTTTAAAATGATGCGATCCCATTAATTTTGCTGTAAATGTTTGCCAGTATATAATTGATTAGTAAAAACACCTGTACAAACGCTAAGCCAGAAAACGATCAACCCAATCGATAGATGGAATTTTTCGAGAATAACACGATAACTAATAGAAGAGATTTCCATAGCAATAGGCAAATTGAAAAACAATAAATCTCCAGGGCCGGACGATGCGCACTTCAGCCTATAACTGACTGGAAAAAGGGAGTTATTATCACCGTCCCCAAAAAAGGTGACCTTAGCCAGTGTAAAAACTGGCGGGGCTTCACCTTGCTCAATTCTACCCATAAAGTTTTGGCATTTGTCATCTTGGACAGGATATGCCCCGTCCTTAATGCGCAACTACGAAGAGATCACAGTAGATCACATAAAAACACTTTGTATTATCATAGAGCAGTCACACTCTACGTAGAGAAGATGAAAACATAGCATGTGCCCTCTGTACACAACGAGAGCAGTTCCACAGCCACCTGGCGTGAATTAAGACACCTAGCTGCTGATAGAAATCGTTGGAGAGCTTTTGTTTCTGCCCTATGCTCCGACTAGGAGCGATATCTTGTATTATACATAATATCAAGATATAAATAAATAAAAGACTTCTAGAATCAAAAGAACGATGAATTTGATATAGTCAAAATGATGAAGTGTATAGTGCGCACTGCGTAGCTTAGGCCAGTTAGGCCATTTCCAGTTTAAGATTATTTAAATGTTTCGGAAAATAAAAAACAGTGTGTTTTTTTATATTCGTTTTAAGATATTGTATTTATCAAATATAAATTTAGAAATTAAATTAGAATCTGCACATTCCGTTGAACGCCAAAAAAACGAATTAGCTTATGAAAAAATTATGCCCAAGGCAACTTGTGCTAGTATGTAAATACTAGGTTTAGTACATAAGACGCCACTCCAAAAAAGATTTATACTCAACGCACTTGCTTGGTCCACAAGTGGCGTTAAAAATTTAATGCCTACTCGAAGATATGGCTGGATGAGCGACACTCTCACCCGTGCTCTCTTTATCACTGGGGTGTCCCACTCTTGTTCTAAGTATGTGTGCAAATGATGTTCCCTTCAGTCGGTGGACTAGTGTGAAAAAGGGAAGTAGAAGAAAGGAAGAACTAACAAGAGGAACCAAGAAATAATAAAAATAAAATACCATGGTGTATAACTTTCTGCCTGAACCCATGTATGTTATATCCACCGCTGTTGACCGCAGTCCACACACCGACACACACACTCATACGCACTTAAGTGTGTAATAAGGATAACAATTTCCCATGACGCTAAAACTGACCTTTCTCAAGTGCCACACCGAGCCAAGCGCCGTGTGGCAGTCTGAGCATAAGGACGGACACACACGCACACATGGAGCACGGCAAACATTGGCAAGCTACACATACTCGTACAGCTTGGCCCAAAATGAAACCAAAACCAAAATGTGAGCCAGCCATTCATTTGTTATTTTTTTTTATTGGCTCTTCCTTTTTTATTGTCGCTTTGCCGGTTTCGCAAGAACAAAATAAAGCCATGAAAATTGTAAAAAAGTTTAAAACATTCGGCGCACAAAAAAATGTTCCATGCATCTCCATTAACTGCTCCAGAATCGTTTCCGCATGGAGCACTTCATGTTTTTCTTGGTTTTTTTTTTCTATTTGTTTTGGGCAACTTTTAAAGTTTGTGCATTCTTATGAAGTGTAAGATATTAAAAAGCTAAAAGAAATTGTGCGCAGCGTTGATGATGCTGTCTATGCATTTGTAAGAATAAAATACTTGGGCAGATCTTTGGCACGCTCGCGTTCTATGGAACGACAAACAGACTGCAGAGGGTCAGCCATTTATTGTGGCTGTCAAATGAAGATGACAAAGAGTAGTGACGTTAAAAGAGCTCAAATCCATGGAATGATAATAAACGATCGCAGAATAAAGACTACTGAGGATATAGATAATCCAATGTGAATGAATTTTTTGCCATATAACCAACTTATTAAACTGCCCTACAGGACATCCCAGACTTCATAGTATAGATTGGTTAGCACCCTAAATCCCCTCCTTTATCTACGCCAATGGCTCAAGTAGAGTAATACTTCAAAAGCATTGTAAGCAAATTGATTGGAAACCAACGCATTTCAACTGCATACATTTAGGTGTTGTTGCTGTTGCTGTTGCTGTTGCTATTGTTTTTGTTGTAGTTGTTCCAACTGTATGCATGCACAGCGGGAGCCTTGAATCAACTTCCAGCTGCTGGAATATTGCACATCATTTTGTGGTTCATTTAGTGCTCAAGTGTGCGTGTATGTGTGTGTGCCTCTGAGCTGTTATTTGAAACGCGGAGCGTCGTGAGCACTGAGCACTGGGGCAATGAGCACAGCAGGCGGTATTAGTATCATGCTGTTTCTTCTCGTTTTGTTTCGTACGGAGCATTATTGCTTTGGCAATCGACGTAGCATTTCCGCAAGATTTAAGAGTCAAATAGTTCCACACACACACATACACATACACATACAGTCACACACACATATGCCAGAAAGAGAGCATGAGCGAGGTGAGGCAAAGCGAGAGAGGATATGCAATGCAGCTTGGCTTTAGAATTTCCTTTACTTGCTTGACTGAGTTTTGTAGCATTGCCTTTCGCTTTCTCTTTCACTTTCACTTTCACTTTCACTTTGACTTTGGCTGCGCTGTGGTCTGGTCAAAAGCCTCTGGCTTTTGACCAGCTTTTGTTGTTTTTTGATGCTACTGTTGCTGTTTTTTTTTTGTTCCTTTTCCTTCAGCTTTATGCTTTGTTACGGATTTTCTTTTTGTTGTAGCTCCCTATGCGGTTCATTACTTGTTATATGCATGATGATGTTGCTGGTGAATTGATTTTTCATCTATGTATGTAATCACATTGACGGCAATGCATAAATTCGAATCTCTTCTTAAATCATTTTATGGTCAATTGATAACTCTCTCTTCGCCAACCATGATTTGAAACTGCTTTGTAATGTGTCTGTGTGCTCTCTTTACACTGTTTATACCCAATCGTGATTTTAACTTTATAACGAAGAAGATTCTTTCAAGATTTCAAAATGCACTTCTATTGGAAAATCGATGGAGTAGCATACTCAACTTCACTTTAAGTCTGCCAAAAGCGTTGATGCGATTTCTCATTTCTTGAGTAATGGTTGCTTTGACTAGCACCAATATGCTGAGGATGAAATTGTCCTGGCTTATTTTGAGAACTCTGGTCATTTTAGTTTTCTTATTCAGTCATTCGAGTTGCGAGCAAAGAAGATGCAGAAAAATTATAAAACTAGGAGGATTTCCATTGGAACTTGGCAGTCCTTCTGGTAACAGACTAGTCCGAGGCTGGGTTTAAGCAATTCGAGATAGACCGGGCCATTCAAAGCACGTACTGCCACAATGCCCAAGGACCATTTCTTAATTAGCAAAAACCAAAAAAGAGGCGAAGAGTGGTCTGGTCCAAAAAGAAGAGTACCAAATGAATGTCATTGTCTTTAGGCAATTTGGAAGACTTACACACAATGAGCTGGGACAAAAATTTAATTCTCGAAATTTTTTCAAAAATTTTTCTAGCTTATCATAGGACGATGATGGATTGAATTTGGAATCAAAAAGATATCTATCAATTACAGGAAATGGAATTAAAGAATCAGTTAATGTTTAATTAATATGGCATTACATAATTATTTGTATCCGTAAGATAAAACGTATTACTGGTATTGTTTTGAGGCTATTCATTCAATTTCAGAGCTTTGTAACCCAGCTTTGTGTGTTAATGATTAAGATTAATTGATTATGAATTATGTAAGAAGCGAGGGACCCTCGAGTTTCAAGAACAGTGCTTTGGTCAAAGCCTTCTTATATGTATAGTATACTAAATATAGTATACTACCAGACACGTACTAAGTGTATACAAAGTTGTAATAAGATATACTTTAGCAGCCATAAATAATGCTTGTAAAGGGAAGCCAGCTAAAGTTTCTTTTTTTGTTTGGGGCGCGCGATTCAATTTCACATAACGCCTTTGCTGTCAAACATGTCGAACTTGGAAAAAATCATACAGAATAATTGAATTGCACAACTTATAGCGAACCGTTTGGTAAGTTGCGCATATTCTGTGGGACGTTTTTTGTGGGTCCTCCATTCCCATCAGTAGCCACCACTCCACCAAATTTTCAACTTGCTCATCGGATATCTCTTTACTGATAAACTTTTTTTTACGTTTTTCATGCCCAGAATTTGGTTCACCCTGCTTCAATCTAAATATAGGCGTAGCGTATGGATTCTCGGAAAATTCAAGATTTTTAATATAATAGCGATTCTTTGAATAATTTCGAATGAGATGCAATTTTTACCGTGCAATATGTTTCTGTGGGTACAAGTTGGGTAACACACTTAATATTTTATATATTTTACTTATATTTTATATATTATATGTGGATATATACACCCTATACCCTACTAGCTTCAATCCTCTTCTCATCTGGCTAAGCAGTCGATGGTTCTAACGATGAGAAAGAAAGACTCGCAAAATAAAACCAGACAATATTAAACTGTCTCTCTTTTCAGGGTATAATATCTTCGTTTTTGGAAGACAACGACGAAAAACTTCTCTCCAGGATATTGTGCGTTAAAATCTGTCAACAGAAATTCAATTACATTTTGTCCCCTTCTTCGCTGCCGTTGTTGTTGTCCTTGTCGCACTCGCAAAACAATTGCTTACAGCTGTTACAAGACGTCATTGACTGTTTCGCCTTTTTATGGCTGCAGCTATCGGCGGGTTCTCTGTCTACTGTCATTCTTTCGTCGTCTCTTGTCTGCCGTCTGTTTATTGTCTTCCTTTTGCACGCTCGTTTAGTGTTTTCAACTACTTTTTTTCGTAGAATTGCGGCGGCTGTGCTGCAGCAGAGCTGGCTTTAAGATTGAGTCATAGATGGATTTGGGCCAAGTAGCGCTGAGATTTTTGCGCCGTAGTTTTGAGGGAGACCAAACGGACAGTATGCCCAATTGTAGCATTCATTGCACCAAAACATTCAAGTATCTACAAAAGTGTAATCCAATATACGACATATAGTAGACAGTCACACATATATGTAAACAGACAAACGTTGACTTTGGGCTCTCTTCCATTTTAGCCAGAGAACACACACTGTTCAGCTGTGTAATCCCTGTGCTTATTTCCGCTAATAACTCGCCCAACTGCATCGCCACAATGAGTTTATGTTGAATGTGCAATGGCTATGATTTGGAAAGATGGCTATGTAGATAGCAAGAGATAGATTGTGTGGATTGCGGAAACTCTTGCAAGTTGGAATGGAGCGGAAGCGCAATTTTTGCGATTCTTGACTTTTCAGCGATTATGCTATAGAATATAACTCTAACTCAACAGAGTTGGAGTCTTTGAAATGGTTTATATACAAATTTGCTTAAAATTTTAACTTAAAATATAAACTTTCAGATATACGCAAGTTTTAGACTTTCTTAGACAGTCTGTATAAAGATTTGAATGGTAACAATAATAATATTATATTTATTAGTCGGAACATATCGACTCTTAAATATCCTATACCACAATCCAATTTTAAATTCGTTCAAAACGATTAACTTGAAAACTATTGAGCACAAAAGAAGTTTTTTTAGTTCTCAAGAAAAAGACGGTTCGAACCACATTAATGGCAAGACGCCTCACGGTACATACAAACGCCGAATATAAAAAAAGTCCCAACTTGCTATACTCTGGTCTCATTTGACCAACTTCTACAAATTGCACATGTTCTGCCATATGTGGTCTCGCCATATGGCTGAGAGAGGTTTAGTAAGACCTACAGATTTGTTGATAGTGTGCCTCAAACTTTCACCAGCAAGATCAAACCAATTACCGCAATTCTTGAAACTAAACGAGTATCACCTTAGCGATCGAATGATCAGCCACTGGCTTGGACTTGGCAACTTATTATATTCCGAGAGCTAAGCCGAATGCTTCTTTTTATAATCGTTCTTTAGAACTAATAGTATCAAATACAGGTCATAAACGAGAGGAGAAGGTATGATCTCCGTATTTGGCCTTGAAAGTCCCCAGGAACAAAGTCTTGCAAACCATATTGGTCCCACACTTTATAACTCTCTTATGAGTAAATTAACAACCATCAAAGAAAAATAAATTATTTAAATACATAAAAATCAAATTATTGGTAACCTACGTATACGTAATATGTGCATTATTTATTACAAATGCAACAATGAAAAGAAATTGTTCAAATATTTATTGAGCTTTTTTTTCCCTTTTTGTTGCTGCTTTTAAAGCTGATTAATTTTTCAAATCCAACTGGCGTATTTGCACACATAATGGCCCTGCCCCACGATTTATACTTTAAATGGAATTGCTTTGACTTTAGTACATATTTGCTTTAACACACACACATGCGCACACACGAACACAGAAATGATACGACATATCAGAAGAAAAAAGGAATTGTATAAGTATGCCTTTGACACATTATTAGCCCGTTTTATAATATATATCATGCAATATTACGTATACGCCACGATGGATATGGCTTAATGCCTTGCTATGATTTTCAGGTGCTCTACCTATAGTATGAGTGTGTGTGTGAGTCCTCAGCAATCAAGCACAGCTTGGCACGGCTTATACTACGCCAAGTAACACATACAAGAAATCTCTAAGTCGTGCGTCTTAACAGGTATTGCTATTGCGAAGTCGAAGTTTACTTACACTTCAATTTCGATGTACACAGAAACATATTTAGTCAAAGATTTCAAATAAAATAAGTTGCTTGAATCTATTTAAATGATTCTTCATGAAATTTTGGGCTTAATATAATTGTTCATATGAATACTTAAATAACAAATATAAATCTTCTGCAGATCGTTTCGGGAAAACCATGAGAGGTCCCCAATTTGTAATACAATGAGTAAAGTGTATGAGTCAATGAGTCGAGTCTATTTTATATTTTGCTTTGATAGGGGGTCAGAAGTTTTTTGAATCTGCTCAACAGCTTTTAAGTATTAAACATATAAATAAAAAAAATTTTAATTTCAACTTTAACAATAGATGCAGATTCTCAAATTAAGCCCAGATTAACCTAATTGTTATATAAACATATATATAAATATTAAAAGCTTCTTAAAAAAAAAAACGTATTTTTTATATTTTATTTAATTGTGACTAAACTACTGATTATTTTTTAGAACCAATTTTTTTTTTCAATCTAAGTTGGCAACAAGGCTTTTAAAAAAATAAATATTTTATTTTTTTTAACCCCAACAAATTATCTTAAAAAAAAAAATTTTTTTAAGTATGTTCCTTAAATATGTCAATCACCATTTTTCTTAAACGTACTTTATTTGGTGTAAATACGAATCAAATCGATTTGGTGAAACAACGTTAAAAAAATATAACGAAAATTGAATGCGAAAGTTTCATTTGGTTTACATTTTTGTGTTGAATGTAACCTAAACATTTTTAATTGCATCATTTAATGCAAATATTAAAAAATCGTTTGTTGAGCAATGTTTATATTTTTATATTTACCTACAAAATAGATCAATTTTTTTCATTATAAAAACAAGAAGTGTGTATTCTATTAAATATTATTAAAATGTATTGTATGTAAAGATTAGGTTAAAAAATATATTTTTCTTTAAAATTTCAATTAAATAGCTTTTTTTAATCGTGCTAAATCGAAACTCGAGTTGAAAAATTAAATATGAAAAATTTACAGGATAGGTAACTAAGCTATTTGCCTATGCAATAACCCCAAAATGTGTTTTTTATTGAAGATAAGGAAATTTGTGAATAATCTTTTATCGGTTCTTAGTTCCTGGTTCAATTAAATAAAAGTCGTTAAAATAATATTTCAATAGTGCTATGTGTTACAAAATGCATTGAAAACTTATAATAGAATTAATTGAAAAAAAAAGAGTATAAGAAAACAATGTCTTGGGTGTACAAAGAACTTAACTATGAGTCTCGAGCATGCACTAGAGTGTATATGTGTGTGTGTGTCTTTTTGACTTTTTTTTTTTTATACATATGTCCGTTCAAATTAATATTACAATGTCCTTAAGGTTTACTTTTGCTTGATATTCCGTTTTATCTTTATTATAATTTTCTTTTATACATATGTATATGTCTATACGTATTTTGTTTTTCTGTCTGCCAACTGCCGGTTGTTGCCTGGCTACGCCTTCAGCGTTCCTTGCCACGCCCCCCGAGGCCCACTAAAGACCAATGCTACTCAAGTCTTAACTTGTCTTGACTTGGTTTGGTTTTTCGCTTTGCGCTGCTGCTTTTTCTTTAATTTTTATTTTTATATACCTACAAATATTGTATACCTATATTTTACATACTTACATACATATATGTATGTACGTATATATGTATTTCGCCTTGGATTCCTTTTGGCTTTTTGTTTGATATTTATTGTAAGCTTTTGCATTGTTCTTGTTACCATTTCTTCATCTTCATCTTCATCTTCATCTTGCTGCTGCTCTTGTTTTCGTTGTTTTTGTTATTTTACTTTTTGGCATATTAAAAATTCATACAAATGTAAAACGAAAATCCTCAAGACAATCATAAAAAAGGGCATATAAAGCCAACTGTAACAACAACAGCAACAACAAGTTTACCAAAACATAACAACAACAACAGCAACAGCAACAACAGCAATAATCATGCATCTTACCCTCCCACAGCACCCCCCTTAACACCCACAAAAGGGTTTACTTACTGTAAAAAAAAAATAAAGCTCAAAAACGATGAGGCGCAAAACGTTTGCAAATAAAAATAAAATATAATTTCTGGCTTAAATCCACTTGTATGCGTGAGTGTGTGGGTGTTTGGGGTTTTTTTTTTTGTATTCGATTTGTTGCAGCTTTTTTTGGGAGTACAGTAAACACTGGAATAGCATGAACAGAAAATGTTTTTCGTTAGTTTAAGATTTTGAAGATTTTTTATCGCCTTTGTGAAATTTGTTTTGTGGGAGCTCTCAGCATTAAAGATGATTTTCGCTTGAATTTTCCATTTTGTATACCCTGTACCTATACCCTGAACAAAGCGTATACTAGATTTGTGCAAAGTATGTAACGGACAGAAGGAGGCGTGGCAGACTCCAAGTCCTTTATACCAAAATGCTTATCATAGCCTCGGGTAGCGATTGAGCCATGTCCGTCCGTCCGTTTGAACGCCTAGATCTCGGAGACTATAAGAGCTAGAGACACGAAACTTTACTAGCTGGTGCGCATATTTCCTGAGCAGATGAAGTTTGTTAAATCGTTTCGATATCTTCCCCCGTCCTCCCGCGCTTTTTAGCTAAACCGTTTAATATTTTTATTTGAAACTGAACAGAGACATGCGTCATGGTTTCATGCATCTGTGCGTCAAAAATGAACAAAATCGGACAAATACAACAAAAGTTAAGTTATGTACTAATTTCACCCCCCTTTGCAGATAAACTGCATCAATCTTTGACTACACGTAACCATGGTATTATTCATGTGGCCCTAATAAACAAACCCACATCCAAATTTTATCGATGCGGCCAACCCTGCCCCCCTCAATCCGTGTTTTCTTCCAAACCCCTCAACATATGAACTCGAAACTTACCCCATATACTTTCGATTTTCATCAAAATCGGTAAAAATTTACGGAACTTATAGGTTTAAATATCGAATTTCACCTACAAAAAATTAATTCCAATTGGAAAGTTCGTATAAGGAATAAGCAGGAATAAAATTTTTTCCAGAAAAAAGGTACAGGGTATTAAACTGTCGGGCACCGCCTCGACTGTATCACATTTTTTTTTGCAATAAATGCAATTGGTTTTCTAGAAAATGAAAAAAAATTAAATTCCACTTGGTATATAGTTTATCGAAATAATCCTGCTAAAAGAAGGTAAACAAACGTTTTATCCCTACAACGTCTGCCGAATCCTCAAGTAAATTTCACAGTGAGTCAAAAGTTCATCCATATACTATATATTAAGTTGGCAACAGGGCTCTATAAAAACAAAAATTTTAATTCTTTTAACCAAAACATTGTCTTAAAAAAAAAAATTACATTTTCTTATTATATGTCAATCACCATTTTTTTTTTTTTAAACACGTGTTTTTATACGTTCTTTATTTGGTGTGAATATGAATCAAATCGATTTGGTAGAACAATGTTAAAAAAAAAAAACAAGAAAAAAAATAATAATATTTTTTTAAAAAATGTATGAAAAAAATTGTTAAAAAAAAAATAAAACAAGAAAAAAAATAATAATAATATTTTTTTAAAAAATGTATGAAAAAAAATGTTTTTTTTCAAAAGATGGCAAAAATTATTATACATTTTTATAAAATATAATAGAACACATACTTCTTGCTTATATGATAAACAAAAAATTGACTTATTTTGTAGGTATGTATATGTAAAAGTTTTAACATTGCTCCACAAACGATTTTTTAATTATTTGCCTTAAATTATGCAATTTTAATAACAATTTTTAGAGTTACATTCAACACAAAAAATTAAACCAAATTAACCATTCGCAATATATGTTCTAAATTTTTTCATTTTTTACGGTAATTTTTTTTTTAATCTAAGTAAGCAACAGGGCTCTTTAAAAAAAAATTTTAATATTCTTTTTTGGTTCAAAAATATTCAGTAGTTTAGTCACAACTAAATAAAAACGAAAAACAAGTTTTTTTAAATGAAGCCGTTACGCGTTAAATTTAAAAATTGAAATTTTTCGAAAAACATTTTTTTTGCCCTATACATCGAACTGCATCATTAGTTTGGTGGCAGTTTCCAGTTGCTTATCCAGTTTTTTTATATTTATTGCCAATGCACACTTGGGGCAAGCACTTACAATTCTTTGCATATCGCTTAGTCGTATTTTTGAAATATCCACTGTATCAATACATAGATACAAAGACACGTACACTCATACACATATGGCTTTTGCTTAAAATCAAAGCATATTCTTCTGTTCTGCCATGGTTTCCGTTGTTCTTGTTGCTGTTTGCTTGTAGCTTGTCATTTGTTGATTGTTGTTTTTTTTAACATACCATTTACCATATATTTATCCGCCCTCTTTTTTACATAGCTGCAGCACCCATAAGTGTGCTAGCAGCATACACACACGCACGGTGGCATGTAGACATAAACATATATCCTAAATACATATATATGGTATATATATATATTTAAATTGTGCCGCAAACTGCAATGCAAGTGGGATTCCAAAGTTAAGTAAAAGTAAAGCAAAGCCACTGAGAAAACACAACAAGCGTCCTTTTTGCCATCTCCAGCTCCATTTCAATATGCCCTCCCCATCCATCCACCTACCATCCGGCTCTAGTGCTTCTGCATTGCTCTACCCTGCTCTACCCTGCCCTGCGCTGCCCTGCCTGCCCTTTCTGACCTGACCTGCAAAATGCCAAACAAATTTAACGCCTATGGCTGGGCAGAGGGCTTTCAAGCGGCGCGTGAATTTTAAACATTCTCGGCATACTTGGCGTATGCGTGATTTCTTTGCTGAGCTGCTTTTTTTTATATACGAGTACGTACGCATACACACACATACACCACGAACGAAGCAGATTTTTGACATTTTACTTAACATGTTAACCGTGACAAGGGGCGGGGTATTTAACGCTGCTTGTGCATGAGCCTGGGTCGGGATCGATGTAGATGCCGGGGTGTCTCTGGCCTCTGTTGGTGAACTCATAAAAATTCTAAAAACAATAAACGTCAATTTTTCACAACTAATTCGAGTTGCCGCCGCCGCTACGTTGCGTTACGTTACGTTACGTTACGCGTTGCCTGTGGCTAACAACAACATTCTAACAATGCCGTTGGCAACAACAATCCCAACGAAAAGAACAATAAAAGTAAGAGAAATGTGACCTCGTTGGGACACGGTGTGGCGGGGCTGCAGCAGCAGCAGTAGTAGTAATAAAAATGTAAGCCAAAGTAAGCTTATTTAGCTGGTCAAGATAAACACACACACACACACGAATGAGTATATGGAAACGCCTGCAGCATAACGGCATACATGGGCCAAGCCAGCTAACGGTATATGCCTACTGCCCAGGGCGCTTCAATAGAAGAAGCTGGTGCACATTTAATGTATACCCTGTATCCATAAAGTCAAGGGTATTCTTGATTTGTAGCACCATGGAAGAGTTTGAAACATGAAATCGGATTCAAGAAAAATGATTTCAGTGGACAAAGGACGTTGATCGGGGATACTTAAGCTCATCAGATTTGGTAGAACCACTTTTGCAATTTATAGGAGCGACGATCTAAATAAGATACATTTTGTTTATTTACGAATTACTCCTATAAATAAGAACTTATGGCCTGCCACACCTCTTTCCGCCTTTACCAACACTAAGGGAGCTTTTTGCATTGCAGTTCCACCATATCAGAAGAGGCAAGGCTTTTTGAAAACAAGGTATAAAGCATAAGGTCATCTAATACACTAAAAATACAATCTTACTTAAAGTCAATGCTGACGAAATGCTTCAAAATGAGATTCCTTCAAGAAATGTTTGTTTTATAAAACTATTCCTGATGATAGCGTTTTCCAACAACAACAATTATTTTACGTGCATGAGCTTCTAATTCGCAAATGCCCATGGCACTATATAAAAACGGTTGCGGTTCGTTTTGTAAATATTCGATAGATTTTAAGAGATTTAAGAAAAATTTACATTTATTTGGGGTTTTGACTAACTCTCTCTTCTCACACTTATATGTATGTATATTCGTCTTCACTCATACACTCAATATTTTTCTTGTATTTGATTTATCCCGGGGGCATAGGGCAAAATACCATATGTAGAAAATAAGTATATGTAGATGTTTAAATGATATTTAATGTCAATTTTTGCTTGAATGATTTTCTCATATATGTCAAACACACACACACACGTACACACACACACACACACACACACACTCGTCACTTGTAAACATGCGCATATGAATAATTTACATATTAATGGATAAAATAAGCGACATCTTTGGGGATCCTTAAACGTTGTCCAAATTTACATTTATATAACAAGAGAACTTTAACAATTTATTTAACTTTCAGGTAAATTGTAGGTATGGTTTCTTATGTACTACAGATAGCGTAAATAATAACTCTATAGTTTTGTCTATAGAGCTTACCTTTTTTTTATTTTACATAAAATGTTGCAAAAGTTTAATACCTGCAAATAAAAAGAATCAGGATTAGTAAAGGCAACAATAAAAAAAAAATAAAAAATAAAATAAATCGTATCTTTTGGCTTTGAAGCATACACTCATGATGCCTTTGCAAGAATTGCCTCAGGTTCCTTTTCAAGCAAATGTAAGAGTAAACTCTCCTGTGCACAATTTGATCCTCCTTATACGACACAATACTAATAGGTCTTCTGCATCGCCAAGAAGGAACGAACAGTCCTATCAACATGACCAAAAAAAAATATTGGCTCTATGTTATCTCCGGTTCATTTTATTTAAGCAGTCTTGCTTATTTATGAGCTTTTGGTTCAGAGTTTCTCAACTTTCTGACGTTCGCAATTTTTTTATGTGTACTCGTTTTTCATTAATTTCTTTACAAAAACAAAAAGAATATGCTTCAATCGGTTCAGTGCCCAACGACAGGATACCCCGCACGAAGCAACATTTCGATGAAGTTCACCCGTAATTGATGCCTCTGCCTCTTATGGTTTCTGAGATAAAGTTATTAATAAGGACCGACGGAAATGGCAACTGACATGGCCTACAGTTCAGCCTAAGACAACATAAAGAAAGTTTTTCAATTGCCGACCCCAAGTCGATAAAAAACTATCGTAAATAACTTTATAAGAACTGCAGTTCACAGGAATTACTTCTGCATTTCTAGAGAGAGGTTCAAAGTATATCTACCGATATATGTAGGCAGCACTCTTAGAAATTCTTCAAGTACAAAGAAAATTTAAAATGTAATTGCCATTGCAGGGAACAAAAAAAAAGATTCTCCACCGTTTATGCTTTAAAGCTTTTAGTTTTTAGTTAAGCTTTTTTGCCCTCCTTCGACAATTTTTGATGGAGACGAGAATCAAAAGGTGACGCACCTCCTCCTTCAAGTGTTTTGCAACCTGTTGCTGTATATAAGAGCTCTCTCTTCCTTTTGCTCATTTATTCGCTCTCTCTCTGTCTCTCTCGAGAAAGGTAAAAAGTCAAATAAATGAGTGTAATTATGTTGCTAGTGATTAAGCATATAGAGTGTGCGTGAGTGGAGGGGGTAATATTGATAAAGCTATACGGGAATTGTACAAATTTTTCATTTATTCATTCATTCATTCATTCATTCGCATTTTACTGACCGTTAGATAATGGACAGTCTTGTAATGAGAATGAAATTGCAGATGCCAGCGTATAAATTGATATAAATTGTGCCTGAAAACAACTGCAACAACAACAACGACAACAACAATATCACCAACTACAACGTAGGATTGTGTCCAAGTTGTGACATAAATTAATTTGCGCAATTACGTTAATTATGAGGCCAAGCCGGGGGCGAATCTTTTTTCAACACACGAACAACGAAAAATTGAATAAATAATACATGTATAAATAAATTTATGAACAGCGGTTTAATCAGTGCAACGAAAATAAAATCAATTAAATTTTTTTCCTTTTAAAATTGCGTAAGCTGAATTTAAGACGCCGAATCTTTCATACCCTTTTTTCGAAATTTAACAAAAGCTATGTGCGACTTAAAAAAAAAAAAACATTAAAAAAAAATGTTTCCATAAACGACACATACATATGTACTACATATATCAGACTGAAGGCCTATGTTGCTTTGACTTTAATTATTTTGTTCCCTAGAATTAATTTCTAACCACCTTTTTTCGAATGGCTTCACAAATAACTCAGTCAACTTTTATACGATCGATTTGAATTTTTGACACAATGAAATTTTCTAGTGAACCACGTAGAATTTTGTCAAAATAATGAACACTTTTTATTTTACAACTCATTTTTCATGAATTTTTTTGTTGAAACTTATGCCATTTTTTTTTTAAATTAATATTTTTGAAAACCCATACGTGGTTCACTTGCTTTTGGTCCATAGATTAAGAGGACAATCGGAGTAAATAGAAATAACTATAGCTTAAAGTAATTATCTTTTAAAAGTGAGTAATATTTACATTAATTGACTTATTACTGTCAAAAAAGTCACATTTATATTTTTGCACAAGAAATAAAGATATTTTTAGTTTACGAGAAACTTAAGGGGTAACACCTGTGTGAGAAGAAACTTTGTTTTATATTCGAAATCCAAATAGCTGACGATATTTTACATATTTTGAACTACAAAAATTACTTTTACAAAATAATGAAAAACAAAATGACGCCTGTAGAGAGCTACGAGTACATGACTAAGCAGTAGCTTTTTGACGTTTGACATTGATCTAAAACATAAAACAATTTTGTCTCACATCCATGAGCTACAATTATTATTACATATTTAATATACCCTGCAGCTAATGGCAAGTGAACTGACAGATACTGGTGAAAGATAGAAGCAGCTGTTTTTGTTTTACATGCATTAATTTATTAGCTAGAATATTAATATTAATAAATATTAATATTTACTTTTCAGTATGCATGAATTGTTCAAATCTGTGGTTAAAATTGATCTTTTTTATCTCCTCTAGTCAGATATTTTGTAGAAACACGTTAAATTTTTTTACTTTTCGAAAATTCAAATTGCGATGATAGGAACATCGTTGGTTTTAATAAACGATGCTTTGCCAGGAGGGGTTTGGTGTACACCATCGTCAAAATGAACAGGGAACTTAGCATTTGAGATCATGCGTATACTCACTATTGTGAATCGATGCTACTGTTGCCTCAATAGGCTATTGAGTTCCTTGGACAATGGTTGATGCGTATGTCAAAATGAAAAAAAGCTGTTCAAAAAGTGTTCAGCTTAACATACATATTTTCTCCCATATATGTATGTATATACCATATTCTCTTGGCTGCATTGATCTTGTTGAAGATTAGAAAATATATATAGTACTGACAAATATACAAAACTTAACGTTAATGCTTCCAAATGAAATTTTTCTCACAAAAATTGTACTTCCAGACAGCTGATTGTTGTTGCCAACGTTGTTAGTCAAGTATTTTTACCATTATGCCTCGCTGTTAAGGTTGCTCATGTTGTCACTCGGGTATTTTTGCCTTTATGCATTTATGCCCGTTTTAGTTGGTGGAAAATTGAAGTGTGTCAAAAAGTGTTGCATACTTTCGGGGCATACAACTATAAATAGGTACATACGCCTCAAGACATGTACTTGTGCATGTACAGGGATCAACGAGAAACAATTAAACGTAAACGCCGCAAATTAAGTATACGACGCCTGTGACCGCAAGATGTGTAATGCAGCAGCACAAAGCGAACAAAGAAAGCAAAATGACAGTGTGTGTGTGTGTGTGTGTGTGTGTGGGAGTGCGCTGTTCATGATTGAAAGGAAACGACAATAATAAACCGGTCAAATGATGCGTTCGCAACGCAAACAACTGAGTAACAGACAAATGGCAGCTGTACTAACAACAACAACAACTTGAACTATGTAAGAGCCACTTGCCGCCCCACTGCCTCTCGCTCTCTCTATCTCTCGCTGAGAGCACTTTCCTACGCTTTCTCCAACCAGCCAAAAACAGAGCCAATCAAACAGTCAGTCAGTCAATTAAACTTAATTATGTTGTCCACACAGAAGACGCAAAAGAGACAGAAAAGACTGAAGACAGAAGAGACAACATGTTTGCAAGCAGCAGCTGCTGCTGACAACAACAATAACAATGCATTACACTCTTGTACACACACGCTCATAATGGTATGTGTATGTTTGTGTGTGGCATAAATTGAAGGCATGCATTACTTGAAGTGATTGAGCATAAATGCAGGCAACTACATAGTAAATACTCGAACAATACCATTTACCAAGTGCATAAGATGGAAGGGTTTGTGAGTTATATATAGCAGTGGCGATTGTTTGCTTCTTGATCTAGCGCCTTTATAGATAAGCCAGAAACAAGAGCCTTACTAAAGCTGACGCAGTATGAATAGAAAATAAAATGGATCGCAACTCGCTTCGAAATTTATGCATCTTCAATTATAATCAATTCATATCTTTGTTGACAAGGTAATTACTCTACGAATGGTACTGCTTTGGCACGCATCTCTTAAGCAAGTGTATTGAGGTAACGTAAAGAGAATTTTCACAATACGCTTTATAAGCACCTCCTCTTAAAATAATTCTTAACATTCTCAAACTAAGAATTTCTGTATCAGAAGCTAACCACACTCAAGCGCAATTGTTCTTTAAATTATTCTAAACATTCTCTAATTAAGAATTTTCGTCTACAAAAAAATCTTGAATAAGAATGCTACTCTCAATAATAGACAAATTGTTCTTGGCATACTTTTGACACCACAAATTCTTGTTTTAAGGTAAAAGACAGTGTGGACTCTGTCTTTGGAGAGACAAAAAGGCAGACAATTTAGGTAACGACTGCACTGCCAGCCAGTTACAAGGGATTGATGGTCTTCATTGAACACCTGGCAATATAAATATTATATAGCCTCATAAGAGCTGAACGTTATAAGTTAGTTGCGAAAAGAATCGAAAACTACGGTTTTTAGTAATCGAAAAATTTAGCGAATATGCATTCACTGGCACACCATACGAAGTACAAATCACCAACCAACGACTCTCAGAAAATCTCTTTCTGCACATGCTTGATTTAAAGAGAAAATATTTTGTAATCCAAATGAACACATACAAAACCAAGTACAATGCACTCAATATTTCTTTCTTTTTCGCTTTTTTTTCAGCCACTCCTTGCATCAGTGCACACAAAAAAAAAAAAAAAAACGAAACTAAAATACATTTGGCAAAGAAAACACCAAACAATATACAAATAAAATTGTTGAATGCACAATGGAAAATGTATTAAATGACAGCCAACAAGGACTCGGCAAAAAAAAAAATATACAAAAAATGCAAATCAGGTTAGTAAACGACTGTGGGATACACTGCAAAATCTTTTCTGAAAAAAACAAATTTTCTTTGGCGACAACTTTGTGAATAGTAAAAAAGACTATGGGCTCACCAAGCTTTGTGGGTCTTGCATGTTTTTTTCTTAAACAATAATTTTTTTACAATTTATAGGTTCGGGGATATCTTCAGAAGTCTTCGTCCAATTTAAATCATTGGTACCAACGTTAAGTGTATATGTTACATGTATTGACGGACGGAATAGTCCGTCTACATCGACTCTTCAGATACTCGCAATTACGTTCTAAGATATATCCTTTAACCTGTTAACTTCACGTGGACAAAGTTAATATACTCCTTCAGTCTATGAGCAACGGGTATAAAACAAAAAGTGCACGTAAAAGCTAAAAGAAAGTTCAATGCACGATTTTCAAAGTGCGGGTAAAAAGTTTCGAAAATTGTATTTCGTTGTGTTTGCAGTTGGGGCTAAAGGGGCTGTAGGTGGTGTGCGCCAGAGATATAACTTTTTGCTCTAGTAGTTGGCTAAGCTGCGATATATTATCGTTAACGACAAATGCCAACTGTTAAATTGCACCAAATAGCGCAAGGCGATGACGATGACGACAACGACGACGACGACGACGAAGAGCAAGAAGAAGAAGGAGAAGCGAAACAATAACATGAAGAAAATGTGGAAGAAGAAGAGCAGCAAAAGTTGTCTACAAGTTTCGTGTAGATTTTCATTAGTAATCGCGAAATGGGCGAAACGAAATAAAATAAAAAAAAACATGATAAATGAAACGCACAGACAAACAGAGTATAACGCACGCGCTTTTGTGTTAGTTTTAGCGGGGGCGGTGGTGCGATGGGGGTACGGAAATCTAAAGAATGACGACTGCTTGGTATGGGGTATTGGGAGCCAAGCGGGGTTCCTACCTGTTGCGAGGAGAGCCAGCCAGTCAGCAAAGCCATCGAAGTTTATTTAGCATTGAGCGCAGCGGGACCAAAAATAAAAACAAGCTAAATTTGCCAAGTTAAGTACATATGTATGTACATATAATATGTACACAATTATGGCACACATATGTATATATAAATATGTACATACAATGTATGTATATGCATGTACAGTGAAGATGCCTAGACAACACGCAAAGCATTGGCTTGCTCGTAAATTCAAACGTTACAACAAAACGATATTGAAATATCTGTGTAGATGGATATTGGGCAATGTTTTTCAATACATTTATATGTGGTTATCATTTTTGGAACGATTTATTCTAATGGTCGGCAAAAAATACACTCATATTTTGGCTTGCGCTTGTGTGCGTTGTATTTTGAAATTTACATTTACTATACAAGCGATTAGCAGGTTATCGAAAACTTGCAATCATCTCTCTTTCTAATAGTGACGATCTTTTTTGTGGTGGTAACACATTAGGAGAGTCGACTGTACAAAAGAGTGTGTTGTGTATTTGGCATAGGGAATTGGAAAGTTGCGGGGCAATCGAGTTTAAGAAGCTCACGCGACAAAACGCGTTTGACTAACGGCGCATGGGGCGTATGCGTGTTATAAAAATAAAAACTCATAATGCTTCAGTGTGTGTGTGTGTACCATAGCTCTGCATTAAGACATCGTTGTTGTGTTAGTTAGTATACGTTTATTGTATATATACATATGTTATACATATATATAATTTTTTTGTCTGTGTTATATATTTAGGATTTGTAGTTGAGAGCAGCGCGACAGGTGCTTGAACCCAAATCTCTTGAAAAGGTTCTCTAAATTGCTGCACCCTCAATTGGTAATAGTGACAATGGAACTCAACCCCTACCATGAACAGTGCCAACTACCACTTGTACATTTGTTAGCAACTATGACGCATACTCTAGGGCTGTCCGTATGAAAGTACTTCAATTAGACGCTATTTTCTATGGGCATTATTAGTATTAAGCGAAAGTCAATTAATTGCCACATTTTTTATCCATCTTTATGAAGTCGACACAAAAACCAAAGAAAACTTCAACCAAAAAAGAAAGCAACAATTTTGATTACTTTGCGCTTAACTATATACAATGTAGACATTCTCTTCACCTACTCATTTATCGCTCATACGCCGTGTGGGCAAGCGGGAGATAGAACGAGTGAGTGGTTGAGAGGTTGAGTGTTTATATTGCTTACAGAATTCCAGCTCAAAGTTTATTGTACATACAATGTGGGCAATTAAGCGATAAAATATGCAACAAGCCAATTATGCGCGTATTAAATTGCCAGGCAAAACCCGCTGCCTCTCTACTCCTCCCCCTGTACAATTTCCCATGACTACGCCCTGCTTCGCATAGATCAATGAGGAAAAGGACAGCCGCCGACTTTTCTGTTGTTACAGGTGCCAGACTAGCCGGCCATGCCCAGAACACCCAACATTTGTTCACGTCTTGGGCGGCGGAAGGAAGTATGTCATCCGTCGCCTTTTTGGCATTGTCAGCAGCTGTGGCATACTTTCCGGTGTAGGCGCTTCTACCGAATTTTTGGGGCTTCTTCTTCTAACCGAACAATAATGCCGCAAACGTAAACTTTTCGACAAGTTGTTTGGTGCTCCAAAAGGTTTTACCGCCGCCCTACATCACCGCATACATTT
Source organism: Chymomyza fuscimana (assembly GCA_949987675.1). Classification (NCBI taxonomy): domain Eukaryota; kingdom Metazoa; phylum Arthropoda; class Insecta; order Diptera; family Drosophilidae; genus Chymomyza; species Chymomyza fuscimana. The sequence goes on along the minus strand of OX465090.1, from coordinate 64,921,803 downwards.
TTGATGATGCGCCCAAGGCTTGGTTTGGCTTTTTCCATGGGTTTTAAGTTTTTGAGCGACTTTTGTGTGTACCCAGCATAAAGGCATTAAGTTGGCCATTGAGCCGTCCATTGAGTTGTGTTTTTTGGTGCCTACGGCCAACAAATGAATCCGTCCATTTGGCTACCAGAGCAGTCGCCTTTTACTGTGGCAAGTAGGGGGGTTTACAAATTAAAATGCAAATACATTTATTCAACAACAACAACGAGTCAACCAAGTATTTATTACAGTGTATTAGGGTTAAGCTTGGACAAGCATATCACGGAGTTGCGCAACTCGGAAAGATTTTCACTTATTGACTTGAACACGACGTTCACCTGCCAGGGTCGTGTCTTAATTTCTAACAGCTCACTTAAATATGCATAGGCGTGACTTTGCAATGGCTCCAACTCGAAATGATTAGCAGCTAGTACTAATTTAATCAACTGTTCGAGTTCCAATTTAAGAAATTGCTCATCCCAGGTACTCAAGCTATCCACCTCAGGTTGCTGCTGTGCCAACTCAACAAGGTTATCCTTGACATGATATTTCATCCATGTGACCAAGAGTAGCACCGTTCCAGAGCTGTGGTTTCCGAAACGTTTGGTAACGCAGCTCTTCAGCTTCTCGGTATACTTGGAAAAATGTTCTATTAGCTTCGACTCGATTCGCACAATTTTATTATCGCTGCAAATGATGCTTAAAAACTTGACTTTGGTATTCGTTTCCTTAAATTCGACTATTATAGTGTTATTGGATTTACAAACTCCGCTTTTGTGAAGATCCTTGGAACTGGCACTATTTGCTGCGACTTCAAGTTGCACGTCATCGGTTGCCTTCGTCTTTTCAGCGTTCTCCCAAAACCCAAAATTGCTCTCAGTTGGACAAGGGGAATATGTTTTTTGTTTAACCAGCCTAGGTATTTTGGAAGCATGTTTACCCTTCTGAAGCGAATCCGTCAAAGTTGGTATCAATAAGCTTTTTACGTGTAGCTGCTTGGCGAGACTCAGGGTCAGTGAACTTGTAGTCAAAAGAGTTTTGAATTCCATTTCAAATAGTTTCGATATTTATATGATATGGTTCTATTGAAAATATAATCCAGTTGTGTGAATTATCTAGGCCTACTTTGATTTTATTTTAAAGCATACTAGCCTTTGGGATATAATGACAAGAACTTATGTTATATATTTGTGGCATGCAAATATTTCTGCCATCTGCCTTATATCTCATCTCAACAAGACTAAACTAGAACCCTGACAGTCAAATATATTTTTTTTAAATTTGGTAGAAAATATTTTGAATTCTAGGATTCATATACAACGAGCTTTGTTTCATTATTTTTATAAAAGAGGGATATTAATTCTTTTTTTAACTAAACCCATATTTCAATCTCTAACGGAGGTAATGATAATCATTTTGGTATAAGGAATTTATGGTCGGCTTCGCCTTCTTTTACCTGTTGCATGCATTGTACTGTGGGCCCAGAATGTAATTTTTTGGCCACAATTCTGGCATTTCCATAGTAATTGTATTTTATACTCATGTTCTTCAAAGATTTTTTTCTGTAAAGTTTGAGCCTGATCAGATTTTTTTAAGATATAGACCATCCAGATCCAGATCCAGACCAAAAATGTAAACATTTTTTAAAAAGAAAAAAAGTTGTACCTTGATTTCAAATATAGAACACCCTTGAGCAATGGGTACAGGCTGCAAAGACCTATTATCTTGTTTAAAAAATTCCCATTTTCATTTTCCACTGATAGATTGTTTGCTGTTATTATGTCATTATATATAGAGCCGAGTTAGATCCATAAAAGGTTTTCAAAAGCATTTCTCTTTCGCGAGTCTTTTGTGCTGCCGCCAACCTTAGTTTGGTAATCCATTCGGTTGCTCTATGGTTTTTAAATCAAAATCAATGGCAATCAAGAAATTATTCAGCCGCTAAATATTCACCTAGATCGTCGGGTCTTACAGAACAAATCGTAGTGGCCCATGCAACATTGTAATTAGACTCAAACAACAATAAATCTTAATATATAAAAATTTAAACAAAAAAAAATTCAAACCAAATGGGTTGGGTCTCTTGGTGCGTGAATTGCAGCCATTGGTGGCAGGGCAGCGTATAAATCTTAAAATGAAGCAATATTTTAGGGTCTGGTTGGGCCCAGAGGGTGGGATGGTTCAAGCCAGATAAACGACACAAATAAAACACAAGCTTTACAAGCGAATGGCGACTGCTGATGACTGCGACCCGACTGGATAGCAGAGGACATGGGATCATAGTGATACGGTGCGGTGCGGTGTGGACTGCCTAAAGCAAACAAAAGACTCTCATGCGTTGGGGTCTTGAGACGACGGTTTGGTGCGATGCCACAGAAATTGGCTCAAAATTACAAACTAAAACCGAATGCTGAAAAGGGAGTAGAAATAAAACCTAAGAGCAACAACAACTAACTAACTAACAGAAAGCACGGCAATGGCAACAACAACAGGAAAGGAAGTGGAAGTGGCGAGAAAACGAAACGTGAAAATCGAAACCATTTCAAACGTGCAACAGCCAGGAGCGAGTAAGAGAGATTGAGAGTGAGCAAGAGAGCGGTGGTGTTACGTTGAGGCAGACTAAGCGGCTGGCTCGTTTTTTATGCTGCACGTTCTGCTACATTATATATATGTCCATATATATATTGTATACAAAGACACACACACAACCGTATCGCACAGGTAAAAAACGGAAACAAGTCAATTTACATTGCGGCTTAAACGAGAGCACAAGTGGCTGCCACCATGCTTGTTGCCACTCTCTTCCCCTTTTGGACAGCACTCTGCAACTGCCTCAGTGTTGCCAGACTGCTAAATTGTTGCCGCAGGTTGCCTGGTTTAGTGTTGCAGCTTGCTACCATTTGTAGCAAGCTATGCACAAGTGTATCTGTCTGTACACACTGTATATATGCAATATACATATAAATACTATACACATACTATATTTATGTGCATAGACGTACTACTATTGTATATCGTATGCTCACGGCAAATCTCACGTAAATGTATCGTAGTATAAAGCGTTCTACATCTACAGGGAAGTCGATTAATGGCGATTTATACGTCATCAAAGCAAAAGCGGCGTATAGACAGGCGGTTTCTCTACTCCATACCCACACAGTATCAAGGATATATGTCCGTCCGTGCGAACCACTAGATTTCTAAATGACCCAAAAACTTACTAGCATACGCGCATAAGCAAGTCAGATCAATTTTGCGCTGTTTAGCCATGTCATTAAATATGAAGAAAATCGTTATCGTAAAGGTATCAGTAAAAATGTGAAACACCGATTTGGATTTAATTAGTTACAACACTTGTGAGCTCTAAAATACTTCCTCTGTATTAAATTTGGTTACGATATCTTTTCAAACAAACGCATTATGCTCTGATCTGTCCTACCTTTCTAATTTCCACAGGTATATCGGCACAATTGACCAAAGTTTTTAACAAGCTGTGTATGGCCACGAAACACATAATGTGGTTATGACTTGCTTGACGGGCTTTACTTGGTTTAGTTCATTTTTGTTTGGATTTTCCTTGTCTGGATTTCAAGAGCCATTGCATCTTTTCAAATTTGAAATATTCAGCAAAAACAAAAGCACAGTAACAACATGACAGCTTTTAAATGATATATGAGTTAATCATACGCAGTGTTGTACGACGATTCGTATGGAAGTCTTTTAATGTCATGCAATATGCAATTATTACGGTGGCTATAAATCAATTGGATTAAAAACGTATGGGTACACACACACACACACACACACATAAAAACATCGAATGTAAAAGGTGCAAATTTAATTTATAAAAATGTATTGCATAGTTCCGTAGAGGTTTAATTGGTTAAGTGCCGTAAATTGTAAAATTCCAATGTAATATTTTCTATGAATAAAATAAATAAAACAATAAATGAAGAATTTGAAACTTTTGTATAGCTTTGGCCCGTGAGGTTAAGGATATAATATTTTAATTTTGTCAATAAATGGAATAGGGTGAGGAAAAAGATCAAAGATAAAAACCTTCAAAATAAAAACAAGTCCAGAGACTTTTTGAGAAAGATAGGTATACCTTTATGCTACATAACGAAATAGCTAGCTTACACATAATATCTTTTAATATATATATAAATATAATAAAAAAATGTGATACAAAAAAAATATATATTCCTACATACTATAATACTGTATTTACACCTATGCAATATACCCGAAATTTCTGAATGGAGAACTTATTTTGTTTTACGCTTATAAGTTCCGTAAAGGAACTTATCTAAATAAATAAGGTACTGGAAACTGCCCCCAGCGATTTTTGAAAACTAACGATGTAGTTCGATGCAAAGGGCAAAGAAAACATTTTTTTTTTTTAATTTAAGTTGGCAACAGGGCTATATAAAAAAAAAAATATTTTTTCAAAAATTTCCATTACCAATTACCATTTTTTTTTAAGGGCGTGCTTTTATACGTTCTTCATATACGATATACGATGAAAAAGTTGATTTATTTTGTAGGTAAATATAACAATTTTAACATTGCTCAACAAACAATGTTTTAATTATTTGCATTAAATTATGTAATTTTAATAAAAATTAATTGAGTAATCGAAGGTTAAGTCATAAAAATGATTTAAAATATATCTGATGAGTCTCAAGTGCATATGTTGAGAGAACTTTGTTTTTTTGGCCTAAAAGACGCTACATAACAACTGGTTTCGAAAATGAATAGGTGTTCGTATGGACGCACAGACGGTCATAGCTCAATCGCTACTCTAGGCTATGATAAGCATTTTGCTAAAAAGGACTTATGGTCTGACACGCCTCCTTCTGTTTGTTACAAAAATAGCACAATAAACAGATAGTTTATTTTCTGTTTCGTGACTGGCCATAACAACCCAACCAATATTTCCCCCTTCAATAAATAATAAACAAATGGAAATCAAATTAAAATATTATTCTGTTGGCTGTGAATAACAGAAGCTTTTTAAAAGGCTTTTATTGGTGTGCTATGAGCATGTGGTACATACCTATGTAATTGTGTATGTTGTTATTTTTGTTGTTTGTTTTATTTTTTTTTAAGCCAACACTAATTAAGCGTGTACGTGCTTGAGCGTATGGCGACTTCCTGATTCCATTAAATATCAATAAATAAAATGTGAAAATTGCATTTTCCATTTTCATGCCGGACTTTGGCTAAATAGATTGCCACTAATAAATTGTATTAAATTTGCGTTCAATCGTAATACAAAGGAAAAAAAAGAAAAATTCAAATGATACACATATAGAAAATGCAATTTATTTATGGAGTGAAATTAATATGCATTTAATCCAATTGTGTGTAGACCATAATTACAAACACTTTGGCGACATCTGTGGGTTTTCACAGCATTGCATTGCCGAATACGCCCATTTCCATATACGTCCATGGAAGTTGACACACTTTAAGTGCTTCACTTAGGTAAGGACACATGCCTGCGGTTTTAGCGAAAATTCAAAATGACACAGTTTATGCGCTTAATTGCTTGAATCTTCTTCTTCTTTTTCTTCTTGACTGGTCATAACAAACCGTTACCGAGTAACGGACTTATGTAGGTCATAACCTCCCCCTGCGTCACGTACGTCCCTCTACAAGTTACGAGACCATAGGTCTACTCTAATAGAATTCTATTATGAAGATTGAACCGTCTTAATACAAAGAGCCTTATAAGAGAACTTCAGAACTCATTACACAGGTCTACAAATACCGGGGTCATGTCAGTTGTTGGAAAGCTAAGCGTCATTTCCGAAGAAGAATTGGCCCATCACGTCAGGATTTTGAGATATTTAAGGTTATGTATCCGAACAACGGAGTTTTTTACTACTTTTGAGGTTATGTTCAGGGTTTAAAAAAGCATGAATTTTATACTGAAATAATTTTTTTTAGTATTCTTTGAAGAAAATATATAGTATATTTATGCCAACTTTAAGTTAGATATTTATTGACAATTATTTTTAATTATTTTTTTTCTGACTCAACTCCAAAAATACACGAACACATGACGATAAGTGCGACAGGGTTCCCGCGTTAAGGCCTATACGCAGCACGAAATATTTCGCGCGGAATCGCAAAACTTCATATAAAAAAAAATCCCATTTGAGATAAAAAATAAGGGATAGTTGTTCGGTTTGGTTTTAAAGTTTTCCGGAGCACGGCTGAATATCTAAAATTTACTTGTCTTTTTGTAGAATTTTGTAGATACTTATATTCGTAATGTTTTAATCAAATTCGTTCAAATTAAACCTCACTTTTTTACATCAAAAAGCTGCAACAAAAAGTCATTTGAAATGAAAATGGAAACAAATCGACCAGGTGTGCCAACTTACAAGCTGTGTCAACTTACAAGCCTTTCTTTCCCCTACTATATAGAGTATTAGATATAAAGAAATGCAATACTCTCCTATGTATAACAAGGCGTAATAGCGTAAAAAAAACATTAGAGGAAACAAGCGTAAATAAATAATGAACATTGATTGTTTGTTTATTTTTGAAGAGACGCGACGCAACGCGTCAAAACGAGACGAGTCGCGGCGAGAGGAAAGGACAGGAGAATAGAAGAGAAGCCTCTAAATGAAATAGAATATTTCTACACATACACACACAGCGATATTTATACATTTGGTGACACTTGTAATCTCATTTATAGACAATAATAGAAATACAAATAGAGTAGAGAGAAAAGTAGCGATAGAAAAAGAGTTACAGCAGAAAGAAAAAACTCCATTGACAAGGTTAATTGATATTGGCAGTTCGAGCCCCTGAGCTGCTGAAGGTGAGCGATTATGTTTCAGTGTTAATTGGCAGGTCAGCGGGGTTTGTCTTTAGCTTTGGCTTTGGCCTTAGGTTTAGGCTTGTGCAACACTGTAAATAATAAATTACACAAACAAAAACTCAGTAGTGTTGCTGATATGACTTGTTATTTTATATAAGTAAAATTTGTAACATAATCCGCCTAGCCATTCATTTAATTGCACTTTACTGTGCTTCTAAGAAACTAGTCTCATCGCCATGTTGAAATAGAAGAAGTAAGAATCATAAATAAAATTCCTCGTATTTCGTATTTCTAACTAAATTTGTTATTTCCTTTGATATTTTTATTTCAGTAAATTGTTTGATAGACGAGCAAATCTTTATCTTGCTTTTCAACACAGTTCAATCAAATTATAACAAATATTAGCTGATAAAGCTAAGGCCTACATTTTCCATACACTACCTATGTCAACTTTAAATTTAGTAATGTGTTTTTTTTTAATAAATCTAAAAAGTTATTACGAAAAACAAGCTGTCTATCAAGATTCTATAATGGGGGCATACATAAACTAGAAATAAACGAAACTTTGCCCAGAAATATTCATCTGGACAACTAAATACGCCTAATTCTGTTTCAATCAAATAGCTTTTTTTTATCGTGCTACATCGAATGAAATATAGTCTATACAACATTTTTTCTAGACCGTGTTATTTCAAAGCCGTGTAAAAAGAGAATTGGGTATCATCTCGATTTCCGTGGAAATCATAGTTACTACATTGCATTTGACTAATTTCCACGTCACATAATTAGGGTTCGAATGAAACTTTTGTTTTGTTATACAACAGATTTACAAATACGTGTATGTGATTTTAATTGGAAATTCTGGGATTCTGGATAAACGGGCTTTGAAGCTCTAACATCGTCAATATACAGAGTCTTTAAACTGAAAAGAGTAAACAAGTTGATCTTCATTCATATTAGTACGAAGTTTTTTTTTTTTTTGTAATTGAAGTATTGACATATTTTACTATAATCGAATGGGACATAAAAGCGAAAAATGATTTCCGCAATGCAAAAACGTTAAGTTAAAAAAAATTCAAAAATTTATTTTTTCAAAGGTATTTTTTTGGTCACTTTCAACTGCGTTTAAGATTTGAAAAGTGGTTCATTCTTCTATATTTGGCAGGACAAAACTGAAATCGGGCTTTGAACGCTGAAACAATGCTCTAACATCAAATATAAGTCTCATCTCTGAAGAAAAAAAAGTGTTAAATTTGTCGATTAGTGTAATTCAATCTTATGGAAGTAAACGCTAGAAATCTGCAAAGTTGTAAACTCTCTAATGCTTATTTATTACATCTGTGGTTTTAACAAAATTTTTGTATGGTAAAAAATTGTTCGACACTTGAAATTTTCAAACTATTCATTCGTCTAGAAGTGGGCGCCTACGGCCCCATTGACTCATGCTTGAATCCGGTCCTGATTACACCGAATAATTAGCTTTTTATAAATAGCTTTTTTTTTTAAGCAAAGTAAATATTTTGAAATTGTAGATTTGGATTAATACTAATATGGAAGGAAGCAACTGCTTTCTGGCTTAATAAGCGCGTGACTTGACAAGGATTAGCGGGTAGCCGTGAAATAGTTTGTGTCTGTTTCCGATACTTTGTACGTTTAAGCTTACTTGTTTCGATTTCAAATTGAATTTTGAGGATTCGTTGGCTTGGTTGGTTGGCTTTGCCGCTTGGTCTGTCTGCTGCTTAATTATTTAAGAAATGGCAGCAAACAGCATCCATGCTAATGGCTGCTCAAGCATGTCCAATACATAAATAAGTATCTATGTATTTTTATGTTTGTTCATGCATCTGTGAGTGCGTGTTTGCATCTATCTGGCTGGCTGTGAGTCTGTCTGAATGTTATGTGAATGTGTGATTGTCTATGCGAATTTAATGCACTTCTTGTGCAGTTGTGCATAAGAAATCAGCCGCAGCAAGCAAAAGACCATCAAAAACAAAAAAAAAAAGGATTTGCTTAAATTTTCATATTTGCTTTGCTTGACTCGAAGCGAAGTTGATGATGAGCAGCACGAGAACGAGGAATATGATGATGGTGTCTCCACCATCCTTGCTATGCAGAGTATAATTTAATGTAATAATGTATATGCCAGTGTGTGGGTTTCCATGTCATTTCCTCTCTCTCTCTCCCTCTCTCTTTCTCACTGTCTACCTCTCTCATATTTTATTTGGGATTTCGCTTGCTGAGAAGCGCCGCAGCATCCACAAGGATAAACAATGCAAACTAATGGCAATGTCCTAGCAGCGCTGCACCGCGCTCTTGCAACAATGTTGCGATGTTGTTGTTGTTTTTGCATTCCCGCTGCTGATGATGATGATGACTGCTGCGAAGAGAGCAAGCAGCAAATGCAAATGGGGTTTTAACATTTGCATGACGTACGAACGTTATTTACAAAATGGCTAAAATGCAACATGGCTGCCATTCACAGCTAATGACATTTTAAGTAAAAAGCTTTGCACACTCACTCTCACACCCACACACACACACACACACACACACACACACACACACACACACACACACACTCATACTTGGCATTTTCGATGACCATTTTTTTATATCCGTAACTCATAGAGTTACACATTAAGTTCATTCGATTGTATGTAATGGAAAGAAAAAACATTTGCCACCTTATAAACTATAAACTATTGATCAGCATCAACATATCACACTCAATATCGCACTAAGAGCTTGGAGACAACATGCATTGCCCGGGCCGATGAACTTTTTTGCATTTTCATTACGAAATTTGCCATTTTCACTCCAACGTACCATGTAAACTTAGCCCTTATACCTATGATTGTTTAAAAACGTTTTTAATTCCATTTTTCTTAATCGTTAAGATTTTTTCCTTGTGGAGTTGTCTTTCTCCCATCGGACGGACGAGATACTAATGGTAATCTTTTAATCTCTGAAGATGAGCAGTTGAACCGATGGAGAGAGCATTTTTCGACCGTGTTTAATTGTGTTCTGGATCCATCAAATGACGCATACCCCTTCACAAGTGAGTCAATCGAAATAAACTCTCGAATTAAGAGAGTGTCACCAAGCGTGACAGAAATCGCAGTAGCGATAAGACAATTACCGAATGGTAAGGCCGCTGGGATAGATGGCATACCAGCTGAGCTTTATAAAGCCGATACTACGCTGACGGCAGAATTAATATACCCGCTAATCACATCTATGTGGGATCAAGAGTCATACCCACGTAAGTAAGGAAGGTAAGGAAGGTATAATCGTGAAGCTGGCGAAGAAAGGTGACCTCAAAGATTTGTGTTCTTCCTGCAGTCGCTAAGATCGTCGCCCGTATTATTCTGGATCGGTTGAAAAACCACTTAGAGGCGTCGATAGCAGTGGGTCTTCCTGTGCAGACCAAATCAACACGCTTCGAATAATTATCGAACAATGCGCAGAATTTAATTCCAAACTACATATTGTATTCATTGACTTCGAAAAAGCGTTTGTTAGCGTGAAGAGGGAGTGCATAAGGGCTGCGCTGCGGAAAAGGATATACCAGTAAAACTTGTTACTCTGATTAAGGAAAGCTATAAAGACGCGAGCTGCCGCGTTCTCCACAAGGGGAAATTGTCGGCGCCTTTCCATGTGCTGAGTGGAGTGCGGCAGGGTTGCATAGAAGGAAGAGGAGTTGTTGACGCCCTATGCTATTAAGATTTTGTAAATGCTAAAGTCATGCTTGCCCGACTCTGAAAATCAAAGATAAAAAAAAAAATACCATCGAACGCCATCACAAAAATATCGCGCTCTGGAAGCTAACAAAAGAGGAACCCATACTGAAACAAATCAAGCGATGGAAATGGAGATGGATAGAGCATACATTGTGTAAACCCGCCAACAGCATAAAAATGCAGCAAAAACACATGGAGGAGATCAGCAATCCGCAAACTTGCAGCAGCCAACACTACGTGGGAGACGACAAAAACAACTGCACAGAACCGAGTTCGATGGAAAGTTTTGTTCAGGCGCTATGCTCCCTAGAGCAACGAGCAAGGAAAAAAAAAAAAGGAGAATTAGGAAATAAACATGAGATATTTTGAATTTGAGCTATACATATAGAAAATAATAACGGACTTGCAAACAACTGATAAGCATTATTTAATGAGACTAAAACTTGAGAAAGGATATTAAATAAATGTTCCTACTTCGAACTATCGACAGAAATTTTCCGTCTATGTTTAGTTTAGTGGGAAAATTTTACTTAAATGCAATGCCATTTGCTCGGCCCTTCTTTTTCTTAGTACCATATTGTGTTGCAAGGACGCTGGACTACAAACTAATACATCCAAATGTGCATTAAGACTGTTACACACTTTTGTATGTGCAACACTACCATATGCCACCATCTACGCTAGTAAGTATGTATTATAATATACATACGGCTAATGAGTTTGCATGTATATGTATATACAGTATTCACTTATCTCATTTATTCAATTAACATTTGCTAAAGAAAAAAAATTTAACTACAGTTAATGGCATTTAATTGGCGCATAACTTGGCCTTTATTTTGCATTTAGCATTTAGCCTTATTTAGCTCTAGAAACCACAGAGGACCCACCTTTAACAAGCACAGCGGTTTTCGAGGCTCAAAAAAAAAAAATAAAAAAATAACGTCTAATCTACAGTTGACATACATACACAAACACACAAGAACACACACATACACATTGTCTTTGTGTGCAAACAATAGTTAAAACTCTTTACCTCTAAGCCACTCGCTCTCCAACGCCCCCTCCGACTATATTCCTGCTCAATGAGCTGCTGCTCCGCTTGTTGAGTATGCAAAAAAGTGAGTGAGTAAGAGAGAGAGGCTGAGACACCTCACCTGAGCTACCCAACCACCCAACCACGCCCATTAAACTCAACGTATAACGTACCCTGCCTAACTCCCCACCCTTTGGCTACAGCAGCATGTGCCGTTTTCTCATTATTTATGCGCGACCTTGTTTTGCGCCATTTTTATTATTTTGCTAATTTCGCGCGCTTTATAAATAAAAAAAAAATTTTATAAAGAACATCACACACACGCACTTACACATACCAAATCACCAAGAGACATACTCACATGCACGCATACATATTCAAAGTACCTCAAACCTCAAATGAAAAAGCTGTGAAAATAATTTTCACCACTTAACGCCATTACCGTGGGTCAATTGAAATCTTTAAGTTGGCCCAGAACATATTAAATGTTCGTTAAGTTATCTTCCAAACCTGTTAAACCTGCCTCGCAAGTTTTCAAAGTTTACTTGATTTTTGATTTTGCGAAACGAAACTCAACGAAATCTTCTAGCTGAATTTTGATTTGTCTTATGCTTTTAACACTTTCTTCAAATATTCAGCCGCGCTCCGGAAAACAAAAAAAAAACAATCCGAACATTTTTATAAGGATTCATTTTTGCATGATCCAGAAAACGATTTTTTTTTTTTGATTCACCTGACATGGTTGTCGCATTACATTTAATTTTCATTAAAATATTGTTAGTTCTTTATTATTCTTTATATTTAATAAAATTACACAAAATTATTACTTTTTAACCTGCTTTTATTAGCTTCACCTGTATGTATGTATGTATGTATGTAACAAAATCTTTCAGCTTAATTTTCACCAATTTCAAGAAGTCTGATCATCTCGAAAATTTGCACAGGGGTCAAGGACTGATAACAATACAATTATTTAATAACTTTGTTCAAAACTAGGTTTGACTAGGATCATCAGGATTCCAAAAATAAAATGTACACTAAAAGTATGCAACAGTTTTTCAAAATAATTAGTAGGCTTGTTGACAAAAATCCATGTTTGTTTTTAATCTTAAAATAAAAAATTATAGTTTAAAAAAACTAAAAAACACGCTTTAATAGCAAACCGGACTGAAAAGTAGAACATAATTTTGATGTTTCAAGAGTTTGTATTACAGCAATAGAAAATTCCGACAATCAATTACGACTAACTAATTTGAAATAAGATTAAATTAGAAATTAAATTATTAATAAAATAATTTAATTATAGTAAAAAAAGCGTGGTGTGCAATTTACTATATTTTCATAATGACCTTAATTTTATAAATAGCTACTACTGAAATAATTGTAACATTTAATATTAAGCACCCCACGCTTTTTTCACTATAATTGAATTATTTAATTTCTAATTTAATCTTATTCCAAATTGATTAGTCGTAATTGATTGTCGGAATTTTCTATTGCTGTAATACAAACTCTTGATACATCAAAATTATTTTCTACTTTTTAGTTCGGTTTGCTATTAAAATGTGTTTTTTAGTTTTTTTAAACTATAATTTTTTTAAACACGATTTAGCTATTTTTGTATCAAGGGAAATTTTCTTTGTGTGACGCGGGAACCCTGTCGCACCTACCGTCATGCGTTCGTATATGATATGTACACATACACGAACGCAAACAAAAATTAGTTTAGGCTGTGCATGCTATTTTATAAAATTCGTGCTTTTTTGAACCTATTTTGCCAATTCGTTTAAATTCGGCTTCAAACGACATGAAAAATTCAAGTAAATTGTTCGGATTCGATTTCCGGAGTATGGCCGATTTATGCTCTCTGTTTTTCGCTTTCACTCTCTTTTTTTTGGCTTAAAGGGCGCATTTATTTTTTTGTTTATTTATTTTTAACACACAAGCAAACCAAAAACAAAAATAATAAAAAAGAATCAAAAGTTTTCCGTATTTTTTTACTTTTGTTTTGGTTGTGCTTGCTCCAAGTGCCTTTAACCTATTTTTGGGCCAATTTATCGAAAAACTAATGTGTGTGGGTTTTTATTTTATTTATTTTACTAACACATAAAACAAAAACATTTACATGAATTACTTTTATTTTTATTGAGCATTTAATTAGGATCAATAAATGTAACTATGCCAGTTAATATCTTTATATATACAATATATAAATAGTGCAGGTTGACCAGATGGATGATAGTTTATCCAATTGTTATGTTTCAGGAGTTCTTTAATTAGTATTCTTATAGAAAATTTAATCAAAGTATCAACTTAATTTTAATAATAATAATCAAATATCATTAACAAAGTTTGCTTAAGATTGATTTTTTTAAAACTATGTACATGTACGTCGATAAATTACTAAACCGACCAAGAAGCTAGTGCAAGTGTTCTATACTCAGTACCCATATACAGTTCTAGTCTGACGAAGACGTAGCAAAATATAATTTCAAGGAAGAACAAGTTGCGGATACCAGTGCATAAGGCTAAGTTACATAGTGATCGTCTTTGCGGAGGCTCCGGATTCGGCTTAAAGTTTCCGAAATTTGGTATTTCCGCCTTTGGCACGGCTCTATCTCATTAAGACGCCCAACTTTTCTCAGCTACTAAACACATTGAATGCAAGACATTTTGATGTCGCCAACAATGCTCAGATGCATAAAAGAACGCTACTCAGCTCACAGTTTATGACAATCGAAACCAAATTGAAGCAGGTTTTACACTACGCCCCCCATCCACCCAATCGAACCAAACCCTTCTCAAGTGTTGTTATTGTTGTCCTTGTGTGCAACAACTGCAACAGCAGCCACAAAAAAAAAACAACTAAAACTCAAACTAGAAGAAAAATAAACTAACAAAGTTTTGATTGGCAGTTGCTTTTGTTTGTTGCGGTGCAGGGAAATTGGAAAATACTTTGGCCATGGCTAACCGCAACTTGGACAGGTGCAGCAATGAGTCACTCACTCCGACACTCACTTACCCACTAATTTGCTCATCGACTCAGTCTGTCAGTCAGGCAGTCAGTCAGTAAGTCCATTTACTCACGCGCTGTCAATAGCTTTATAATAAAGACATATGTATCATCAACCCATGCTTACATAGAATGCACATTAAAAACTATTATATATCTATTATGCAAAAACAAAATGTCAAACGAAATTGTCAGACATTTTACTTGAAGTCAGGATACACTTTCTTGCCAATAACTTTCAATTAAAGATTGGAACGCTTGGAATAGTCGCAATAAAGTTTTTCCTAATTTAAAATGTCGATAACAACAATCGGCAAAAAAAAGAAAGATACAAACCATCCATTTTGATCAAGAAAAAATTATTAAATAAAGATTCTTAATAAGTCTGCAAATTTGACACTAAAGTGTATGTGAACTTCGGTGAAGTGCCTCAGTCAAACTTCTCCTTTTCTTCTTTCTTTTCCATCATTTTATGAGCATGACAAGAAGCAGCAGCAACACCAACTATGATGACGATGATGCTGTCGATGTTAGGAGTTGCGCCTTGTGTTGATGAGGGTTGGTTTGGGATAGTCTACTGGAATTTTCAGGCCTAGTTGAATGTGTCGCCCATTGGCAGGAAATCATCAATTTGCCATTTTTTTACAAAGAAGGACAGTATTATATAGAACTAGTACCACAGCATTATTGGATCACCACTTGGCATGCCACATACATACAAACAAACACACCCGCATATACAAATACACACCTTTAGGAAAACCTCTTCTATTTTAATATCACTCATAAAAAATTTATTGGTGATAAAGTGGTGGTAAAGTATCCAGTACATGGATATGCAACCATGCATGTTTATAGTATAATGGTTTGCTCTAAGAATATCAGTGCCGTCCATAGAATTCATGCTTAAAGCGAAATTGCGTAACAAATTTTTAAAATTTCACTTTGAATATGAATTTTTTTAAAAATCCAAAATCCTACTTGAAAGTTATTGAAGCAACGCAAATGTCGGGGCATGAAATACTACACCCGACTCGCATGATTCGCTTTGGACATACTGCTTGATCTGGTAAGCTAATTGAGCTGATCTTCTTTAATTGTTAACTTCAAATAGGAGTTCATGCACAAAATACAAACTTTATTTGCAGCACTTCATTAGAAACTGGTTCTGGGTATTCAAGACTTACAAATACATATTTTGGGAAATTAATCAAGCAAAAACATTCAACCAAAAATTTGGGAACATTGGTCTAGAAGGGCCATTTCAACTGCATTTATGTGAAAACATGTTGTGTTCAAAAATTGAAATAAAATAAATAAGATTTTGTCGCAGAATTTTAGGACTTGTGTAAATGGAACATACGGTCACACTTAGTATGAGACAAGACACTAATCTTAACAAAAGTAAATAGATCAACACATACATAGATCCAAAAACCACCTTTTGAAAATTGAAAACAAAAAAAAAACAAAAAGTTATTGTCGCAGAATTTTAGGACTTGTGCAAATGGAACATACGGTCACACTAAGTATGACACAAGACACTAATCTTAACAAAAGTAAATAGATCAACATATAGATCCAAAAACCGCTTCTTGCGCAAGGCTCTGTTTTACATATATACATTTATCTGTATATTGTACAACACGCTTTGTTTGTGTACGACTATTTGGGTTGAGCTTACAATGCATTTTAAAAGGGGGTTTTTACAAATGAGTTTATTGCATGATTTTTAAACTACTTCAAAATGGGCTAGAATTTGTCCTTACAGTTTGTTTTAGAGTCTGTCTGTAATGCAGGCATTTCTGGGCCAAACGCCATTAGCCATACAATATTTATTAGGTCTAAAATGAATTACACACACAGCAACCATTTGGCATGCACACACACCCACACTTACATAGATTTAATAGAGCATGAGAACGAGTATGTACATACTATTTAGTTCTCAAGTCAGAAACGAGACCAAAGGCTCTCAGTATATATGCATTTTCATAAAATGCTGTCATATAAAATTTAAATGCACTGAATGGTGTGTGTGTGTGTGTGTGTGTGCGTGTTCGTGTGGGTGGGTCTGTATGTGTGCCTAAAGGACTCAGTTCAAGCAAAATCATAACTTGAAATGCGTTAAAATGCATATAAAAAATTTACAGCATACACTTCGGCGCACATTAAATGACATCCTGTGAAAGGCTTGTCGCATTGGACTCTTTCGACCTTGCCATCTCTGTCGTTCTATCGCACTCCGTATTTATCTCGTTCACACACGAATTTAATGTCTATAGGCAGTAGTATATGACTAGACATATATACGAGGGTTGCCTTTATATATCGAAAAAAGCCAAAGTCCTCTATGCTGAATAAAAACTCAGATCGCCTTGACATACTTATGAGAGCAAATTGTTTTCGGTTAACATGCGATTAGGTTTTTTAAATATTCCATATTTTTGGCAGCTTGCTAACCGATCTTTGCATTTGAGCGTGAAGTTTGTCAACAATCGACCTACTGGGTCTACAACGACGAAGGTCGGCTGATTCTAATGACGAATCTTTCTTCTAAGGTAAAATGTCATGTTAATGGATCATGCAAGACTCCATTTTTTTTTTTTTTTTGGTTTAAAGTTTAGTTTTAGTTACAATTTTGAAAATCATCGATCATGTGAGTTATGTGCATGCACTGCCGCCAGATATTACAGCAAAATTGTTGTTGCCTTGTAAAGCGTGATAGTAAATTCGGGGGCTTATTATTTAAAAAATGCTCTAACAATAATGTGGCAAAAGTTTATTTCTAAAAAATATTAGACTTTAAAAATGTATCTTGACTAAGCACAAAAAATTATTCAATTAAAAAAAATTTCTAAAAATGACAAAAGTGGAGAATATATAAAAACAAACATTAAACTGTTTACGATAACAAAATATAGTTGATTTTGTTATTCTATTCTAGAAATGTAAAAGGAAACCCACGTTTATAAAGAAAATCGAACACATTTAATATATGCTATACATATGCACATATCTACATACTATATAATATAATATATATATATATATCAATACTATATACTAACTAATGCACAATTTACACGCTTGATATTGTGTTATTTCAATGACAAAAACAAAAGCAAAGTCTGCCATATGCAAAGGCGCACTTACAGTTTCCATTCACACACACACACACACACACACTATGTTGTATCTGAGAGTGTGTGTGGCTTAAGCGCCTTTGTTCCAAAATAAGGTGAAGTAGTGGGCGTAAAGGGGCGTCTTGAGCGCATAAAGAAGAACACTCATATAATTATTGCACTTTATTTTGTTTTACTTTGCATACTTTCGAGGGCTCCCTGGCCAGCGGCCATTTGTATTAGTGTGTGCATGTGTGTGAGTGTACATGCAATGTGGTTTTTTTCAGCATACCAAAAATTTTGTTACCGCTGCTTTACTCTCTATTTGCATTATCTTTGAAAGTAGTTAAAACGAAGTGGTTGTACTCTTATTGCATTTTTGTAAAACCAGTGAAGGTTCATACTTTTTTGAACTTTTTCGAGATTTGTACGGTCACTGACGTTTTCGAAATGTCTTTCAAACGAATTTCAGCCAAGAAGATATGCGTCAGTGTGCATAACTTTCAACCTCAAAGCAATCTGTCAATGCATCACAAATATCAATAGTAGAGTTGCAAAAGCAACTACAAGCCAAGACGGAGGATAACCATATAAATAGTTATTAACAAAACGATTCAAGATTTTCAATTCTTGCAACATAATTGCACATAGTAAAGAATCCTTAGAAATATAAACCCTAAGGAATAAAAGTTTCATAACAGCCAAACAAAAAAAAAAAAATACATATATATATATAATCGTTGTCTTTTCTGGAGCGGAAAGCGACATTTGTTCCCGAGAACGCCTTGGTACGCGACTAAGACATTGCCATTTTACATTACTTTGCGACTTATCGCCATTTTGTGCTCTCTGGACTATACCCAAATTTTAGTTTAGTTAGCATTTAAGTAACAATTCACAGTAAACCGGTCAACAAACAGATTCTTGTCTGTAGACTGCACAAAAATCAGAAGGTATCACCTCTTACCCCTCTAAGGATACTCAGCTATTCAAATCAAAGTTCGTTAAAATGAAAAAGTGCCCAAATCGAGAGGGCGTACTTCAGTTTAGACGTTTGGTTTTTCGCTCACCTGTTACATGTTGTTACAAATATCTTCACTAATTTAGGAGACTCATTTCTATGTGTAGCGTTAAAAACCACACATTAGGAAAAAACACAAAGTAAAAAGTTTTTAACAACTTCAAGTTTTTCAAGCTACATAAAACCTTTTTTCTTTTTTTTTTTTTTGAGACGACAGTTTGCACAGAGCAAAACAATGTAAATAACGAGCTTCGCACAGAACTTAAAGCAACAAACGCTTAATTAACGACAAAATTGTAAACTATTAAAAAAAAAAAAATGTCAAAAGTTGAGATACGGCTCAATTAGTTTTCAACTAGAACGACCCTCTGGCCGGCACCAGCGTGAAAATCTTAAAAATTGTTTTTCTTTACTTGCCTGTGTTTTTGATATAATAGTTTGATTTTTTCTTATGAATGCGTTGTTTTCTGCAGCTGCTTAACGCTTAATGTGAAACTTTTTAGAACTTAGTTCTAGCAGTTAATTCTTTTTTTTTGCACTTTACTATTTCAATACTTTTCTTACACATACGCACTGTGGCAACACCAAAAACAAATTCAAAAAAAAAAATAAATATTTTAGTGGCTAAGTATTCACGTTAATTCGGGGTTTAGTTCGCTGAAGAAATATGAAGCGACCCGCCACCGCCGCACAGCTCAAAGAGGCGCGTTAAGGATATTATAAGCAACAACACACAAAGGAAATAATTTGAAGCATTATATTTTATTTATTTTTCGACTTTGCTTAAGCTTTTGGCACACTTTTGCGCCGCTTAGTAATATTTTTTAATATATTTTGTTTTACTAGATTTATTTATTTTTATTATTATAGTTTCTCGCGCGTTAGTGTGCGTGTGTGAGAGACAAACTTACTGCTGCCTTTGACGCTATGTATTGACAAAAAAAAAAAAAACTAGAATGTTGCTTTGTAATCCGCACAAATCCGCTGGTAAATTTGAACTGAATGAGTTCAAAAGCTAAAATGAGTTAACATACCCCAACGCTTGGCTTCAGTGCCAGCCTGCTCGCCAAGCAGGGCACGAAGTCGGCACGAAAATGGCACGAGGGCAGCACGAAGTGCTATAAAAGTTGGCTCGTTGCAATCTACAGGAAGCAAATGAGCGAGTTAGTTAAAGCGCAAGAGAGCACTGCCTCTAACTGTAATAAAAGCTTTGCAAGCTCTTTTGAGCGAACAACAGTGCTTTTATATATTTTGGCTGTTTCGAAAATGAACTTGGAAAATGTTTGAAAATCTCACATTGAAGTTTTTTTTTTTTTCTACAACAACAACAACAACTGCACTAAACAACTTGTTGAGCGAGTTGTGTTCTTTTTTTTGAGGTGGTTGTTGTTATTGTTATTATTGTTTTTGTTATTTATGCATAACGCTGAGAATGCTAAGCTAAGTTACAGAGTGCGGCTCGAATGAAATATAAATCGCAGGAATTCATAAGCCATAAACAAAACAAAAAAAAGCGTTACCTAAATAAATACATTTTTTATCTTTTATGATTTAACTTTAAACAATAAACAAATAAGTAGCATGCATTTTTAAGCTAAATCGTTCGAATTAAACACACACATACAGCTAATATTTATAACTTTAACTTGGATAAGCCAAGACGCTATTAATTTAACTGCACTATACTGAACTGTACTGGACTGAGGTGAAGCAACAACTGAATTGTATTTTATCAAATTTGAAAACTCAGCTGGCTGGCGTAGGCAGAGCACCTTAACTGTGCGACAAATATAACACATGATAGCAAACTATGCTAACTGTGCTACTTGGCCGCCAAAGCAGAAGAGAGCTAAGCAAAGTCCTTGTTGTGCCTTGGGGCACTAGGCTTAAGCTCAAGTTGTAGCCAAGTTCTTACTTCAAAATTTACTTTTATTTTAATTTCAACAAATTAAGCAAATAAAATAGATTTTTTTTTTAATTTTTATAAAATCATTTCCTTTGAAAACTGTATATTTGTCACAATAACATTAACAAATTTTGGAAATATTCTACTCACAACGCCTGCGCCTTGACTACGTTACGCATACACACGCACACACACACACACACTGAAGGCACTTTTGCTTCACGTTTTGTTGTGTTTTCGTATAGCGCACACCTGTGATTTACCGTTAAGCGTTGTATACAGAACAAAGAATGCGACAAGGCTGATATTCTTCTCGTCTTTATCGTCTTTACTTCGCGTCCTCGCAGTCCTCGTCGAAGTCCTTGACGTTTACGCTCTCGCTCTTGTGCTTACTCTCGCCACCGACATTGGCGTTGTCGGCTTTGGCGTCGGCGTCGGTGTCGGTGTCGGCGTCGTGCCAGCTGATATTTACCGTATTGCTGTTAGCACAACAACAGCAACAATAGCAGGCGCTTTATTAGACAGCACACAAACATGCACACACACAAACACACACGCATACTTATATGATGATGGTTTTGGTTTGATTATGGAACGCTATTCCCGTGGGATTTTTGGCTAAAAGCTATTAAAAAAGCCAAAATAGATGCAATCGACAACAAAGATTAGAATTTGATTAGAGCTGTGGTAAGACAATTGCATTAAAGTTTCTTTTGTGATGCCCAAAAAGTTTTGTCTCAAAACTTAATATTTCTAAAATAAATAAGTTTTAGAAATTGTGAAATATCTAAAGGTTGCAAGATTTTACTTTATTTACTTTTATTGGACTCAAAATGACAGAAGATGTTATGTTAACAGAATGCATCGTTTCTCCTTTAAAGGCACTGCATAATAACTAGCTTTGATATTTCGACTAAAAAAGCTGATTTCCAAAACTTTTATAAAAAGTGTGTATTACTCACATCACACTCGGCTCAATTACAGCCCAATTCCCATGAAACTATTTATAAATTGCACATTTTGCTCTTTCTTGGTCAGACAGATGAGTTGGTCAGACAGTCAGTAAGTTCTCAATATAAGTTGAGCAGGTCAGTCCAGTCCTTTGGTATTTGATGAACTATGACGCAAGTTACGGCGCACATAAAGCTGTTAAGTAATGCTTAAAAGAAAAGCCGAGTCCTTAATAGTATTGGCCATAAATTCAAAGAGCGTTAATTGCCACAATACTGACGACAGTGCTAAATGTCATTAAGGTCTTTATGGCTGTCATTGTACACGATTGATGTTCTTTCCAAATGCAAATCGAATTGTTATGACTTATACTTATATGTTATAAAAGATAAATTATCTTATCAATATAGACTGACTGACTCGGGCTCGGGCATATGTAATAATTTTGAGAAGTTAGATAGAATCTCAGTGAATTTCAGTGTTGAAAAGTGGTACACAAATCTACGGTTAGCTACTTTTTTGCAAATCCACAAATCAAACTTAACTGCAGTTTCGCATTCGTCAAATGTTGATAAAACCTGCAAAATTTAAGGACTTTTAAGATTACAATGAAAAGTCTAACGAGAAAATACCAGCAAACTTTGCACACACGCACACTCAGACCAAACAGTGCACACCAATGAATTTAATAGGGGGTATTTTGGTCATTGTCTTCCCAAAATGCGTAAAATGGTTAAATATTTCGCAAAGATTAATTGAATTGCCTGCTTGGAAGTATAAAATAAAACAATTTTAGTGTGCTTATGGTCTAGTTTTTAAAATCCGATGAAAAATAATTGGTTTTTAGTTTCGCAGTGCAAAAATAAGTGCAACTTATATTCAACAAGTTTGAATCTTGTTTAAAGCATTATTTATTTATTATTTTTTTTACTGGCTTGCAAGCTTATAGAAAAGTTTTTTTTTGTATGAAAAGGAAAAATTAAATAAATATTTTTGACACACTAACAATTTAAATTGTTTTTTTAAAGCTGCCTACTCAAAAACAGATGTTGTCAGCTCGGGTCTTATTAAGCACAAATTTATACATTTTTATTGATTCTTCGTCAAGCAATAAAAAATGTTTCAAGTCATTTGAATATTTGTAATAGAATAACTAATAAAAATAATAATAATGATGAAAAATTACAAAGAAATACTTATAGAAGTTAATACTGTATCGCATTACCCCATTGGAAGAAATTGTATACGCCACTGTATCGCAGATACACACAAACACTCACACAGGCATATATTAACACATACACACGAATTTTTGGGCGGTTTTTACATTATTCTTGACAATACATTTATATTGCCAATTGGTATAAACCAATTTAAAAGCCAATAAAACGTTTAAAAACCCGTTAGCGAGCGACACAAACAAACAAAAACACACAACCGCACACAAGCTCATACACACAAACAATTGCTTAGGCCCACGCGTGAAGCACACAAACAGACACACACAGATACACACTAATACCAGAGGAAAAAGTTTGCCAACTTTCCTTCCTTTTCCTTTATTCGTTATTCAAAATGTTGCAGCTGCATAAAACAAACAACAAACAACAAAAACAAAAGCAACAACAAAAGCAAAAGGACAACAAACAATGGCGGCCAAACAGCGCTGACATTTATTATTGTTCATTCGACAACATAATGAACACTTTTATATGCAAATAAACGCTAAACGCTCAAAAGTATGCTACATACTTTACTAGTACAGCAGTACTAAGGAGCAAGCTACACTGAAGCTGAATTGTTTCCAAACACTTTCGCAATCAATGGGCGATTAAAGGGTATCACAAAATGCTGTGGTACGTATAATCCAATTTCTAATCAAATATTTATGGAGAGCACTTTACTTTTAAGGAACACCCCAAAAGCGACGTTTAAACTTCTCTGATTCGATAAAATATGATCTTAATCTCCACCAAAAGATGCCCGGTATTGTTGCCCATTTCTTGTGGCCGTTGTGGCTCCTTTTATGATATCTCCAGTTAGTCAAGCTGGATTGGCGATCAATAATTTGAAAACTGCAAAATATATGTATTTTTAATTACTTCAATCATAGATTTCAAAAAAAAAAAAAAAAAAAAATAGAAATAGAAAAATAAAATAAAATAAAATAGTAGTAAAAATAAGCTGAAGCCTTAAAACTGAATGAAAAACTTGGTACGTTGACACTTTCCTACATTTGCTATAAATCAAGAAAAGAAGTAAATATTCTTTCACATTACAAATTACCCTTCATTTTGGTACGGCAAGTTTAGGATTACTTATACTAATAAGGTCATTTATTTGTTATATATTGTCATTGTAACCGACATAAAACATTTATTATAAATGAAGTGAATATTGTATTATACATATGTATATACATAGAGGGTGAGTCAATAAAGTATAAAGCTTCTTCACGATTTGGATTCTATGGGTCATTCTAAGAAACTTTGCCCAAGAAACTATAGGTCTAAAACAAATTTTTCAAAATAGGTTTTTTCACAATATTTAAAAATCGAATTGGACATTGCATTCATAAGGCCAAAAAATTGTATTTTTTATCTAGCCAAATGTGTATATGGGAGTTTTTGGGGTCGAGGAATTTAAAGTTTCCAAAATGTTCAGCGTTGAAAAATGGGAGGGTGAGTGTTTTGGGGCTTAATCATTGCAGCACTGACATCGCTAGCAAAGAGACGCTATTTGCTCAAGAAAATCTCTATTAATTCGGATTCGGCTATAAACTGTAGGTCCCTCTTCTATCCCCATGCTCTACCTAGTCAAGTCAGGGAAAATTAATATTTTTGACAACATATCTCATGGACATGTAAACACTCAAAAATCAGTCCAAATTACGTTTACAATGAAACGAGGAAAATGCCCTCTTGTGACTTTGAATGGCGTGTCCATACCCGATGAAGAATCAGTCAAATACCTTGGAGTGCATTTGGATCGGCGACTCACTTGGATTAAGCATATAAAATCAAAACAAATGCAGCTTAAAATTAAAACAAGAAAAATGTATTGGCTTCTAGGTCCGCGATCTCAGCTTAGTATGGATAATAAAATACGACTTTACAAAGCAGTTCTCAAGCGGGTATGGACATATGCAATGGAACTTTGGGGAACAGCAAGTACGTCCAATATCGAAATCCTCCAACGGTACGACTACACTTAGAAGCATAGTCAGGGCTCCCTGGTTTGTCAGCAATTATGAAATTCACAAAGACCTCAATATTCTACTAGTTAAAGAAGAAATTAAGCAACGAGCTGAAAGATATATAAATAGACTAAACTACCATGAAAACCCATTAGCGTTAAACCTATTAGACAATAGCAGAGATACTAGGCGTCTAAAAAGGTTTCATGTACTCGATCTTCCATATAGAGTTTAAAACAATAATGTAATAAATAATGTAATGTAATATATACCATTTAATTAATATAAATTGGTGTTGCTCAATGGAGCGTAACCAATCCTGTTAAATTTATAATATTATTACCAAATTTGTTAAATGTCAATAGACAGCTTGCAAATAAAAAAATATGAAAAAAAAAATATCGTATGGACATAACTATATTTGCATACATTATTACTGAAGTTAATCAATTTAGACAAAAGAAGTATTTGCAATAATTTTTTTTAGTAATATTTCGATTAAGAAACAAAAACCTAAAAAAAGTTATAATTTTTTAATTCGTAAATAAAATAAAAATATAAGATAATAAAATTTCATAAAAAATAAGTATATGTGCATCTAAATTTTAAATTAATAAGTAAGCCTGCAAATTTTTTTAAAGTTATTGGTTTGTTTGCCTATGAATACGTTGATACGCTTTTGCATGGAGATAACGAGATTCTGCTGGATAGAGGCGTCTATTTCGGCTCTTTGTAAGAATTACCTTACACAACAATTCTCTTATAAAATAAATAATATATTATTGCTTTAATTAAAAGTTATAATTATTAAGTGCTATCAAACTTTTGGCCGGTAGTGTATAAAGCTTTTCGAATGCTTATTTGTATGTTTTTTATTTAAATAATAAATGACACATGCTTATTTTGGCGGCTTTATTAGCATCAACGCGCTCATAAGTAGGCAATGATTTTGTTTAGTGCATTGGTGTGTGCGTGCGTGCGTGCAGGCGTGTGTGTGTGTGTGTGTGTGTGTGTGTGTGTGTGTATGTGTTTGTGGCTCCTGTTCTAACCACAGTCATGATAATGAGTATGTCGCTTAGCGTAATTTCTTTAGATTGTTATGGCATTATTTTGCGTTCATATCAACATGCCAAAATATACTCAAACTTTTAGCTACATCACTCAGCAGCAAACTAAGTACCAAAAGTAACTCTCGAGCCCTGTGGGTGTGTCTATATATATACACATATACTATATATAAAACATAAACATGTAGTAGTACCTACCCATAAAAATGTGAAGAATCAAAGCTTAACTTTGGCTATAAAGCCAACAAAGTTGTAGCCAAGGTTTTTCGTTTAACGTCTGAAACGGGACAGAGAAAAGCCTTACGAGAATGAGCGTGACTTTTGGGCTTAAGATACATAGTTGCCGGAGGGGGAGATGAAATAGCTTTTCAGCTGGGTAAAAATAAATAAAAAAAATGCTCTTGTAACCTTATACATTGACACTTGGTCAGAACCAAGCACAATCAACAATACTGGCTAGCACACGTGACGTCACCAATGTTCGTCATTTTGGCTTATAGGAAATAAAACAACGTATGAAATTAAGAAATCTTTCGATTATTATAATGAGACCATAAGTATCGAAAATAGTCGCAGTAGCTGAAATTCAACAAATTTATAAATTTGTAGTACTTACGTCTTGATTTCATAAATCTATTTTACTACTCGGCTTCATTAATGGATTTCAAAAAATATACAGAACACTTTTGTACCTTCAGTACAGGGTTTAAATATCTGATGAAATTAAATGTATATATAATTCCCTGACTTGACTATTTTTTGATAATCGCCCTATTAATAACTGTTCGAAGAGAACAGGGACATACAGGGACGAATCCGTGCGGAAGTGTCTTGAATAAATAGAGATAGAATGAAATAAATTATGATAAATTAAATGTTAATTATAAAATCTCCATATATATTTCTTGAAAGAAACTTAAGTTTTTTTTGAGTAATTCAGGGTAATATAGGGAGCTGTGCTTGCAACACTTGTGAAATATAAGCAGCTGGAAACGGAAATAGTTTTTATTAGAAACACGCTCAAACCGGTTGTGAACCTCAGAACATCGAAAAAACCCAAAAGTTTTGATGGATACACCAAATTTGGTGTTTGGCAGTTTTTTAGAGTTCCCCAACACTGTACCAAATTTGATTAAAGTCGGTTGACTAAATCATTTTTTGGTGCAAAGCTCGTTTTGTTTCGTTTGTTTATGAAGATATCGTAACCAAATTTGGCAAATAAATATCTTTTAGAGTTCTGAAGCAATGTACCGGATTTGATTGCAATATATGTACATACAGGCCATCCCAAAGTCGTCCGCGTCCGACTTTAACGTACGCCATCTTTTTTTTTCTCTAAATGCGTACATATAGAAGACACATCCACACAGGGCACACATGGACACACATCAAGCCATCAATAAAAACAAGCAATTTCGTTTAATTAAAACATGCCGATATATTTGGTAGAACGACAGGCGATGTCAGAGACCCAACGCCAACATCAAACACATTCGAAATGTTGGCCAAAAGTTGAACACGAAATGCACAGTGAAATTTTATGGACAAATTGCACTAAGCGTTGGATCATTGAAGAAGAATTGGAGTATTGGTGGCGGATGCCAGGAGCAAGTTATCAAATCGCTTAGATGCCAGTCATTGGGGTGTCGATGACGGTTGTGGCGACCCGTCGCTCTGACCACTTGATGCTCATTACAGTCAATTAAAGTTAAACCCATCCAGCGGCCAGCTGTTTTTCTCCGCTGTTGTTCTTGACTCCGTTTTTCTTTTTCATTGCCTTTTCTTTTTGTGTTCATTTTCCCTGTTCTTGGCCTTACACGAAGAGACAAGAAAAAGAAAATGCTTAATTTTGTCGCCACTCATGCTTTGTACTTGTGCGTCTCTGTGCGTGTGTGAGTTAAAAGGTATATAAAAAATGCGCAGCTGCTTTGAGAGCCCGAAAAAAAGGGAAAAAAAATCTCAGGCCCATTGCTGTGGTAATTTAATCGAGCGGAAATAAAGTTCTTAAGCGCCATAAACAAGATTTAATGTGACAAAAATGAAATCGAATAGAATCGGCTTAGTTTTGAGAGTTTGGCATTTTGTAGAGTTCCGCATACTCTTTAAATCAGTGGCCCTATGTCAGGTATTTGGAATCAGCCTGCAGAAACTCGAAGCGGAAAATATGTTTAAAAAAAGCGCTCTCACTGTCAAATTTGTATCTCTCAATACTTACGCTCTCTCATAGAGCGATCATGTTATTTTTTGTAGAAAATTAGAAAGTTGGGATATATACGAAAATGTATAACAATAAAAATGCTGCTGCATAAAAAAATCTTTCATATTTTATACCGACATGTGTTAGGTGGTGCGAGATTGATAAGTGATAAATAATTTTTAGTTTAGAATATTATAAACAATATTCTGTTAGACTACCCACTAATTTTATTTAATTTCAACAAATTGCTATGTTTTTATTACTCTCAGAATATTTTTTTTTCAACTTGTAATGTATAAGAAATTATTTTTTATGTTTTTGATTTTTAGTTTTATAAGTAAGTACGAATAAAAAAAAGTGTTCTTTTTTTAGCTTTATATAAATAAGAAATTACTCGTGTTATTTTACAGAGTTTGAAAATATATACATTTTCATTAAACCACATTACATTCAAAAAAAAAAAAAATTTACAAGTTGCCAATTAATTAACTATAAAGGAATAAAATGATTATAAATGAAACAAAATAACTTTGAAATAAAACAAAAAAATTGAGCTTCGAATTTAAATTACCTTTCCCCAACAGATGACACTATTTTTGTTTTTTGTATTATGACTCTAATACCATAATAAATATTCATTAAAATTTTATAAGCGTCGGGCGCATTCAGTTATAAAACTTTAAACGCGTTTTTCTTGAAACCACTTTTTTCGAATGGCTTCACCAATTACTCAGTCAATTTTTATCGATCGATTTGAAATTTTGAGACAATCATTATAGCATAATAAAAACTTTTTATTTTACAACTCATTCTTCATGATTTTTTTTATACCATTTTTTTTTATATGCTTTTGATCCATAGATTAAGAGGAAAAAAATTTCTTTATGTTTCAGATCAATGGATCCATGGAGGACTCTTCGAAAATTAGTCATGTACTCGTAGCTCTCTACAAGCGCCATTTTGTTTTTTATTACTTTGGAAAAATTGAAAAAAAAATCTAAAAATTACCTTAAAAATGCTCCATGCTTCCCACTGGTGTTACCTGAAGCCTGAAGCCTGAACTCATTATTTTAAGAACATTAAACTGCACATGTATTTCGTAATGCTTAAGATTAAGTGAATAAAATTGAATTGAAATTTTTTGTTTTTAATAACCGTGTATAATTAAATTTTAAGAGAAATAATATAAGAATAATTAATATACTGTTAATTAGAAAAATATCCATTCAGATTTTACATCATTTCTACAGGTTTAAGCAAAAAAAAAGTACATTTCTTTTATTCTCTAAAAAGCTGCAGGTTATTCTTATTAAAAATAAGAGTTTTCAAAATATAGTTCGATCGATTGCTAGAAAATTGTCTATCGTAGAAAAGCGTTACAGCACTAATTTTTTTTTGATAATTTCACATTCTTTAAAACGTTGTTGGGATATGTTTGAGAAAAAAAATAAAGAGCACGTCTTTTGTTTGACTTTTGAGCCGTAATTGTGCTTGACCTTCATTTAAATTTTATTTAATAGATTATTTTGTTGCCAACAAGTTTGATCTGCAAAACTTGACTGGAAAAATCAATTGCACCAACCACATAATCCCAAGGGGGCTTAACTTTGCTCACAACAGCTTGAATTTTTATATTTTATTAAGAGCAAGGTATTTCAAATATGTTTTCCCGAATAAATAGTGATATAAATGTAAAAAACAATTATGCATTTATGAGCCTGAAACAATAGGGAATTTAAATAAAAATTATTTTTTGTAATTAACAACATAGTTGCATTGTATTCGAATTTTATTGTTTTTAACGTTAGATAATTAAATTTACTAGCTGCAAAGGACGAATTGCATATGCTCCATTTTACAGAGTATAGAAATAGAAATCAAAAATGACAAAGAAATCACAAAATACAGCAATTGGCTAAAACGAAAGAATAAAAGAAAAATGTCAAATGGAATGTCAACAAAAGCCATTGAGAAGAAGAGCGTGAGAGAAAGTGAACAAGTGAAAGTCCAGCTCGTTGTGTATTGTTGCTCTTTCATCTAAGTCAGCCACTGGCTGAATGTGTGTGTGTGTAAGATGAACAAATCGGACTCTCTTTTTGAGTCCTTAAGCGATTTCCGCTCACATTATGAAACCGCTAAAATGACAGCAACACTTACACAGCAAGAGCAACGGGCACAGGAACAGAAACTGTAGCATGCTAATCTTTTAACGGATTTGTCAGCTTTCACAGCCATACGTGTGTGTGTGTGTGTGTGTGTGTGTGAGTTCGGGTGAGTGGGATATCAAATACTTAACTTTGTTTTTTATTTATTTATTTTTTCTGTCCGTGTGTCAGTCCGTGCGCTTTAACCGACGCCGTCCACTTATCCATTTTGCGCTACGCTTCAAGAGTTTCAAGTGTCAATAAAAAGGCAAAGACAGTTTAAACATGATACCCAGACGACGTCGACGTCGTCGTCAACGTCATCGACGATTCGCTGTACTTTACTGTACTGTACTACTGCTACTCCTACACCGGCTCCAGCTCCGACTCCGACTCCGACTTAAGCTTAACTGGTTATAGACGATTGACAGCAACTGACAGTAACTTAATCAGCTCAGTGAAGCAATGTAGAGGGCCGTCAGGCGCCTCAACGGATTCCAACGAATTCCAACATAATCAGTGGCAATTACAAGCACATGTCTATGTGGTGTATATGTATGTCAATCATGGCAATCAATCGCTGCTAACAATCAATGACAGCTGATGTAAATTCTTAGCTGTTAGGCTAAAATTTCACAATCTTTGAAGATTCTCATTGATATGTATGTAATGTAAAATGTTGAATGATTGAAAGTAAGGTACGCACACACACACACACACACACTCACAAGTCATCAACTATTTTTTTTAATTACTATAGAAACGATTGATGAGCTCGTAGAACCAGTAAATTTTGTCAAAAAATCATAAAATACACATCCACGTGCTTATAGGAAAAGTTTTTTAAAGCTTTATGCTCGTATATATAGAAAGTTGAAAATCTTTAAATATTTATGACTAATTTAGTAATTTCCAACGTCTTGTTGAAAATGCCAAATCTGCATATGAGATGAAATTGCTCAGCAATCCATCTATTAGAATTGAAAATATTTTAGACTACCGTCAGAAATATTGTCGTTGTGAATTATTGCTGTTATAAATAAAAAAAAAATCCTTTTATTTTTATACAATCAATTACATCCTATACATAATAAGAACGGAAAAAACAATGCCATATCTTTTTCTTGGACTCTTTTTTCTCACTCGTCGAACCAGCTCATTCAACAAAAGTTCGATAGGATTAAGATCAGGTGATTGAGGTTTGCCACACCATGCCTTTCTGGATTCCATATTTTTCTATCAACAATCGTACACAAATGTCAAATAAAACTCAGTAACATTCAAAAAGATAGGGAATTTGTTGAAGGGGAAATATGAACTGCTCATATTATTAAAAATATTGTTTATAAGACTGAGTTGTACTTATTTTTCTAATTTTTCTGGTCTTAAACTTTCTGACGGTAGTATAGGTGTAACTGCTGGAATAAAGATTAATAATCTTCAGATATCGAACATCTCTCTCTTTGCAAATCTGCAGATAATACATATATATCTATATATCAGTTATAGTTGCCAATTTTTCAGATATATTGAAACAGCTAGAGACTTATTAAGCTCATGGGCAAATAAAAAATATATACATATATAAGTATTTTACATATATAGTATATAAATAAAAGTAAAGGAAATTACGAAAATTTTCGTTAAATCAAACAACAAATCAATTGGATTTGAAATGCATATTTTAATGTAGGATTGATATACATTCAATACAGAATGTTTAATGATTCAGACAACATGGGGCATAATAAGGCCCAGGCTCAGCTTACACATGGGACGCCTAAGCTGAAAAAATGAAGATATTTACATGACAACATTGTTGCTCGTCAGTGTCTCATTTGTCAGCTAAACACACACACACACACGCACACTGACACAAACACACATTTGTGTTGCTGACAGTGCCTAAGCGGCCATTTTATCATGTCTACTTTTCAACACACACACAGCCGCCATTTTGATATGACAAATGATTGGCGACATAAAGCGTAGAGCACAAAAATATATGAAGCAATATGAGCACTCTGTGAGTGTGTGTGTGTGAGTGTGTGCATATACATATATGCGTGTGTTTATGTGTGTCATCTCTTGCAGGACACCTCAACAAACACCAAGAATGCTTATAGTAAGCAGTGTCAACTTTAAAAATAAAATTTAAAAAAACCCTTGCCTACATTTAAGCGCAAAACAATTTGGCATTTCCAACTACAGTTCTTATCCTAGCACATATTTTCAGTTGGCTTAGTAACTTATTTGGAACAATTTTTCAACTTTAATAGAAAAAAAAAAAAATATCCCAATAATTATCGTAGTTGATAAAAAGTGAAAAGTCAAATTGGCCCACTGTGCAACGCACTGTCCGCCAATAGAAGCATGTGTTATGGTGCGCGCACACTAGAGCCACAAATGTGCGCTGCTTAAAGATAACAAAAAAAAAACTTTGAAAAACTAATCAGTTTCGATATAGGCAAACAAAATCATAATTTATTACGTTAACCATTTGGTTTGAGTTTATTAAATGAACATTTTTTTTTTAAATTATACAAAATTTTCGTATTTTTACATAGATACTTTATAAAGAAGTTGATTTTAAATTGATAGTTACATCAAACAAACAGCGTTTTTTTTTAAAGAACCAAGCGCATTTTTTAAAAATTTCGTCTGTTTTTAATTTGAAGCCTACGTCATGGAACTATCCAAAAATATACTCAATAATAATAGCAATAGTTCATCAGTTTTCGGCGCCTCAACAACGTGGGCAGGAAATTTAACGGGTGTCTCCATATTGCTAGCAGGAACTCCAACGAGGGTCTCCCAATCGTTGGAAGCAATTTCAATGGGTGTATCCACGTCGATGGCAGGAGGAACTCCAGCTGGCGCAGATGTCATCAAACGCAAGAAACTGAAGAATATTCTAGATTTTCGGGACAAGCTGGTGGCCGCACTGCAGCAGGCCAAAGGTCAACTTGAGGCCTCATGGAAGGCAATCGAGACTGTCATGTCACTCTATTGTTATCGCCGTATGGCCGACAAATTCTTTGATATACTCTATACTGGTGGGCTACTAAATTGGGATGCGGAAGAGCTCAAGACTTCGGATCTTAAGTTTACAACCAAGTACTGCGTGCTCAAGGCCAAAAAACAAATACGCATACTAAGGATCTATGATGCACTGTTCCATCGTCTGACACGGTACGATACGAATTTGGCTGCGGCCTTTGATACGCACGCACAGAAAATTTTAGCTGTGTCTGGAACTTTGGGAGCTGAAGAGCGATCCAGTCTAGCGCTGCTTTTCGGACTGTTTATAGCTAACGATCATATACATCCAGCAGTGTTGATATGGCTGAACCAGCAAAGTGCAGTAGCTAATGGCGCGGCATTGAACTTTCTTATCGAGGTACTAACAATGGTGAAACAAGAAAGACGCGGTCCATTTTTAGCAAAAACCGTCAATGAAATGGGATTTTTGCTTAAAGTCATGAACTTTATGCCAAAGGACAAAAGAAATAAATCTTACTTGGAGCAGATATGTCGTGAACACAATCTAATGGAGCTATTTGAGCAGTTTGCATTAGCCCGGAAGCAGGAAAATCAACGACTTTTTGGCAACATACTTAGTGAAGGCTTACGCAAAGAAAGTCAACTAGACAAAATAATAACCAGGCTGCGCCATTTCCAGGCACGCCATAGCATATCCGATATAGATGCACTTGGCGTCATCTGGCAGACTGTCATGTCCTCACGCAACATACAATCCTCTGAGAATAATGTTGTGAGACAAACTTGTTGTTATCTACACGGTCAAAATAAAATATTCCGAAAGTTCTGCTCGGAACAGGCCACTCAAATACAGCTTATAAAGCATATAGCGGAGTTTTGCTCCATCAACTGCTCCCAATTCTTTAGAGGCTTTGAGACGCTGGTAACGTTTATGTACCAGATTAATGTGATTAGTGAGCAGGCTATTAAACGTTGGTTCCACTTTGAACACGGCAAACAAGGCGAGTTGTTTAGGGGACAAATGCAACGATTTATGCGCTGGTTGGATATCGGTTCGGATCGTCCTGAGTATTACAGTTATACTGAAGCTGCATCCGAGCTAGGTAGAGCTAGGTGTCTGCAACCCGCTTGGTTGAAGAGCCTGGTACGCTTTGTCCAATACGGTAAGCGTTACTATTTTTTGTTCCTTTTCGGAAAATTATTAATCACAAAAAACTCAACAGACGACTTGCATGTGGAACCGAAAACCGAACAAATAATTAGCAATCTTTAAAATAATTGAATCGGTGACTTTGCCGCTTCGCGTCTGCAATTATTTCAAGGTAAGTATATACCAAGTTCTCAAAAACAAATGCCTTTATTTAATGCTATTTATTCTTAGCCTCGAATTATCTAAGCAATTAATGGACAATCACATTAGGCACATCCTAAATTTTGGCAACTCACAAACTAACATAATCAACTTAAGTAAATACAAATTTTACCGAGTTCTCTTTTGACCTTTAACGTTTATATTCTGATGGACATGCATGTGGATGATGATGACGTCGAGTAGTGCCGGATCCGCGTCACTTGCCACTTTAATGGCAACTTAATTAAATTTGTGAGTGCACTTCCGATTTAATTAAAGACTGCCATTGCCACATGATGATACGAACAACAAAAATTATGTATCTACAAAAAATGTGAGCTATATTTAAATTGTTCATCCTTGTCAACAACGTTAAACAAAAGAGAGTGGCAAATTCAGTTAGTTTAAATTAAATTTACTTTTCTTTGGTTTTTCCTTGCAGTTTTCCGCCCGTTGCAGTGAATATTGTTCGTTTGGTTTTCATACGTTTTCATACGTTTTTTTAAATGAATTTCTCAAGTTCATTTTGCCTTCTTTACAATATTGTAGATCTCATTTCTCTTGGAACTACTTTTTTTTCGTGGCCTATGTAAATGGCCAAGAGTAAAATAATTTGATTAAAGGTTGCCTTGAAAACAAACATATTTTGTAAATAATTTTATTGCTTTTAGTATTTTCTGTATCGTGCATACAAAATTACAGTTTGTTTTTTGTAATTTATAATAAATAAATATTTGTTTATATAATATATCATTCTTTTAAAATAATGCATAGTTTTAAGTGTAATGAATAAATTTTTAACCTTAACTATTAGTAAAAATGATTTTCTTGACTTGTGACCCCGGACCGCATCTTATTTTTTCCGCAAATTATATTATAATAGTACTATAATATAAATAAGTAGTTTGAAATTGTACAGCAAAATTGTTGATACATAAAACACATTTGTTTTTGAGTGCGCAATCATAAACTATGAGAGTTTAAAAAAAAAAAAAAAACGTATACGCAATGTTGCATTATATGTACTTTAAAGGTAGGCTTGGCCACATTGCTCAATAACTTTGTGCTTTGTGCTAACTTACGTTATTAGTTTTGATAAAGGATAAGCGGTAGATACTATGTTCTCAACGGGTGACCCCAGACCGCATTCTATTATGAAATTGTACAGTGTCTACGTATACGCAATGTTGCTTTATATGGACTGTAAAGGTAGCCTGGGTCAGATTGCTCAATACCTTTTGTGTCTTCATTATAAAATCCACCAGTTTCAAGCATTTCTCGACCTTATTCCAAAACTTTGTGAATATAGCTCGGCTTTATTAAATATTTACTCCTATAAAATAAGCAAATAAATAAATAAAGCTTAAAATCGCATTGTTGACTCGTTGTTTATATCGTTTGTTTATATAGTCCACTAACAAATGTTACTCTAATTGGCATGAAATTTAACTCATCATAATTTTTCACAAATGTCATCTTACAACTTAGTCATTTTCCAAGTATTATATTTTCAATGAAATAAATGTTGTTTTCCTATCTATTGTGAGCTAATAATAAACTTGGTATTCGCTGGAAAAATGCTTCAGATGCTTCATAATTATGATAATGGCTAGCAGCATACTTCAGCTAAGCTTTTTTTCCCGACATAGCCATGACAATAATAACAAGAATGCTACAAATAAGCTGCCTGCCATACGCCAAGAAAGAGTTGGATTCCAAGTTGTTACACTGTACAACAATATTGGCACATTTTATGGTTGTATGATTCCAATTGAGTGTGAACAGACGAAGACATTAGAGAGGTCCTTTTTCCTTGTCGTTTATTTCTGTTTACATCTTTAAACAGCCATATATGATAGTGTGATACAATATGAGTAGTTCGCAAGCCAGAAAAGTGATTAAAGTTGCTTATGATTCATAACTTGTAAAAAATAGGTTATTTTAATTATATTTGCAATTCTTCTAAATCAGAAGAAAAAAAATGTCTTAGAAACTTTGGCCTTAAAATCTATATTGCATTAAGGTTTTTTAAAGCTTTTTCGGTAAGAGACCATAATAAAAAGGGTCCCAGGCAAATAAGACACTACGTTCTCTAGTCACTCAATTAGAAACTTATCACACATATAAACCAACGAAGTTAAACAGAAGAGTGGAGAACTACACAGCCATAAAAAGAATCTTCATTTCTTGAGGAGAATTTCATCTTTTGGTGTTGCGACGACTTTAGAACATTTTGGTTCCGAATCGTAAAATCGTAAAAAATCAGACTAACTGCTGAGTGTTTATATGCAACAATGTTAACACTAACTATATCCCCAAATACATTAGAGATATAACAAATTGTTTAATTTTATAATAAAAAAAAATTAGGAAAATAATTATAATTATATATATAAATTTTTTTTTTTCAATAGCGAAAATTATTTTTTGATGCCATCAACCATCTTAGTTGAAATTTTATTGTTAACTATAACAACGTCACGAAAAAATTCGTTTTGGCTGTGCGTGCTATTTTTTGGTTTGAGTCAGAAAAAAATAATTAAAAATAATTTTCAGTAAATTTATAACTTAGTGTAAGTTGGCATAAATATAATCTAAGAATATTAGAGAACATTCAAAAAATTATTTCAATATAATATGCGTACTTCTTAAACTTATTTTGCCGATTCGTTTTAATTCCTCTTGCAACAAAACATTCGGTTTCAAACCACATGAAAAATCAAACATTGTATACGTTTCAAATCGAATCCGACTTCGTTTTCCGCAGCAAGGCCGAATAATCTTGGTCAACAGTTGGAAACTCACTGATCTTGTGAAACACTGGAACTTTGGGTGGCTATGATTGCTAATTTGGCGTACTCTTTTATTTTTGTCTTTATCTCTGAATAGACCTATTTAATAGCAATAAAAAAGATAATTCAACAATGTGATTGAAGCTGATTTTTAACTACCTTCACTAAAAAGCACATAAAAGAAAACATTGTCTCTGAATGCAAAATCCTTTTGTGCTCACCGGGCACTTTCATCCACATTTGGAATTAACCATCCACCAATTTGCCTGTTGTACAGTGTTATTAAAAGTGATACCTATAAAAGGCAAGCAAAGTGTAATTTATAAAATCTTCTAAGAAAATGGCCGCCTCCAGTTGCTGCAAGCTCAAGGTAAAAGCAATCATTTTTTCAACACGTAAATCTCTTCCTACACAATTTCTTTAATTCCAATAGGATTTGATGCCTTCACCTTTTGTCTTGCACTTTTCTTATTTCGCATTTTTTTTTTTTTTTTTTTTGTATAAACATTTACTTACTGAGTAAACGGGTATTTGAAGTTTGTCAAAGCGCAAGTCACGACCAAATTTACAAATCCATCTGTTGAAGATGTCTGGTGTTTGAACAAAGCCAGAAGTAAATATTGTTAATTAGGTGAACCAGATGGACCTCAAGCAACTAATCAAACAGGTATTAGTGCAAGCCATCGTAGAGACCAGTATCAAAGAAGTTCCAGAATTGTCATCTCGGCACAGCTCAGCTGAATAGGCTTTGCCAGAAAGTCAACCCGGCTTATTTTTTTCAGTCAACTCTAGGAAGGAACTCATTGCTGTAGCCTCGAAAAAAGTGTATATTAAAATCGGGTTTTCTCTCTTTCCATTAAGCATCAAGATACCTCAGTATCCGAGCAGCTTAAGGCTTGCATTTAATCCTTTGAACGTGCGCAACCAAACGCCAGACAACTAAGTAGAAGGCAATGAATTTATGATGCTCCATAAGGATGCAAGGATGCAAACTAACTAAAAAATGGCTAAAATATATATTTTATAAATATTTTTTTCTATTGCAGCTAAATATGGTTTTCTCTAATAGATATAAGAAATCGTACCGCTTACTTAAGATACATAAGCCCGGAGCCAATAGGAGCAACAATAAAAAGATATTGCAGGAGCACCCAATGACCTCCAATTAGAAGCAGTTTGTTGCTGGTTTCCGACATACTTGCGCTGCACAAGCTCACACATGCATCATATAGAGTATGCTACAGTAAGCATTGCTTAAGAGGATAAAGATTTGCCTGAAGCTGATTGAGGACCCTTTTAGTAAGTAATTTGTAAACAGCATCTTTTTTTATTTTTACTGGGGGTCGATTCCACACATCCGTCAGTTGATTTTAATGAAAATGTGGATATGTATAAAGCACGTTTTTAAAGAATTTTGTTATCACTGGCACTGGCGTGCCCGCTCGACTCTTCGATACCCTATTCCAACGCAGTAATCACGCAGATTTTGTAACTTTTGGCTATATCTCCCGAAGTTTCCAACAGATTTTAATAATTGCATCTACGAATGGGAAATGAAAATACGAAGTTTTAATGTACTACATTAAAAGCCCTTTGAGTAAATGGTAAAAAACTATGCCTAAAAAACACTAAAAAGAATTTTTATATCTATATATGCGCATCTTTTGGTAAAATTATTGCTTTATATCTCTTATAGTTTCTGAGATCCTTTTATTCATACGGACGTAGAGAGAAACGTGGCTATATAGACTCAGCTGTTGGTGCTAATCAAAAATATATATACTTTATTAGGCCATATTTTTCGTAGTCAAATGTCAGGGTCGTGCATTGTTTAGTCATGTCTGTTCAGAGTGTCTATTTCTTAAAGACTAAAAGACCTTGGAACATTTAATGTTGTGATAAGGATCATTTGTGAAAACTATTTATTTCTAAATTTTTTTATATAAAAACTTCCCTATTCCCAAGCCTATAATATATTTCTGATCAATTCAATTATAATGGCTTTGAGTGATACATAGTGATACATAAAAAAAAAAAAGAGATTGAATGAGGTTCAAAAAAAACGTCTGCTGGAAAAAAATACTTACTTAATGAAACTTGAACCAATTAACCTACAACCTTGATTTGAGTCTTGTTTGGTAGATAATTGTATTGGCAACAATTGCGACCTTTAAATCATGACTCTCAGTTTGATAGAAAAAAAAAGATATCATGCAAAAAGCGTACCAACATATATTGCCAGGGGGCGGTGCCACGCTCCTACCCACAAATACAAAAACTCGGCTTTAGACTTAGATCAAGGTCCCTAACGATCCCTGAAAGCTGAAACTCTTCGTTTACTGTACTATTAATAGAGTGTGTTGGATTCACTTTTCATAATACGCGTCAGACGGGAAGCTCTTACGTCAAGGTGGTGCCTTTAACGCCAAGTTATTTCATAATTAAGGACATATATCCAAAATAATACAATAGTATGAATTTCTCTAGATTTAAAGTTGACAAAACCTTTTCATTTACAA
Organism: Chymomyza fuscimana; assembly: GCA_949987675.1. Classification (NCBI taxonomy): domain Eukaryota; kingdom Metazoa; phylum Arthropoda; class Insecta; order Diptera; family Drosophilidae; genus Chymomyza; species Chymomyza fuscimana. Next base: position 64,881,883 of record OX465090.1, on the reverse strand, counting down.
TTAGCCAGTACATTTGTGGAATGAAAAAAAAATCAAGTTCAATCAATACCTGAAAATAGGACATCCACACTTGATTGCAAGGGCAAAAATCCGAAATTCTTGAATTAAGATCATTAACCATGAATTAATGCTTAGTATAACCAGGGCCGTAGAGAGAAAATTCGGGCCCGAGGGGGAAATAATACCGGCCCCTCTATTATACCTTTAGCTTGAATCATTGTGTTCTGTAAGTACGACAGTAATTGCACCGGTCCCCTGAGATAGCTCCGGGCCCGGGGGGAATCCCCCCTTCCACCACCCCTCTTGTCGGGACTGAGTATATCAGAGTATCAAAATTGTTTATGGAATTTCCATATTGTTTAGCTAGAGAGGTAAGTAACAATAATCCGATACTGATAAAGCAATAGGATAAATACAAATTAAGTAAATATATACCCTACGTCAGTTTTACAAAATATTAGTATAATACATGGACAAGAGATAGTTGGAAGTTATAAAAAAGTATTTTAGTGCCACAAAACAAAAATTTTTCAAGAAATGCAGTATCTATAGAGTAACGAGTATGTATAATAGATTTGTGTACGGTATGTAACAGAAGTGATTCGTGTTTCCATCTGAATGACCTTGCAAAGTCAGAAACTAACAAATTTCACCAAGAAAAAATGCGCACAGTCCCGGCACCTTATGGTACCAGAATTTCGCAATTTGTTTACCCTGTACCTTATGGTACAAAGGGTATATTAAGTTTGTGCAAGCCGAAAATGTATGTAACATACAGAAGGAGACGTCAGAGACCCCCAAAATTACCTAAAGTATGATCAGAGTGACTAGAAAAGTCGATATAGACATTTTCGTCTGTCTGTCTAAGAGCTTGAGCAACCAAATTTTCAGATTAAATGCTCAGGGGAGAAAAGTTTATTTTATATTTTTGATATCGGGGTTATACTATATAGGGCCAAAAAAAAACCCTAAGTTTTAGATGGATAACTCGTTTTTTTATCAAGATATTTATTATATTATTCAAATATGGCATTCGAATTGTTTTTAGATTTCCGGGGCACTGTACCAAACTTGATCAAAATCGGTTGACTATATCATATAGCCCTCATAGGATCGATCGGGCAAAAAAACGTTTTTAGGGCATAGCTCGGTGGATTATAAAGATATCGAAACCAAATTTGGCATTCGGAAGTCTTTTAAAGTTTCCCAGCACTGTACCGAATTTGAGCGAAATGGGTTGACTGTATCCAAAAGCTCCCACAGGACTGATCGATCAAAAAAAATTTTAAAAAATTTTTCAATAATCTAGCTCACTATTCATTTATTTGTTTTGAAACAACTTATTAACTAATTAATAACCCGACCATCAGTTTATTTTTAACCATTGTCAGTGTTGTATTACTAAAATCATCTTCAAAGCAATGAAGTTTTGATAATTAATCTTGAATATGATTATAATCAAAATTTCGTATAGTTGCCCTCAGGCGATGTTCACTGTTCACTGCAACAGTTTCACCTGAGCGCCACATTTACGACTTTGTTTGACACGGTACTCACACACACACACGCACACATACAGACAGAGAGTGCGAAAGAGAGAGCGAGAGAGCCATATGTACATAAGCTGATGCTTGTTCAACCTTTTCAAACGCAGTGACGTTGCTTTTGACCTAGTAAAATGCAACAGCGTTAAAGTCAAAGTGCAATGTTAATGTTGTTGTTGTTGTTATTGTTATTTTACTGTTCCAGTGCTTAGTTGGCTGGTTGGCTGGTTGGTTGGCCAAAACAGCGAATACTACCAGAGGCCAAGTCCGTCCTTGGCTGCCAAATGTTTTGGCAAATGTTTGCCAGCTTACATGCCACTGTGCCCATATGCCATGCGCCAGTGTGGTGCAATGTGCAAAAGTGGCAATTTTGTGCGCCAACTAACTAGTTAGACAGACAAGCCAAACACACACACACACAGACACTATGCACTATGCACTATGGAAAGAGTTTCGCTTGAAGCAATGATAGTTTTTCCAATTGTTATTTGTGCTATTCAGCAATTTCGCTCCCATGATTCCTATCGTTCCTATCTGCTCACTTTTCGATATTAAAGTGTAACTTTTTTTATTTTGAATTTATCACGGATACGTTTAGGACGTAGTACTTAACGTCATATTTTCTATCAATTTGAGGTCGCTTATTGCTAATCGGACATCCATCTTGAAATGAATATTTTTTGTAAATAATAAAAAACTACTGCGGGAGACTGGGAAGTCACCGGGTTTTGTGATTCTAAAATTGTAAAAGCAGGGCACATTTAAAAAATTTCGACTTTGCCTCAACTTTGCACTAGCTAAATTTTTGAAGCTTTCAAAAGGATGCAATTTAGAGTCCAACACTTTTCACTAATTTTTGTCATAGGTTGGCCGAGAAGAACGCAACAAAAAAATCCTCGAGTTATGAAATTGCAAACAAATATATTATGATGATAAGATAAAAATACCTAAAAATATGTTGAACAAGTTCCATAGTCCACATAGCAGAGCAATATAAAAAGTGAAGGACGATTTAAGGATTTCGCTAGAGGGAGAGAGAGAGACTGGGCTACAATTGTTGCCAAGCATATGTAAACTGAAATATGCATTACGCTTTGAGTGTTGGTAGATGGAGAAAGATAAAAAGAAACATTTTGGCATTGGAGATGAGAAAAGCTGAACCAAAGTTTTACACCAACTTACACCACATTGACATGGATAGAGAGGTGGCAACCCTTTCAAAATGCAATGAACTTTGAACTCACAAAATGTAACTGTGTAATGTTTACCCATGTCAAAGACAAAATGAAAACGACAATCAACAAAGCAACAAAGCAACACAGAATAACGCTCTCACACACGCAAGCAAATACTTGTACACTGCCGGTCAAAAGTTCCCGTACAGTTTTTATTTATTCTTTAAAATGTAGGCAATCACGTAAAGTGAAATCAATCGATTGTTTGTTGTACAATTATGTAACATTAAGCTTTGGGGTATAAAACATAAAATATGGGTATTTAACAAATTCGGCGTTTATAGTATGTATGTAGTATAAAATTCGTTAATATAATACCACAATTATATTAACGAATTTTTTATAATAGTCCTGAAAGTTTCTTTCCAAGATAGACACTGTTTTTTAACTTTACAAAGAATTTAGTTTGGGGTAGATCCAATAGAATTCCATATCAGTTGTCTAAATGTCCACAAATATTTCAGCGGCAGTGTACGGCCATACACACACACACACACACACACACACACACACACACAGATAAGTGTTCCATTGTGTCCGTGTAAATAGGCGCCATCAAAAATTGCAGAAAATTGCCGTCAAAACCGCAACAAAGCAAACCTTTAATAACATAAACTTAATTAACATATACATATTGCCAAAAACACACACACACACACCTTTCCCCGCTGAACGACATTGCGTGTATGTCAAACATCAACACAAACGGTTCGGTTCGGTTCAGTTCGGTTCAGTTCGATTTATGCTTATTGCATAACTAATAAGAGCTACAATGGGAGAATAAATCACCATCTTAAAAAAATTTTGCGATTCGTCAGAAATTCAAAAATCAACATACCTGTAAACTTCAATATTTACATACGAAAAGCCTATTTAAAACTAATTAATAACAAAAGTTAATTTAGAAAAAATTTGCGAAACTTTTATAGCAAAAAAAATTTACTATTTATTTAATTTTAATTTTTTGAATTTAGCAAAATAATTAATGTTCTTGAGCTCAACTAATTTCTCCTTTCTTTGGACATTATGTTAAAGATGAGATACATTTTTCATAAAACAGCTTTTCAAAAAATCAACAATTTAAACAAAAAAAATAAAATGTTACCTTTTATACCTAGATTTTGGAAGATTATAGAAGAATATGCTTGATAAAAGGGATATTAAATATTTCATCACAAGTTTCAAACCACGAAGAGATTCTAAAAATTGTGACTGTTGGCTTAGGTTTATTTTAGTAAATTTATGTTGTTTATACACATTTTCTATTTTTTATACATTTTTTGAAAATTTCTCATTAGATTTTAGGCAAACAACAACAACAACAGCCAGTTTCCAGTGTGTTTGCTCAAGTGGTTGCTTACCCAAAAGGAGTCGACAACAACAACAGCAACAACACGATGATCTGCGAGTTTGTTTGTTTTTGTTCGGTTAATACTAAAAGTTGTTCTTGTTGATGTTGAATTCTTACTAAGTTGCGTTCATCAGTTGATTAGAAACTCTTTAGGCCACAAAACTTAAAAACCTTAGGTAGTGACAGAGAGAGGGAGAGCGAGGTAGTGAAAAATGAAGAGGAAAATGAAAATGCCTGCAGCATAAAACACAAAAGGCCAATAAAATGAAAAACTGTTTGCCAAGCAACAGAAGCAACCGCTCTCCAGCCCTCCCATCCTGCCGCGACCACTGGAACCTCTATCCAGAGCTCAAATTGTTTATTTAAGCTCCCGAACCTGCAATGCCAAACGGAGGTGTAAATTTCACTTGTACATGCATACATACATACATACACGCCTATATACTTGAATACATAAAAATAAAAAAATATATATTTTAAATAGCACCCAGTGTTCTGCCACTTTGTACCCCTCATCAGTTCTAATGCTTTTCCATTCTCGCTCTTTACGATCTACATACACGCACACAGAGACAACAAGTTTTTGACCAGAGTCTCGCAACATCCCTGCAGCAAGCCATCCAACCATCTTCGGAACTAGTTCTTAACCAACCATAATAATCTGTGAATTGTCACAACAGTTTTTAAAGATTTTCCTATTTCTTTTTATGAAGAAATTTATGTTTTTCTTGTTTTTACTACTTTTTGAGTGATTTTCAGGTAAATAAATTTGTATTTTTAGCAAAAAAAAAAACCAAAAATAAAAAATATCATTTTATGTAGGGGTATCCATATTTTTGCCCTGTACTGTATATTTATAAAGTATTTTCTTATTATTATTGTAAAAACTAGTTTGCTGCCGGACATTAATGAATATTGGTAAAAAGGCAAAACGTGCTTTTCGTTTTTATTTTATTTTGACTAAGCTACTGAATGCTTTTGAACCAAATTTTTTTTAATACAAGTGGGCAATGGGGCTCTTAAAAAAACATATATCGTTTTTTTTGTAACCAATACATTTTTTTCAAAAATATAAAATTTTCTTATTTTTTTAAGTAAGTTCCTTAAATATGTCAATCACCATTTTTTTTTTTAAACACTTGTTTTTATACGTTCTTTATTTGGTGTTAAAAAATAATAAAACAAAAATTAAAAATTTTTTTTTTTAATATTAAAATATAAATTATAATAAATTTTTATGTTTAATAGAATACATAGCCAAAAATTAATACTCATCGCGCAACTACACCTTTTTGAACCTGTCTGAAACTACTTAAATTCCATGTAGTGAAAAATGGCACTAGTAAACAAATATTATACAGGGATGTCGCAAGTAAATAAGAGAAAAGTACCAAAAAAAAAAAAAAAAACAAAACGAAAAACAAAAACAACAATAACAAAACGCAAAACGTGACTTTTGTTATGCTTCTCGAATGATGGCCACATTCAGGGATGGACGGAGAGACTGACGGGGAGACGGACGGATAGATGGACTGACTGGTTGACGCGGACTAACTGCCTCTGAATGTTTGCAAATTTATTTGACTGATGCGCGGACTATGAAATTATTAACAGGCGAGACCAAGCGGCGACAAATTGCAAACAACGCTGCCACCTTCCCCCCAACCCCACTCACAAACACTACACCACACCCGCCTCAATCAAACTCTCTCTTTCTCTCTTTGTGTGTGTGTGTGTGTGTATGTTTGAAAAGGACCCAAAGCGCATTTAATGTCAATAAGCCAACAAATTGGCAGCTAACAGATGACGGACGTCTGTTCCACCATGTTGAATGGATGGTTGTGTTTTGCCTTCAATGAAATTTATTTATGGCTCTTGCTTCTATTTGCATATTTGGTAATTGAAATTGATTTCTTGAGAAGAAAAAACATTATGTAAAAAATAAGATAAAAATCAGCAAGTAATGTTAACTGTCTGGTCATAGCTCGCCAGCTCTTCCAATTACAGCGTTTCTTTAGATGCCTAAAGATTTTGCGAATTCCAAGCAACTAGAGTTGATTAGTCGCCTTTAACTAATGCGGACAATAGTGGCGGCAGGAGAAGGGGAAACCTTCGGGCCTACGCTTGAGAAACGGGCCCCGTCAGTCCGCAAGAATGCCTGCATCTCAGAGATGTTAAGTATTAGAGCAACCATACTTTCGGATAAGATATATTTTTGGGATATCGGGGCTATATTATATAGTTCCCAAAAATTCTAGAGGTCTAATTCGTTTATTTTTTTTGTCTAAACCAGTTTACCATGTCATATAGCCCCCACCGGACTGATCGGTCGAAAGTTCTTAGGGCATAATTCGTCTGTTAACGAAAATATCGTTGCCGTATAAGAAAATCAAAATATTACCGATTTGATTACAACCGGTTCATTTTTTTGTGACGATGATTTGATAGCACGCAGAATAGCGATATAACTATTGAAACATCGGAAAAATTTGTGAAACAAAATATGAAGGAAAATTAGTTTGTTATACTTTTTGTATGGAACTTATTTTTATACCCTATATCGTATGGTACAAAAGGTATATTAATTTTGTTCAAGTCGAAAATGTATGTAACATACAGAAGGAGACGTCGGGGATCCCCCAAAGTTACCCAAAGTATGATCGGGGTGACTAGAGATGTCCGCCTGTCCGTCGTAACCAAATTTGGCACTCGAAAGTTTTTTAGAGTTCCCAATCACTGTACCAAATTTTATCAAAATCGGTTGACTATATCATATAGCTCCCATAGGTCAGATCGGTCAAAAAATCGTTTTTTCGGTGTGTTTCGTTTTTTTGTGAAGATATCGTAACCAAATTTGGCACTCGGAAGTTTTTTAGAGTTCCCAATCAATGTATCAAATTTGATTCAAATCGGTTGCCTATATCACATAATTCATTGTGTTTCGTTTGTTTGTAAAGATATCGTTACCAAATTTGGGACTCGGAAGCTTTTTATAGTTCCCAATCAATGTACCAAATTTGATCGAAATCGGCTAACTATATCATATAAAATTTTTGATGCGAAATTCGACTGTTTTTATATCGAATTTAATTGCAATGTGGTGGTACAGGGTATCCCAAAGTCGTCCGCGCCCGACTTTAACGTACGCCATCTTTTTTTTTATGATATTTGTCAAATATTGATTCGGAAATTTTGCAACATCCCAATCAATTATGGATTAGTTTTTTGAATTATTTTGTAAGGGGCCGTAAATGACAAGTCCCGGACCCGATATTCCTAGTGGCAGCGCAGCAAGTTCGAGTAATTTTTAGACGCTCAAGGTCAATTTGACGAGCTGAGTGGGAGGAGTGAAAGAATCTACGTTTCCCAATCTCTCTTACGTTTTCTTAATGTCACCGTAAACATTCAAGAGTTTTTGTTTCAAAGTTTTTTGATAGAAAACATTTTATTTTTAAGTAAAAGATAGATTTTCCGTTTAATAATGTAAAAACTGGAAAATAAACTTGGGCATCTCAGCCTTCATATTATTTTCTACAGATCACTGGGCAATCGACTTTTCTCTGCAGCTAAGTTAATTTAAATTCCATTGAAGCAAGCATCATACTTTCGAGGACCATTTTATACAGATGTATTCAATTTTCAAGCTCTGGTCAACGGAAACTATTTCAGCCACATGATCTAGATTCTAGAAGACCTTCCACACCGTTCTAACCACTATCGTAATCGGAGGACCAACCGAAATTAGAGTCAAACGACGAATGTGTTTTCGGCTCAAACTTTTTTACACCTTCTATAGTTGGACACACCTGCTGCGGCGTCAGTGTAATAGTGCCATACTGTATTGCATACTCGGAGGCGTCGCGACGCAATCAACTGACTGCAACACTATGCCTGCAAAGGGGGGACTTACTGCCAAATAGATACAGATGATTAAAGAACGGAAGACATGCAGTGGGGCAAATAACAGTAAGGACAGGGGCAGCATATTGTTTCTGGCATTGGCTTTGTTCCCAGCATGCACATACATACACGCTGGCAGACAGACAGACAGACACACAAAACATTTGCAACCACAATCACTAACGACAATTGCGACGCCACGCTGCCCCAAACCCTGCTGAGCTGGAACTGGGGAGCTGGGAACTAGGAGCTACAGCCGTAGCAGGAGCTGCCACTAACAGGCTGCTAGCCAGCCAGCGAAACAGGGAACCAACGCGACCAACAGACCGCCGGGTAAGTTGCGGTCGCTCTTATAAAAATCAATTTCGATTTTAACTAACGACAAATATCATGCAATGCCGAACCCCCAACTGCAGTGCACTGCAAGAAAAACTTATGGCCAAACCACAAACAGTGCTACGCCACCCGCCAAACCTTGCAACCCCTGGCGCGTGGTCGTCGGCGGCGTACCAAGCCACAAGAACCGCTCCATCGCTGAGTACTCAGCGAACTCGGTTGCTGTTGCTATTGTTGTTGTTGGTATGACCTGCTTACTTGAGTTGGTTGGTGGGGGGACTGAAAAGTAGTTTGTGTTTGCGTGCAACATGCACAAACAAACACACACAAACAGTGAACCGCCAAGTAGGTATATGTGCCTGTGTGACGTCAATGAACATGCAGTGGCTTGTTGACTACAATGCAGCAGAGAGAATTCCCAGAGAGGCGGAATGAAAAAGAGAGACAAAGAGCGGCAGAGAGATAGTTAAATAAAAAACAGACAGTGCGGCAAAACTTCAGTACAATGCAATGACAAATGATTAATCACGAAAAGCAACAAAAACAAAAAAAATGTGAATAAGTTAAGGCGTGTCCGACAGTGGGTTACCCTGTAACCTGTACTTTGATGGGAACAGCAGTTTTTAATGCAAAACTTCCTTTTGGGAGTATTATGATAAAAAGTAATACACTCTTTTGAAGTGAGAAGTGTGGGAGACAATGCAGCAACTTGGTTGCCGGAAATGGGGAGGATAAAGGGTACAATAAATGTGGACCAGGCGTGGCATGTCCGGCAATGGTATACCCTGCAAAATAGCAGCTTTGATACTTACAGGGCAGTTTGGAAGCAATTTAAGGTAGTTTGAAAAAAAATAATTGAAAAGGTATTTCAAAATATCCATGACAATTTATTTTTCGATTCCGTTTATAAGACTATCAACTGCCAATTTGCTGATAAAACGTAAAGTTCATTGAACTAATTTTATCTGTTCATCTTTTAATAAATTTGGTTCGTACGAACAGCAAAGAGACATAGTTCAACCGACATTATTTTTCTGCCTTAAGGCCTATACGCAGCACGAAATATTTCGCGCGGAATCGCAAAACTTCATATAAATAAAAAAATCCCATTTGGGATATTTTTTTTATATGAAGTTTTGTCCCCTTTAATCTTAAATACTCCAATTGCCTCCGCAGTTACAGGGTATTAAAACAACCGAAGCAACCGCAACTTGAGCAAACTCTTTCTGACCAACAAAAGTCAAAACCATGCCTGGTGCAGTCAATGCAAACTGAATTGGAGTCTTAACTCAAATCGACAATGAATGGTAAGGAAAAGTGGTACCAATTGTAATCTTGATGAGTGACGCTGGCAAACAAAGTAATTAATTAAGTTTAGCTAATGCATATGGTAAATGACTAACACTTGCTACACGGGCCCACACATTGAGGCACTTATCATTGACGCAGGAGGGACTTAAGCGTACTAATGCGCCCTGATACACCCATTTGATCAATGCGTTCATTGTCTTCTATCTGTGCCTATAAATAGATACATATGTACTCTATAATGTGTGTGTATATTGTCTTATACGATGGCGCATGCAGCAATTTTGAATATGATTATACATACTTGTATGCATACGTTTACAGGCCAGTAGGGTGACCCGCCTTATAAAATAAGTCTACAACTGAAAAAGTTTTCTTTTAATATTTATTAAGAAACATCTGCGAAATCTAAAGCCGATGATGCGAATTTAGGTACAAAATTGATCGATTATGTCGATGTTACTAAAGGTAACATTACGTAATCAGCAAATAAATATATCAATATGTTACGTATACGTAAATAAACAAAAACTTATAAGTTAAGCTTAATTGAAAGATAGCATCGATATATGTACAGGACTTTAATCACCACCATCGATTTCTTTAAACCCCAAAAAGAGCACATATGTCAAATTTTAAATCGATTTGATGAAAAAAATTATCCTATCGAAACTTTGGCCCGCATTATCCTCCTACGCTATAAAACGAAACTCAATACAAAATATCATCACTCTAGCATTCTCTTCTTGCTTATGCATTGATCGTCAATAAGTCAGTCAGTAGTCAGTCAGTAGTAGTTAAAACAACAACATTTCAGCAATCTAGCACTCTGCTCTTTTTCTTCTTATGCATTGATCGTCAATAAGTCAGTCAGTAGTCAGTCAGTAGTCAGTCAGTAGTCAGTCAGTAGTCAGTCAGTAGTCAGTCAGTAGTCAGTCAGTAGTCAGTCAGTAGTCAGTCAGTAGCCAGTCAGTAGTAGTTAAAACAACAACATTTCAGCAATCTAGCACTCTGCTCTTTTTCTTCTTATGCATTGATCGTCAATAAGTCAGTCAGTAGTCAGTCAGTAGTCAGTCAGTAGTCAGTCAGTAGTCAGTCAGTAGCCAGTCAGTAGTAGTTAAAACAACAACATTTCAGCAATCTAGCACTCTGCTCTTTTTCTTCTTATGCGTTGATCGCAAATTAGTCAGTTAGTAGTCAGTCAGGTCAAACAGTTTTATATTTATATAGATATAACTAGAGATGAGAACGAGAAAGAAAATTCGATCCTATCTTGCTGTGCTCATATATTTATTATTTCGTTCCGTCCCGAAGCTTTTAAAAATTATAAAAATTATTTTTAGTTTAGCCTCATAATGGCTATGATAATAAAAAATTAAAGCCTAGAGTAAAAACATTTAAAATTTTTTTTTTCTTAAATAATATGTGAAACATTAATTAGGTTAGGTTATACCGGTTGATCCCTAGGGGAGTCACACATAGACTAGATAGTCCTTAGTGGTAAAACATTAATTAATAAGCATACATAAATGTAATCAACAAATTCTTCTATGTATATTCAAACGATGTCAAACTCTCTTTTCTTTTCTTACTATGTAGAGCCTAACTATGGAGCACCCTAACATACATGAATACTACATGACTAAGTTTTTGCGGATGGTAAGGAATGGACTTAATTCCATAGAACTTATATATTTTGTAATGCAAATACTGAATACAGAAGTTGAAACTATAATTTTAGCTTAGTTTATGAAAATTTAACCATAAATTGTTTGTTTTTTTTTCAGCGTATGGAAAGTATTAAATTTTTCTGAAAACTACGATTTTCGATGACGTACCCCTCTGGCGTGTGTTTTTATTAAACTTAATAATATTCGATATATTTTCCAATAATTATGATTACTTGCAATATGCATTTAAAATATAAACAGAAAGTGTTAATAATAATAAATAGCAATAAGAATCAGGTTAGTTACTCTCAACTTACCACAGTATGCACGAACTGCAAATGAAAAAGAAAAAAAAAAAATATTTAATAAGTTTAAGTTTATTTGTTATTTCACTTCGAGTGCAATGTAATACAATGAAATTATTAAATATAATACTTTGGATATTTCTCACTCTAAATACATTTATTCAATTCAATTCAACTTGGCTCGAGTTAATCAAACACTAAACGCAACCATCTAAATAATCAAGAGGCTAGTTACTATATTAATTACAACAAATGTGGCATTAAGTGTGTACAAATAAATAATACATTTGAAAATATATAGATACAGGTACTTACATACATACATACATACATACATACATGCATACATCATGTGCATACATATGTAAGTGGTTCTATTTTATTTGATTAATTGTTACAACAAAATGAGTTTGTAAACAATGTGTGCCTACAATATGTTAACAGCTTTATTATCGCATATTGATATTGTACATTATTCATGGTGTATCTGTGTGTGTGTGTGTAGGTTTGTTGGTGTGTGTGGTATATGACTTTCAAAATGTTGACCAACATTTGAACGTAACTTGCTTATACTAGTACATAGACAATTAAATAGATTACAGTTGGCTCTTGAATAAAACGATTTATTCGTTTCGTTTTACTTAAAATTGAGAATTGAGAATTGAACTTCTGTTGCTGTACTGACCATAATGGAGGTCACTTTTAGGCGTCTCCTATGTCTCCTACTCTATGTTACATACATTTGCATAAACTTAATGTAACCCACGCATTTGCTAAAAGGTAAAATAAAGTAATTAAATACATTTTATTTTAAACTATCCCACTATCCCTCCTTTTCCAAAACACTGCATATAACTGCTCATTAGTCCCCATGTTATGCACACTAACCGAGTTTCAAGTCAATAGGACAAAAACGATGCATAGACCACAAAGGAAAAGTGTTTGTTTTTTTCGTTTGTAATTCAAGTTGTAATTCGATTTAATAAATAATTACTACGCAAGAGCTCACATATGAAATTTTTTTTTTTTTCGAAAGAGTTACAACTTTAAATATTGACAGTGCTTGGATGCGTTTTAACTTTTCACACATAAATTAATTTTAAGAAGATATAATTATTGCAGTCACGATACTAAGAAATTTGTTTAGTTTAATGTCAGGTCAACTCAAAAAACTCAGCTAAGTAACTTAACAGCGAGTCATTCAAGAATTTTCGGTAGCCAAGGGTCCTAGAGTATTTTTGAGTATTTTTCTGTTTTATTCAGAACAAGATCATCGTAGTGCTAGAAATAAATAATCAAAGGGTCATAGACATATTTAAATGCTAGCAAAATAATTTAAAAGGCAGTATAATTTATAATTCTGGTATTTTCCTGTATTACAAATTTTTGTTTTTAGGGATTAAAATGTATGTGTGTGTGTACAAGTTTGTGTCGGCACAATTGAAAATTGTTATCAATATCAATTGTTGTTAATTATTGTGCCATAAATTCACACACACACACACACACACGCACACAAGGCTATTGTAAACAACTGCATAATCATGTCAAGAATGACCTCCCAATAATGAATTGTCATATTAACTATATAATGCCAAAATACATATCTATTAGATTAAAAACCCCATACACACATATACATATGTATATACTCATTCATACGTATATCTCAACATATGTATTTCGACACTTTACACGAGCAACAAATCAACTATTCATATCTTAATTTAACACTTGTCGCTGCTGTTGCCGCTTGTCCATAAACTAGACTAAGTCTTCTAATAATTTTAAGCAAAAGCGAAGCTGATAAGCACACACTAACACACACACACACACACACACAGATACAAAAACACTCTCACAGATACATACTAATGTATGTCCGTTTGCTCGTAAGCGGACAGAAACTGTTACCACACAAACAAAATTAAGTTATGGGCTGTAAAATGGGCGCAGCAAAGCAAACCGTTTCTCAATTAATGTCAATCAAGCGATGAAAAAAAAACCACACACAGCCAGCAACAAGCAAGAATCCTAAATTTGGGCTATTTTCGACTAAGGTATACACTTAAAAAAAAAATAATTTATAAAGGGTATGTATGCACCTCAAGCCAAGTGCTTGACTTTCTGCACCTTCCTTGCTAATTGTCACTTGACTTTGCTCATAAAGTTGGCGTTTGGAAAAAAAGTGTAAAAAAAATTAAGCCAGCAGTTTAACATCAAAAAAATTTAAGAGAGATGTAAGAAAAGTATGAAAATTGTTAATATCTACATATATGTATTTGCAGAATACTGTGTGTAATGATAAGTTATTTTTACCTTATTGAGGTAGTTGGTACCAAGCGGGAATATTGGAGGTTATCGATATGAACATTGGCAGCAAAGTCAAAAAAAAAATGTTACATTACATTTCAGTTTTTTAAGTGTATTGAAAATGAGAGTTAAAAATGCTAAAGCCTAGATTTACACGTGTTTTTTTTTCGCATTCGCTTGTCGTATACGTCACATATTACGTATACGCCATCATGTGCACGCATATGTATGTAAAATATGCATGTGTACTTGTAAGTAAGTGCATACTTGTGCATAAATTAATGCAAACAAAATGTAAATTGTTCAAGAGTGTGCATGCCTGTGTGTGTGTTTGTGTATTTCAGAGTGTACGAGCATAATGATTGTCTTTATATGATTAAATATAAATAAATGCAATTGCACAAATTCTCTCACTCTCTCTCAGCCACACACATAAACACTGCACGGCCAGCTTTCTCTGCTTCTCTTCTTGCGCTCTTTTGTATGCTACCCCAACAGCTTCAATTTTCAACTCCATATGTCCGTCTGGCCAACAGTCAGGGTTGCCAAGTTGAGCAGCGAATTTTCACTTCAGTCATTTCCGGGATGCAACGAGCTGCCGCTTGCTGGCAAACCGCACACACTCAAAAAAGCACACACACACCCGCCCACATGCATTGTAATGTCTCTCTCTCTCTCTCTCTCGCCCTATGTCCGTGTGCGAGTGTATGGGCGTGTGGGTGTGTGTGCGTGCAAACAAAAGCAGCCACAATTTGGTTTTGCAGCCAGAGCCATTGTTGTCATTTTCGTTGATGCTCTTGCAATATGGTTGTTGTTGTTGGTATTGTTGTTGCTATATGCAAAACACAACAAACACCTCAAGGTACAATTTGGAATTTTTAGAGGACTCGCTCTGACTATCTCTCTCGCAACAAGCGTAACTCGCTCACGAGAACCACTTCATTTTACGGCTAACCAGCACTTTAAGCGCACACCTTGTCTGGCACATTGCCACACTTATCGCCGGCTCTCTTTCTATCGCTTCACCTCTTCCTATTACTCGTCCTTTTTCCCTTACTCTATCTTTTAAGTAATTGTATATGTTGGATTGCAACTATCTAATGATCTAGCAGATTGATATAACTCTATAACATAACTTGCCACACTGACGTACAGTGTCACTTAATTGATTTAATGATTTAATGATTTAATTTTAATAAGACATTCCGTTTTGAATTCTCCGCGGATTTATTCAATTTTTTTCTCAAACCTGTTAAAAAAAGCTACCGTCATCGCACAGTGGAAGAAAAGGCTAATCTGGCGGCACGAAAAGAGAAATTTCAACTCTTAAAATTGCCAAATTTTTTATTTTCCATCAATTAAAAAAGCTCACTGAGGTGATCAATAATAGCCCTTAAGCATTTTTCATGATATTTGGTCAGCTGTTAGCTTTCAAACAGAACATATGTTACATCATATGAAAAACAAAAACTTTGCGGTTTTTATTTTTATTTTGCAAGATATCGTGTAAAAATTACTAAAAATTTAGATTCTTGGCTCATTTTTTGTGCAGTTTAATAGTACAAGGTAAGTAAGGTAAGTAAAAAAATAATCCCTACATATTTTGTGACCTGTGTTCACAACTTCTAGCAAGTATTTTTTTTTTGTATGGTAAATCTTTCTAAAATTTAGGGTTTTTCTAAAAGTTGCCAAAAGTGGAATGTTCGCAGCTGCTTGATCAGCTATCAAAAAAAGTAAAGTATTGGGGTTCTTAAGTTCCCAGCAGTAATTTGGTGATGGCCAAATTTATTGGAATAGAAATAGCATAGACAGGATGTTTCCAGTTTTCTTGCCACCCAGATGCTTCTGATACTACGACATAAAGTCTAAGCTTTCGTATAATTGTATTGTCATAGATATAGGATTAAAGAATATATCTTTAAGATAAACGTAAAATAAAAAAATAACAGCTCTCTGGAATGCGAATCGTGCCCCGTTAACAAATCAAACTGAAAAAGAAATAAAAAGAGAATGCTGTTAAAGCTATTCTTAACCGCTTTTAATGATCTCAATAAATACTCAACGTGTACTGGAAAGGGTCTTTTTAACGGAGGAGGACGGAAGCATTACGACGGAATGATGGAACGACATACTCTATTTATGTACTATTTGTATTTAAATTGATATGCCTGTTGATGGAGCTGTTCGAAAGGTTTAAGAGATAAGCGGAAAGTATTATCTAGTCAGCTGGTTAAAAACCAGCCACACCAACAACATAAACAACACCAAATAAACTATAAAGATGATATGAAAATTTTTGTTGTTGTTTTTTTAAGCGGCTTAGTTTAAAGAGCAGGGCTGTGAACAAAGTCTCATCGATCTCAATTTTTAACTGTCATGGACATTGACCAAATATTTACACATTTAACAACTATTCGTAGAAACAACAAATTAATATATTAATATTGATTTATTACGAATTATGATAATTGAACTTTAGTTAATTTGCGAAATCCAATCATAAAACTATCTTTATTTTCTAACGCAATAAGCTCAAACAACTTTAATTAGAAGTTAATTCTGCTTTTTAAAGTATTTAAAACCCAAAACACATTTTATTTTTATATTTTTTTTTATTATTTTTAATTTGATACGCAAATAGACAAACAAATTGTCGACTAATTTGTTGACGTAGTTCTCGTTGACATTGTTTGATAAAAAGTGTTCATGGTTGTTATCAGCCAAGTTGTTGTTGTTGTTGTCATTGTTCTTGTTGCCCCACTGACAACGACAATGGCATTGGAAACATTTGCGCAAAACATAAAAAAGTCAAAAATTTTGTTGCGAAACTTAGACACAAGTTTTGACGGTTCATCGAAGCGTTGCGCTGATAGTTTCTTGCCCAAAAAGTAAATATATGCGAGGTAAAGTCCAATGGGTTCAGTGGAACCAGTGCATAGTAAGGGCCATAGTATCAGCAGTCTTGTAACCATGGCACAATTTTGTGTACTCCCATTCCGAACATACCTGATCCGTATACTACAGGGGTGGCTAAAATGTATGTTGTTGCTGCTGGCGGGGAGGTCTCAAAGCCTTTTAAGCAATGTAGACTCTTCAGAAAATCGATATTTTTGATGATTTTAGAAATGATACATAAGCGTCGGGCCCATGGCGGTCGGGCCAGTTTTAAAACTTTTTACGCGTTTTTCTCGAAACCACTGTTTTTCGAATGACTTCACGAACAACTCAGTCAATTTTTATCCGATCGATTTGAAATTTTGACACAATCTTTACAACAGCATTTTCTAGTGAGCCACGTAGGATTTTGCCAAAATAACAAAAACTTTTTACTTTACAACCCAAAAAATTCTGTTTTAAATTACAGATCAATGACAACGTCAAGAAGCTGCAGGCCTGTCCGAAAATTAGTCTTGTACTCGTAGCTCTCTACAGGCGCCATCTTGTTTTTTATTACGTTGGAAAAACTAATTTTTGTAGCTCAAAATATGTACATATTTTGAATAGAAAATAAAGTTTCTTTGAAAAAAAAATCGAATTGTTACCTTAAAAAACCGTGCTCCACACAGGTGTTGCCCCTTAAATATTTTAAATTCCAGACAGCAATGCTATATATCCCTCTACTACATGTATATCCTGTAATCCTGACAATTTACAACGTTTAATTAAAGATTTTAAACCTGTTTCTTTAATAGGATCATTTAGCCCCAGACGACAAGGTCCAACATTTTTTATAGTCAGAACTTGTTCACAAACAAATTTTGTGTTTTTTTACCCGGTTAATATATATAATATATGAATACTTATGGCTAGAACAGCTTAACGTAAGTCAGCAGTGTGAGACAACATGAGAAATTATGGATATACATAAAAGATGGTGCACTTTTTGCCTAAAACAAAAATACACATCTGCAAATGCCTATTTAACTACGCGTTGACTAATTAAATGAAGTACAATGTGAGCAACAATTAAAAAGTACTAAGTACACAACGTGTGTGACGTCACTGATTCAATTAAGATGAGGAAACGTAAATAAAAGCTGTGGCGTCATAAAGAATTAAAGCGAACAATTTCGAAGTTGTTTACATAAATGTTCTAACCACCATATATCATACTTTGAAAGGATTATTTTATTATAAAATAAATTTAATACTATAAATTTTCAATTTTTGTTTTATAACTTTAAAAAAAAATTGAAGGACAGACGGACAGATGGACATGGCTTAATCGTTTTCTCTCTTTTATTACCCTAATCATTTTATTTTAATATAAAGGTTGTGTGGTCTTAATCGGTTCCTTCAAGCTGTTAAACCTATCACTTACTAATGTAATCTGTTTGTTCTCCCGACTGTATTAAAATTGAAAAAAGTGACGTCATTTTGTAAAATTAATTGCATTGCAGCTTAATCCTTTAACAATGATAAACAACAATTCTCTTTCGCTTTAACGTCAAATCTATACCTACAAGCTGAGTTTTCTTTCTCTGTCTTGCTGACGCTTTCTGCTGCCTTCCTCTCTTTACGGCATATGCTCTCTCTCTTTGATTAATCTCTTAACCGGCAAAGCGAATTTTTATGGACATTGCAAAAGACTTGTTTCTCGCACACTTACATACGCACACACACGCATACCTCAAGGCGTTACGGGCAAAGTCCAAACAATTAAGCCCAAATTGCAGGCTACATAATGGTCCCTATGCTACTGCTCTCTTCAGATGCCGGTTAACTATACCAAACAAACTATTTTTCAAAAGAATTATTTTTGTGAGAGGAAGAGGATGCATAAGAATGATGCGTCTGCTTAAGGAATGCAACCGCTTCACCTTGACAAACGGCCTTGACTTAGTGGAAACCAATTTCCAGTTGACTAATAAGCTTGAAGTGCATTCTGTTTCATATCGCCACATTTCAGATTTGGCTTATCAACTGACGCACTGACGAACTGACGTACCGACGGATTCACAGAATGACGAGTAGCGACTTATGGTCATAGCTGTCACTTGATTGTTGTTACGTCGCGACGTGTGCAGTATACAGCACTGATAGGAAAGTCCCTTGGTCGTAGACCATGAGGAGTAGTACATAGTAGAGAGCAGAGGGTGCAGCAAGTGGTGTCAAGCCAAGAAGTGGCCACAATCAAAGGTCAAAGTCAACGAATGGAACGCGTTGCGCTCGACGCACTCGACTTACTCTCTCTCTCTCTCTCTCTCCCACTCTCTCAATCTGTCACTGTCTTTCTATCTATCTTGCTTTGGGTAATTGAACTTTTGTTGGACGCCATTAGATTATGATAAGCTTACTAATCGTATAGTCGCTCGGGCTGTTGGTCTGTTGGTCTGTCAATCGAAATGCGCTTCCCACTGTACAAAAAAAAAAACTACGATTGTGGTTTTATTGTTGTTGCACTCTTGTTGTTATTGTCTTAAAGCCGCATACACAAAAATAGCAACAAACACGAACCGGTTGTAAAACTTGTGGGCAAGCAAAAATAAAATAAAAAAAAAAATTATAAAAGAAATAAAAACAAAAAATAAAAACAACCAAGTCGTAGCAACCAAGCAAAGATACGGCTGCGACAGCGAAGCCGACAGCGAAGCCGACAGCGAAGCCGACAGCGACGCCAACATCGACGGCAACAGCGACTGCAGCTCTACCTACAACAAAAGCTGTTTGCTCCAGTCCCCAACCTGAACCTGAGCGCATATATTCATATATAAATGCATATACAGTATGTACATACATATATGCAACTAGCAGACGACATTGCCCGCTCTGCCCCGTTTAAGGTCGTCTGTAGAACGGAACTCAGAGGCAAAGTCCCCAACAACCGGGCACAAGCTGGTGCAAGACACAACAACCGGCATAACAACTTCTATGTTGCGTACGGCTTGGTAACGATCATTAACAGATTGCCTGAAACAGCATTATCGTTGATGACGCCGTTCAAGAATGCGCCATCCTCAACCTCTTGCATTGGGCTGCGAGACTCTGCTGCTCTGCGTAAAGAAAAAAAACAAGTTTGTTTTAGCTTGCAATCTTGTTAAGATTGCATCCATATTTAGGCATAGGCATAATAGCTAAAACTTTGGATATTTTCTGTCGTATAGTATTTAGCAGGTCGCTGCTCTGCTGTATCTTGTGAGATAAGGCATCCTTTAACAATTTTTAACAAAAAAAATTAGGAAATGTCTCAGTAATTGCGATCAATGTTTAAATAAAAATCGAATTTTGTACTTTGTGTATCCTGTAGCCACAGTTGAGTTAGAAGGCAACGAATAAGATTCTATCAGAAGTTTATTGAATCGAAAGCGGTTCATGGTACAGTGTATGCCAAAGTCGGCTGCGCTCAATTTTAACGTTCACCATTTTTATGCAATCTTGAAATTAGCTCTATTCGTATGGCTAGCATACGTCACAAGTCAGAACTGCTGTTCTCTTTACTCAATTAGATGTACATAATTTATACTCTATAGCTCATGAGTATTTCAAAATAGATGCACTAATTAAGATCTAAAGTTTTTGGTAAAATAAAATACAAAATCGGAAAATTGTGCCTACTAGTCTAAGCCAATTGATTAAACCATTGTTTACTATTATACCCAAGTACATATACATATACATATACATATTTGTTTAGGTATACCGGGCGTATACTTACGAAAGATACGCTAAAAAAACATATTGTATACGCATACGGTTCTCGCTCCATCTTTTAAGTATTTCATTGTTTATACAATTTTTTGATTGTTAGAAAAATACATATTAAAGAACCAAACGAATTGAGGGAACAGAAAAGAAAACACAACAACTACACAAACAAAAAAAATTAAAAATAAAGAATAAAGAATTCATCGTTATTAATATTTCCAAGTAATATTTCGGCATTTTTATGTTTGTTTTCTTTGTGGCCAAATGCAAACAAAACATTAATTTTTATTTACCCCAACTACAAAAAACATACCGTACATATGTATATGTATGTACACACTTTTTTTTTTTTTGTATCTTTTGGTTTTTTTTTTTTTCTATACAGCTTAGTATTTTATAAAGTATGTAAGATAAAAATGAAGCAAATGCAAATGGTATCCGTAAACAAATACACATCTGTATACTATACATTTTATGCAATAAAACTTCATCTGTAAATGTCGATGTATCTGTTCATTTGTTTCAAAATAGCTGAGCCAGCCTAAGGCAAATTCTTTCGAATTCAAGCCAGTAAATAACTAGCCAGTTTTTGAATGTTGCAACTTAAAAAAAAAAATACTACAAAACAAATGTTGTTGAAGCTAACTGAATCTTACACTGAATTGAACATTTTTCACTTTTTGTAGGCACTTTTTAGTGATGGAAATTTAAATAAATCCATAAGAAAATCAAATTTATTTTTCTATTCTACTTCTAGCCAAATATTGAGATAATTACAGTCTAGATGAATTAAATTAAAAATTAAATTAAAAATTAAAAAAAAAATGATTAAAAAATTATTATTAATTAATAGGTTTTGTGCGAAAATATATTGAGTCCCTGAACAACAAAACACCTGAATAATCTCTAATACAACGATATACATACATAAATGATAAGATGACATCTGGACCTAAGAATATCAAGGATATAAAAATGTGTTTCTTCAATATCATAATTTACAGAGATAAGAACTGAAGACTACTATGCCTTATTTTCAAAAGAAGCTTTGTAGACAATTTTACCCTTTTAACTTTGGCATATAATTTATGAGTGTAACGAAAAACTTTGAAGTTTCCGCCAACACAAAGATAGATACTAATAAGTAGAGAACTTTATTAGTTAACAACAAAAAAAGTTAAAGCTATTTTCAAGATCCAGAGTTATCTTTACTTACAAATTTATGTGTCCCTAATATACACAACTAGACTTTTTTTTCGATGCAATTCCTCCACACCCCGCCATCGATTTACCATATTTTCTACCACACTTCTCTCACTACAAATTTCACATCAAAATCGCTGGAAATTTACGAATATTCAGGCATTGCATTTTTCGTTTTACAACACTCAACAAACGCCTTGGACTTGGCATGAAAATTGTTAATAAATTATGTTTCAACTATAACCAGACACCACATCGTCTATTAAATGGCGCCACATGTTGACGACATAACTTAGAGAAGGCAAAATTTATGATGCAGTCGGCTCATTTTGAGCAAGCTCAGTTCCAACAAACAACAAAACGAACGAGCAAATAAAAAGACGGCGAATAAACAAGCGAATAACAAAAATAAAAAAAATAAAAAATAAAATTACTTGACCATATGAAATAAGTGGGAAATTGTTAATTTGTTCTACTATTTGCAATTTGAAACAAATGGATCAACAGACAAGCAGACACGCTAAAATAGTTCGGTTGTAGTCTCGTATCGTATTCTCAAAAGTCTAAGATAAGCTGTCATGGGAGATTTGAAAGGTCTTCCAATGTAGTTGCAAAAAGTTGATGAGGTTAACGTTCTCAATGCTACCTACGCTGACGTCGCTGCAGTGCTTACCAGAAACTCGGAAATAGCTTTGAAAAATGAGTCTTAGATTGAAACTTAACGCATTTACCAAAAAGATGACGATCATGACCAGGAAAAGAAAGGCACGTACCTGTTGTGGTGCAGCGATCAGTTTTGGCTAAAGCTAGTGTAATATAAATCTTTCTAAAAAAAATCAGTTAAATGAAAGTACAACGGTCTCCACGGGATGTGAACCCAAGACCTCCCACCCATAAATCCGCCACTGCTTACAGGTACAGAGTGTAAAGAGTATACGATTTAGCGTCAGCTAAAAAATAGCTCTCTTAGAGCTTAGCTAAGTAAACTTCGATCGTTTATTTTCTCAATTACTATTTTGTTGTAATAATTCTGAAAAATAAAAATCAAATTAAAAATCTAAATGATTTTTTGCTTAAATCATTCTGAATAGGTAAAGAGTTTACGATTTAACGTCAGCTAAAAAATAGCTCGCTTAGAGAGCCAAGTAAACTTCGATCGTTTATTTTCTCAATTACTATTTTGTTGTAATAATTCTGAAAAATACAAATCAATAATTTCTTGCGTCAATCATTCTGAATGGGTATTTCGAGTGAATTTGGCCAATACAACAAGAAATGAAAACTTTCTTGGACCATTAATGGTGGTTATGAGTTTCCGTCGAAAAACCATATTATGTGTTGTTTAAATTTTTAATGTCTCGACGGTTTTGAATATAACTGCGCGTTATCAGCTATCAGCTTAGCACATCCTCTCTCGACAGTGATATCGACTCAACTCGAACCAGTTTATTGGTGATCAATACCATGACACTGCCCAACGAGATGACCTGATGGTCAAAATTAGATACAATTAACTCCGTTTGATCGCCTATGCGCTAGAAAGCTACCATCTATTATGGCTTCCTCACCTGATATATGAGGTCCCTCTCACACAGCAAGAATCCACACATTATTAAATTTGTTCCAAAATTATAGCTTAACAGATTTAAAAAATTTTAATTAATTAATTAAATTTTTTTTTTTAGAAAAATAATTTTAATAGTTTATTTTAACACATTATTATAAAATTGTATAACTCTTTTAAATAGGAATAAATCACTAAAAAAATTTCAAAAATTTTAAATTATATTTCTCTTATAATAATAATAATAATTGTGAGGGGAAAAACTGCACTGCGACCCTTAGGATCTATTGTGCTCCCTACTAGCTCTAGAGCTCCTTGGCCAGTCCAATTACGGAGATAAATTTAATTATCTGGGATGGTTCTAGTCCAGTTACGTCGCGCATCGATATTCTGTAGTCGCCGAAGAGGGATGCCCTTCTTCTGGCGAGAGCGTCACACTCCGTTAGTATGTGTTGGGAGGATTCCTCCCTTATTTCACAGAACCTATTTCTCTTAGTTTGACTAGAAAATAAATTTTACTACTACATATAGATAGCTTCATGTATAATATGTTTTATGTAATCCTTCGAATTATTCGAACCAACCAATTTCATTCGAAACACTGCAACCGTTTTAAGAAAGTAATTATTATTTAAAACAAAAGGTTATGTTTAACATTTTTGTGATGTCACTCAGAGGAGCTAAGAATAAAGTATGTGTCGCTGCCATAAATATTGTTGCTAAATTAATATTTTTGTGTA
Organism: Chymomyza fuscimana; assembly: GCA_949987675.1. Taxonomy (NCBI): domain Eukaryota; kingdom Metazoa; phylum Arthropoda; class Insecta; order Diptera; family Drosophilidae; genus Chymomyza; species Chymomyza fuscimana. The sequence continues at coordinate 64,857,769 of OX465090.1, read as the reverse complement.
ATTTTATTTAAAAGATAGAGTAATAAAGAACGAGCAATATTCTAATGCAAATGATATGTAAACAACATATAAAGGTGCAGAGCTGCGGCAACCATGTCAGCTGTTTTGTATCAAACAAAAATAATCTCGCGCCAACACAAAAGGAGAATTTATCGGAACAATAAGCGAAATGTACGAATTTATCGAAAAAAAAAGAAGGAAAATATCGACAAAAAAATTCGTTTTCCGAATAAAATATTCGGATTCGTTTTCCTGAGAACGGTCGACTGACTGAGTATGAGCGTTAGCTCATTTCGTTTTTTTTTTTTTTGGTAAAGATGTTTATTTATTTTAGACAGTGTTATTTGATTACTATAACATTAGTTACAAAATTTATTATTTAAAGCACTGATCCCGATGGGTACTCAAACTTTAGCATATAAAATTTAGATTTTTAAAATTAATAATACATTACAACTATATTGACCATGTACATAGCATATAGTTAAAGAAAAAATATAGATTGTAAAAAAAAAAAAAATTATATAAAACCATTACATTAAATATTAGCTTATTTCGTTAAGAGGGCCTGTTGTACATCCAATACATAGTCATAAATAGGAATATAAATTAACAATAATAACAACAATAATACTATTTAAAGGTCGGTCAAAAATAAAAGTTTTTTTTTTTGCGTCGATAATGCAGACTAAGTCACACAGAATGTTAGTTAAATAAAGATAAGATATTTCATGAAACAAAAAGATCGATTCACAGTCTCAGTTCAAATGCTGATAACAATTGCCATCAAGATCGACATCAGGCTGGTGTATACTAGTCGGCTATCTATCCAAGTATCTAACAAATAGTTATAGTGCCAGAATATCTCAAAGCTGCGAAAAACTAATCAACTAATTCAACTCAAGTTGATGAACTACAAATGAAGGTCTTGGCACTTATCGCGCATATCTAACATACATGTACATACGATTATATACACAATATCTACATATATATACCATATATATATACATATATATATGCATATACAAACGCACACAAATACATACTATACATATACTTAAATATATTATAGCCATATAGCAGCACTATGTAGTAGCTTGCCCATGTGCTCAAATCAAGTAAACGTGTCAATCACAATCAAAAAATAAAAATAAAAAACAATGAAACGAAAACAAGGTAGAAGAAACAATAATAAACAGCATATAAGTAGTATGAGAGAGTACCTTATAATAGTAGTTCATACTACAATAATGCATAATAGTAATAAAAATCATGTGAATCAGTCGAGTCGATGCCGACAGTGGAATACCCTGCAGCCAGTTTTCACAAATCTTTTTTGTAAAAATATTATCAATATGAATCATTATTCTACATACCCAATTGCATTTGATCTTGCTTCTTTATAAATGAAGCAAAGTCGAATATTTAGGAGCGGATCAAAACGTTATTAAAAGTGATGCGCTACGGTGGGGCAAGATGGTGACGTTAATCATTCTGTACGTATTTTGGAAAAATACTACATATATGGTTTTTCTGTTTTAGTCAACTGAGATTAGGTGCTCCAAGTGACGACAAGCATTGTAGTATAAAGAACTTGTTGTCTGCCACGCCTCCTTCTGACTGTTACATACATTGCACAAATTTAGTATAGCAATAAAAAAAGGTTGACAACTGCGTTGAGAATGATTAGGATGAACAACATTTTAATAAAACGAAATAATAGTTTTGGGTACGTTTAAAACAAGCTCAGAAGCATCTTAAGAATTCATCTCATTACTGGCCCGGCCGTTAAGTATACGCCGAGTAGATGTATCTAATTTAATATTTTTAATGGGTGCATTGCACTTAAAAAGTATAAGATAGTTCGATCCAATTTTAATAGTGGTTCTAAATACATATTTTTTAATTTAAAATAAGTTTTTTTGAAAAACATGACGTAGAAAAAATTTTATGATAATTATTATTATTAATTATGGACGTTTTATTCAAAAAAAAATTTCTTTGATTTTATAATAGAAAATTAACTTTTCGAAAGAATTTGCGAATTTTGTTTTTAAGTCCTTCTCTACAGAGTTAGATACGTTGCAGCAGAGCCATTAGCAAAGACAATAAATATAATAAAAAACTTAGCTGATCAAGTTGAATTCAATTTTTTTCTTTATTAGGGCTTTTTATGCTACGTAGCTAGCTTATGTGCTTCTGCTGTACTACAATAACATGAACATATATGTATACATATAGGTACTACAAATACTTGTCTACACAAATTAAGAAACATTTTGACGAGTTAAATATTTGAATAGATTGGTCAGATTGGCATTTTTGGCATGCGACATGTGGGTGGGAGTGAGCGAGCACATAAACAGCAAATGCGGAAGCAACACTTTAGATGCCAAAAATGTATCTGTCAGATACAACAAAAGGCAAGACAACAACCGCAACAGCAACAACAAGAGCATAAGAAACTATTGGAGCACTTGTGGAGCATCAAGTGACGAGCTTGACTTGATTTGACTGGACTTGGCTTGGCTTTGCTTGGCTTGGCTTGACTTGGCTTGGCTTATTAAGTCAACTTGGTAGCCATCATACACACACATAGATACACTACACACTTATACTCAGCATATAATCAGTGGCAGCAAAGTGGGTGTCACTCACACAGATACTATGCACGCACACATGCTGAGCAGCAGAGTAAAACATCTTCAAAACGAATGAAATGAAACGCAACGCAAAAGGCGCAGATACGAGTATCTATATCTGTGTGCTACAACAACAATGATAATCGTATACAACGCAAAAAGTAAATCGTATTCACACGGATACACACACACACACACACACACACACACACACACACATACACATACACAAACACATTCATACGCTGCTTAACTGCAGATATATGCATATGTGTGTGAGTGTGCAATCGAATCAAGAGACAAACTGGGTAATTGGTTCATTATATAGCTAAAGCTAACGACATCCGGTCGTTAATGTAAATTACACAATAGTTTGAAATATTTTTTGTTCTCCATCTGCCAGAGGAATCGATCAACAAACATAAACTCACACACATGCACATAAATACACATATGAAGACCCCGCCACACATAGATACACAAATTTAGTCATAGATCAAACTTTAACTTACCTGCAAATTATTGGTAATTGAAACAACATATTAAGAGCAATAGCTCTGAAAAAAAAAAGGAAAATAAACAAATAAGCAATTAAAACAAAAGTTAATAAAATAGTAAAAACAGAAAAATAGTTGAGTACAGAAATGTTCCATACCCTTGGAATTTAAATCTATAACAATATAAATTCTAATTTATTTTTCTAGCAGTCCCCTGAGATACGTTTTATACACACAAACAAGTTTAGAGTAACGTATAAACCAATAGGGTCAAGGGTTTTAAAGATTTGTGCAATTTATTGTCTGTAACAGGCAGAAGTTTATCTTTATCTCATGAGAAGCTCTCCAGTCAAAATATAGTAAGCCTTGTCACGACTAAAAAGATGCTTAAATTCTTTACGATCGGTTGAAAACTTCAAAAGATATGGACAGTAATGCAGGCGGTACGTTCTCGAATACGGAATCACCTACCCTAAGTTAACCAGAAGCTGTATCTTTAAGCCATGAGTATGAAATTGATAATATTATTTGTAAATAAAAAAACGAGCATCAGCTTTAAAAGCCGTTTTCTAAAATTGATCCCATTGCTAGTATACATATACAGATTTTTGAAAATTTCTATACCGAAAGATGCAATAAATATTATTTTTTTTTTAAATTAAATAACATAATTTTTTCCAACGATACAAGTTTTTAAAAAAAACTATTCCAAATTTCAAATCATGTATCTCGTAAAATGTATCTAATCTAATTTTTTTTTAATATTTTACTAACTGTTATTGATCCTGGGACTTCTGTCAAGAGATTCAATTTCCTTTTGGCCAGTTTTGGCGGCTCTGGTTTATTAAAGTAATACAAACGAATTTCAAAATTTTAAATTTTAAATTAAAATCTGTTTTAAGTGATTAAGATCGGCGGTATATTTTGCGTTGCAAATATCCAGAGAAAGTAAACATACTATATTTATGAATTAAAAAAGCTACACCAAAAAAAAATCTCAAAAATATGTTCTAAATTTAATAAATTGTATACTTGTGAGATGAGTATTCTTATTGTTATTGTTATTAATGCTGCTGCTGCTACTGAGGCAAAAGAAATCGACGTAGGCGCACTCTTAAATTAAAAAAGAAAACAAAAACGGACCAATTTTATACGAAGCACCAGCGTTAAGATACTCTAATTTAGTAAACTGCTTCAATTTGCGTGTAAAAACACTATAGCATAATTGTGCTGTTATAATCCAAGATAATTTAATTCTACAGAAAAATATAAATTCTTTTCCAAAAAAAAACCTCAATGTATTCATACGTGGCTGTAAAGTATAGTATATATAAAGTACCCTGGGGTACTTAGATATATCGTTACCCCAATCGACGCACACCAACCTCTGTAAGGCCTTCTATATCTATTTCGAGACATCCTGACCATAATATCCCCACTTTGCTTAATCTCTAAAATATGAGAATACTACACTCGTGCCTGCCCGCCTCTAAATTACCCTGTACCAACACAATTTTTAAAGGATCTTCTAGGCAAAGCGGTTTAAATTTGATCATTTTCATTCGATTTTAAAAATTGTGGGCGTGTAAATCGCGATATTTTCCTACGGGGGAATGGGATATTGACATGAATTAAGAAACTTTATCTGCATACAGATAATGCGCATCTTCTGATATAATTAGCGCTGTCTATTTCTGAGATACGGAAAGACAGACTTGTCTATATCGACGAATTCGGTACAGGGTATAATTAAAACTATTAATTTTTCCAGTAATTCCAGTACATAAATACTGTATAGGTTCGTATATTATGTGTTACATATGGCCCACCAAACTGCATGTACTTATTTTAAGAGTAATCCAAAAAACGAAAAAAAAAAAAAATTAAAAAAAAAATGTACATATGTATGTATATGCAAGAGGAACGGAGAGAGGGCTGGAGTAGGTGATCGAGCGAATGCCTGATAAAGTGCTCCTCAGCAGCGCGAGCCGATTGTAGCAGCAGCAACAAAAACAACAAAAATACAGCAGCAAATACTACAATAAGAATTATCAGTGGTCTGCGTGATATGATTATCAAGAGGTTCTTTTGGGAATTGTTGTTGCTGTGGTTTGGCTTATTATTGTTGTTGTTGTTGTTATTGCAGCTGCTGTCGCCAGCGGCAGACGGCAACGGCATTTCTCAAGTAAGATGTTCACACACAAACATTTATTCATACATACATATATACATAAACACAATCATATATTTATACTCATGTATGTATACTTAAAAGTTGTATATATAATTAAGAATATTTTCCTAGTTTTGGCCAAGCATGTGCCTTGATAATGCGTTAAACAAAACTTATACATTTTACAAATATATACACTGGCATGCATAAGTCTGCGAATAGGAATAAAATATTTACAAAATATGTGTAGACTATTTGCAGTACCAGAAAAAATTAATTTTCTCTTTAAAAATGCTTAATATTGAATGCTTTTATATAAGTCTTTCAGGGCGGTGGCCGTTAGTGGGATACTCTGCACCTAACTTTTTAAAAAAAAAAATGAATATTTTTAAAAAAAGGAAATGAAATGTTTTTTGATAAAATAAAAAATTATTTAAAAACGGTATATTTATAAAATTAAAAGTTAAAAAACAATTTTTTTAAAAAAGGTTCAAATAAACGTGATATATCCAAGCAATTGGTTGATGTTCTCATTTAAGGCTATACCCGTTTCATAACGCATTTTGACAAGGATCGGTATGGTGTGAATTGGAATAATGTAATATATTTAACCAAAAATGCATTCTGTCTAGTAGAGCTACAGTATTTGATGAATAGTAATGTGTTTCCCCAATATACTTAGTAACTCATAGTTACTAACTTATAACTTACAACTTAGTAGCGCGCTTATTTATGAAACGACCTGTCGATCATGGAGATTTTCAAAGAAAGCCTTTCAGTCTACGAGATACAAAATATATTATAAATATTAGTTAAAAAAAATACATCCTATATGCTTAGCAGGAGTAACGATATTAAAATTATCCTCATATTGATTATTTATGTAAAAAATTGAAATTAAAAAAAAAAACGATCTGGAGCAGATGATCATTATAATGGCCCATGCACATAAGTATAAGTTTTGTGTGTGCGTGCGTATCTGTGTAAGTAGCGTGTGATGCGTATGTGTTTGCATAATCAATTCAATTTCCCTCTCTCGCTCTCTGCCTCGCTCTCGGTTATATGTATGTTTACAAATTAAAATAGCGCAGCAGCAACAACAACAATAATATAATAACAAGCAGTCAGCTAATTTGGCATACAAAAAATGCAATAAACAACAATGAATTACATTTTTCTTTTATATTATTACACTTTTAATATTATTAAGAGCTTAGCGCTTGCCGGTCGCTAAGCGCAACAACAACAGCAACAACAATAAGAAACTACATAAAGTTGCTTTCATTCACAAAAACAAAAATAAATAAATAAAATAAAGAAAACAGGAGGCAAAATGCGTTGACTGCGCTGCTGCGTCGCGTTGCAGTTGCAGTCGACGCTGATGCCGATGCCAATGCCGACGTTAACGTCGCTGTCAATTGGTACTAACCAATATTAAACTGTAACTTCCTCGCACATATACAGAGGCACGGCACTTGATTTCTATATCGGTGTGTGTTGTATATATTTGCACTATATCTTGATTTTTTTTTTTTAAAGCACTTTTATTAAACTGCACACACCACACACTTACATACATATATATGTATGCATTTAATTCACATACACACTTAACAAATAACAAAAAAAAAAATAAAAGAACTTGGACAAAAAAAAGAAACAGAATTTATTATAATAAATGCAGGCAGCGCGCATTTAATGCGATGAGCATGAACGCGCGCGCACGGTTTAAAGACGACAACAACAATGAAGACGGAGAAGGCGGCAGCAGCAGCAGCAGCAGCAGTGACAACGGAGTGGCACAGAGAGACAGAGTGACGCGATGATCGCAGCAACATAAACAACAACAACGCACATTTATTTAAAATAAACAACGGTACAACAACAGCTAGGCGACGTCAAAATTGAATTAACCAAAAAATAAACAATTTAAATGAAATAAAAAAAAAATTCAAAATTAACTAAATAATATAAAGCAACGGCTTCTGTTGTATATATCTAGTAGAAGTTGTTGTTGTTTTTATCGTTGTTGCGTTCTTTTTGCTGCCCACACACCACACACCTACGAAACGCACCGAATGCACAAAAATAACGATCTGACACAAAAAAAAAATTTAGTGTATTTTGAACTTGCCTACTGACATTTCATATTCATCGATATGGATATTCGTCGCTTAAATATTAAAATCGATAAAATGGTTAGTCGCTTTCATTTTTTACTTCGATAGAAATATATCGGCTGTTGGCCATCACTTATTTTGCGCTTTATATTATATTTATTAAACTCTAATTAAACGCCTTTAATTTGATTAGCAACGCTGCTTTCTTTCTCTTTTTTTCAAAAATTAGCAATAATTGATTTCGTGTGTTATATTTACTATTCACTACGATGTGCCCAAATTAAACCATCGATAACAGCAGCCGCGCCAATGAAATTGCCACCAGGTGGCAACCCAACCCACCGCTTTCCTGAATTTAAGGCTTTTTCCAGAAGACGGAAGACGGTATGGAGAATGCCTAAGCTTTTTTTGAGGATGTAAGAAAATGTTAAATCACATTAACATTAACAGCTTTTTTTACAGTTTTATCGGTTGTGGCCCTAATTTTGACAGCTTCGTCAAGTGCTAGGCCCTGTTAACTGATAACTGTTAATGGCTACAAAACAAAGCAAGTGCAGAGGAGTGTGCGTTTGTGTGGGCGTTATTATTATTATTTACAAATAATTTTTTTATTTTACTTTATAAATTCTTTGATTTATTTTGTTTTTGCAGTTATCAGTGTAGTAAAATTGGGGAGGATGCAGAGCTGTTTCAAGAAGCCGAAAAATCAGCTGCTACTGCGGAGATAACATTGCCGGTTGCCGGTATGGCTCATAGGCGCAAGAATCCAATGGTGGCGGCGTACCGCTTACACCACTTTTGGCCAAGCTAATCTGTGCTGGCTCTAAACTCTAAACGATGCCACGCCATCTGTGACTATTGAGATACGAACACCGTTGAATTCAAGCAAAGTATTTCCGCGTCGTAGCTCTTTAAAGTGTGATGATGCATTGGATGCGCTAGATGCATTGTCAAGTGTACCAGCTTCGGGCTCACAAGCAGACGGACTGCAGCGCACTGAGCTATATATGGAGGAGGGAGCTGCTCATCAGCAGCCGCTGGTGCAGAAAATGGTAAGAATATATTTTATTATTATTGAGTCTTTAGAGAGTCTTTTAACTTCGTTTTTTCCCCAGCTCAACTAAATCAAACATTAAATGTAAATGTTGAGGGCGATCAGCGTGAAGGAAGTTACAGCTTCATGTGTGCATAGATGCCAAATGGGATGCGCTGCAACGCAATGGCCCGTGGAACTCCGTTGAGCTGACCACATTGGAAAGCATGTATAGGGACTTGCAGCTTGCAGCAAGCTCTGGAGGACAACTAACTGATTTGATATTGCGGTAGGTGATTATATATACAAAAATATAAATATTATACAATTACTTTAATATACTATGCATTTACCACAGCTCCCATAATTTATGGCTACAAATGCAGTCGCACTGAATTGTTCTACAAGAAGCCTACACATCAAATCAATGGCATACCACCGCCCACCGCCCTCGGTAAAAGGACTGTACAAGAGCCTAGAACGTGATCATTCCTATTTGCTGTTCTAAACAACACGTAAAACAAATTAAACGTATACTTATACATAACTAAATATATGATATTTAGTTATGATGAATATGTCAAATATTAAGTATTAAGAAAAAGAAAACAGCCAAGACTTTTAATAATTAATTTCAAAACTAGAAATACTTAAGTGTATAAAACACAGCCTTATAAAGTTTCTACCAAGCCCAAGGATATCACTTATGGCATTTTCATCACAATCCAGGGCATGCGTCCATAATACTTATAATAATAATAATCATAGGCCAGTTTGTAAGGCTTGCCAAGACGCCATTTAACCAGTCAATGGGATGTCTCCGTACCGTCGCCGCATATATCCTGGCACGTTAAGGACAAAACCTTGTTTGTCTTGGGTTTGAAAGACATTCATTACTTTATCTCAGTACGCAAAAAAAAGTTTACATTCTACTAGATGCGAATACTTTTCTTAATGGATGGAGATTCTCTAAGAGAAAGTACTTCGTAAAACCTTTACCTTTTTACGCAGTGTCTAGAAGATTTCATTATGTAAATAGCAATGGTACAATAAGTTGATACGTAAACACGAGTACAGCTTCAAATAATGTATATTATTACAAACAATATTAAGAACACTTAAAGAGTAACAAAATACCTGGATTATTAATCCCTACTAAATCTATTGAATACAAATTCATGATCAATCCTTAAATTTGCGCAAAATTATTTCCTCATAGAAGGGTACACAATTCATTCGCACATTGAGACGTGCACATAGCAAAAAGATGCCAGATAATTTGCGATGTATTGAGTAAATCTCTTCGGGTGGCGGACATAAACGATGCGCTACCATAGTAGGCACCAAAGCGGCCAGCCTTTCGGTGGTGTTTTGCCTTCCGAAATCAAAATCTCCATTATAGCGAAAGATTTCGCCTAGTATCATAACAGCATCGACATGCGCTTGCTCCATTTGTTTGGTCTCATAACCGGTTAGGAAGCCCATTTCACGTGACATATCCAGCACACCCTGGCGATTATCTTCAGCGGCGCTTATTATAACCTACAAAATATTTGATTGAATTAGTGATGGTACCAAGGAAATACTATGGCTTTATATACCTGCCGATATTTGCGTATGAAGTCGTGTTTGTAGAAGCGCGTGGAACCAAAGTCAATAAGCATGAGCCGTCGACTGGGTACATCGTATAAGAAATTGGACCAGTTTGGATCAGTTTGCATGCACTCAATCTCAAAGAGCTCTCTTAAGCATAGCTTTAAAACAGATGCGGCAATATGCGAGCGATGCTCATAGCTGGAAGTTTAAGAAATAATACATAAACTTGACTGTCAGGTATTTACACATTATAATATTTACTCACCTCAATCCGAAGCATTTGTCCAAAGGCACACCCGGTACAAGCTCCGTAGTTAGCACACTTGATGTGGTCAGTTCACGCACCACCTTGGGCACGTAGTACTCCGGATAGGGCGCAATCATTTCCTTAAACTTTTCCGTGTATTCTGCCTCACGTGCATAGTCCACCTCCCAGTTAAGCTCCCGTTTTGCCACGCGCACGACATTGTCAATAAAAAAGCCTTGCGGAAAGACATCCCATACTTTAAGCATGCCCACCAGATTATCTATGTCGCTTTCAATGCTCTGGGCTACACCTGGATATTGTATTTTTACAGCTACATCCATGCCATCCAGCATAGTAGCGCGATGCACTTGTCCTATGGAAGCGGCAGCAAACGGTTTATCTTCAAAGGACTTGAGTTTTTCGCGCCAATTGGGTCCAAGTTGCGTATTCATAACACGCTCAACTTGCCAGTCGGGCATATAGTCTGCTGCTTGACGTACACGCTCAAACGCCTTAGCCAACTGTGGTGAGACAACGTTAGAGTCCTGTATGCTTAGAATTTGACCTATCTTTAGGGCAGCGCCACGCACTTTGCATAGCGTATCCACAATGCGCTCAGCATTTGCTGGACTCAGCAATGCTTCACGCATATTGGTGGAACCGCCCAAACCCAGCGCGCCTTTTGTTAATTCATTCAGCGTTCCCAGACCCAAGCCGGCAAAGAGACCGCCAAAGCTGGCCATACGACCCAGACGCGAGGAAGGCACACGACGCTGTTTGGCAACATTGCTCAAAGCGGGCAAATCTATTGCTGAACCGGGTGCTGCAGCAGTTGAACTTGCTGCGCTGGAAGTTGTGCCAGCAACAAATCGTAAAACATTTTCCACGTACTGTGTATCATTGGAAATGATGCCTGGATTGGCAGCGAGTTCTATAGATTTTGCAACATTGGTTGGCTGCTGCGTCGTAGGAAGCTGCTTGCTCTTGGTTGTGGGCGTACTAAGACTCACTTTTCGATTTTTGTTACGCTTTGAGAGTATGTCCTCGAATTCTTGCAGCGTTATTGAAGACAAATCCAAATTGGCTGCATCTAGACCATCTCTATTTGGAGATGGCACACTAATCGGGTTGCTGGTTGACTCGCCACTATGGCTCGTTCCAGACGCAGCCGAGTTTGCTGCTCCTGGCATATTTATTAACTCCTTAGGTAGCTTAGTTTCCAACAAATGACATAAACCTTTGGCCACTACGTAACCACGTTCGCCTGTCTCCTGAAGAAGATGTTGTAAGCGTTTCAGTTCCTCAGCTGGTTCTGCGCCAGCTGTGCGTGCTGCCTGTGCTGTCTGATTCACATTGTCTGTGAGTAGCTCTCTTATGCTTGAATTGCTCCACAGATGCTTAGTCAACGCCAGATGCTCGCGACCGCACGCCTCCGCAACTATTTGCAGGCCGCGCAGCACGCCGAGCACGTCTTGCGCTGCACGGCTCATCGTCGAGAAAAACACACAAGTTTGACGAGTTGTGAGTAGGTTGTTGTCGTATTTGAAGGGGCTCTGAGCTCTATTACTCTCTGGACAGACCGGCAACAAAATGCAAAGTATTTACAAGTTTTAGATAAACAACAACAACTAGCCTCAAACTTTGTTACAGCTTCTGCTTTGCTTTAGTTAATTTTTTTGCACAATTAGCTGCTCTGTTGATGCGTTTTAGTTACGTAAATAAACATTGCCTTTTTAAATTTTGACAAAATGCACGTCTGTTGTAAAATGTGCAACAGCTGAGTTTTGGCAAAAGTTGGCAGCACTAAAAGCACTGCCCAATAGTGTGACCGACTGAAAAACCATTGCATTAATCATTTTGAAAATAGCTGTCCACAAGCCACAAGACAACCGTCAGAATGCAACTGCATTGGAATTCTTTCGATCTTTTGTGGGTCCTCTCAACATGCAGTAAAAATGAGTTTATCAAGTTCGGATCAAATGCAAACACAGCCGCATGGCATATTTTATTTATTAAATTAGTATATTAGGAAAAAAAAAAGGCGATTAAAACAAGCTATTTTATACGTCATATAAATATACGTATTTTACGTATTTATGTACATAATGCATCCTTCGTAAGTACACAATTTCAGCTAACTTAATCCTAATAAATTACAAATCCACTAATAAAGCTACTAATTCAAATGGAGACTATTTTTTTGGTATGCGTCCCGCGCGTTCTAGCGACGCATCCGTCAATTCCCAGGCGGGCTTATAACTAAAGTTCCTCACTGTGGAACACCTACAACAGACTACGTCACTGTCACAGTTACAATTTTCGATGCTTCTTTTCAAATGCGGATTGGGAACAGTATTCGACTTGTAGCCAATAGATGTGTAGCCCTGGTCATAAAGCGAACAATAAGGCACATTGTGCATGTGTATGTAATGCCAGACATCGTGATAACTCCACTGCAGCATGGGGTTCAGACGCATCATGGCAGGCCAACCATTATCTGTGGGCTAAAAGATAGATAGATAGATAGATAGATAGATAAAATTAAAGTGTGCTCGTGGGAGTTGATAATAAACTAACCTGCATGGGCGCCAAGTGCTCACAGTAGGGATCGGTATTACGACTGCCAACGAACACGGCCTTAATACGAGGCATATCCGCCGACATGTGCGTCAGTGCTTGCTTCAGCGACTCTTTGTACTCAATCAATTCCACATCATAACGTTTCACACAATAGGCCACAAATTGATCAATTTCCGCAAACGCATCGTCTGATCTTATGTACAACATTGGAATGGCGCGACTGCTAAATTTATGAAGCTTGCAATATTGCATTAGCAAATGCAGCAGAACCGTGCAATCCTTGCCGCCATTGAAGCAAAATATCAACTGCTCCAGACTGTATAGCTCCAAAGCTTCCGCAAAAAAATCAAACGCAATATTTTGTAGCCTGTCTATGCGACTGCGTGTGTCCGCTGAAATTGTAGGAATGTTGTCGCTGGCCACAGCCGTTCCATTGGATTCCGACATGCTCTTGGAGTTGCTTAGGTTCAAAACACCCTTGCTTTGTATCGCAACGCTGACTTTGGACGTTAGAATCGTTTGAGTCTGAGTATGACTGCAACATTTATTCATGTTCAATTGGCTGCTGTGGTTACTACGGTTGGTAATAATATGCGGGGCAAACAGAGATTACTATCAATTAGACGTGACTAAGCAGTAACGTGCGTCTTTTGACAAATCTATAAGACAAATAAAAGAGTATAGTATATGGCTTTGTCGCAAATAACTTTCTCCATGAGCTTTGTTTGTGCGCATACTTGACTGTGTATGCAGCTGTTTTTGCTTTTATTATGTCTCATTTGCTTAGCAAAATGCGTATTCATTGAATTTATATAATTAATTATTAACATTAAGTGTTTTACGAATTTTGTTATCTACCGTCAAATAAAAATTACATCATACACAGAGTAATTGCTCTACGCACACACAAAGAAGGCTAAGTAACTTACATTTTTTGTTAACTTTTGATTTATTTACAGCCTGTACACTTAATGCATAAAATTTATTCGAAGGTGCAGCTTATTTAATTAATATGTATAATAAGTATTAACATCACAGTAACAAGGCGCTTGAAATTTCTGGCAAAATATACAAAATCAAACAGCTGGCAGGTTAGTAGCACGCGCTCATACAAATGAACTGGTTCGAAAAAGGCAGCACCGTGCTGCAATCAGTGCTGTAAAACGAGCCACGGACTTCAAAATCTTGGCGCTTATTTTGCAGTGATCATTTGTTGTACGCTTGTAGGTCTGTAGATAATAGTGGTCACGACAAGTGAAATGCGTATAAATTAGATAAATCTAAATTAAAAATATCTTCTGCAGACGCATTTTTCAATAAATGCTAGAATATGTAGCGATAGCCGAAAATAAAAATATTTAACACTTGTCACTAAATTTAATTTAAATTTAATGTATTTAATATAAGATGACACAATTTGCTTTAGTAATATTATTTCAGTATGCATAGTCTATTCAAAACACTGTTCTACTTAAGGAGTTCTTTGTTGCATTTGGAAGACGAAAATTCAAATTGTTACGCTCTTTGTATTTTCAAAAGCGTTTTATTTGTACATATTCGATTTAATGTGTTGCACATAATTATAATTATGTACATTGTATGTGTAAAGGTGTGTGTGTTAACAAAAAACAAGGTGACACAAAACAATAATATTATAATACATATAACAAACGGGCACTAGTGGTTAGTTACTTTGTATGTTGGTTGATTACTGCTAAAATGCTTTTAATGCCATGCCACACACTATATGTCCACATTGTCCAGCACATTGTCGATGAGTCCCACCACTTTCTGGCGAAAGCGACGATTCTGCTTGCCACTCATTTCCTTTAAATACGGATGCAGACTTATCAAAAAAGAGTAGTCTGCATCAGGTGGCTGCACCGGCGCTGTAGGTGGCGGTGTGGGCAGCGCTGGCGCAGGCGTGCAAGCAGCTGGTGGCGGTGGTGGCGTTGTTGTACCACCAGTTGCAGCACTTCCATTGCTATGATGCATATGCTGTTGGCTCTGTGGAATAGTAGACGACAGTTGCGGCAAAGGTAATGCCACCATGTTACCGTGCTGCTGGTTGTTGCTCTTCAGCCATTCGGCAAACTCCATCCACTCCATGCTGCTGCGCAGCGCTGTGGCCATGGGTAGAGTTACCAGCGAATGCTGCTGTACGGCCATAATCTTATCATTGCCGCTGACATGCTGCTGCTGCTGATGATGATGTTGCTGCTGCTCGATTTTGATGGCATGCAAACGTGTAACACTTTCATCGTGCAACGGCGTCATCTGTTGGTCCGCATTGCTGTCTTTGGTGTCATCTTCAGCGCCACTTTCCGCCTGATTCGGCCGCATGGGATTAATGCGCGTCAGTGGCTGTGTGCTCAAGGCATTGCCGGTGGCCAAAAATGTGGCCGCCGTGGTCGAGGTACTGGGTTTGCGCAGCACCATGCCTTGCTTGTGACATGCTCGGCTCTTTGTATAGGGTATCAAAAATTGCAGGTACTTTGACAAGTAGTATTTGCGCTTGCCTCGGCCAGTTTGTGTGCGCGCCAATTTCAATGAGCGCAAGAAACTGCTGCGTATGGTGCGCCAGCGTTCCCGGCAATTGCGTACTAAAATATGCAGAGAAGATAGCGAAAGAGAGAGTGAGAGAGAGAAAGAGTGTGCATTAATTTGTTTGTTTTTGCAATGTTTTTAAGTACATCAAAGTGTCTCTAATAGTTATTAGAATAATTTTTAGCAAAGTCGCGCACAAGGCTGTGGCCTAGAACAGGCAATAAAGCGAGCGGAGCAACTGCAGTGTAAACGAGCTATATTGTCAGTGTTGACAAATTTTTAACGTTGGCAGTTGACAGTTATAATGATAATTGCTGTGTCCTACATGGCGGATTCAGGCAAGTACAGTGTTGTTAAACAAAATAACAACAAATTACTTGGCGCGCTCCAGCAGCAAGTGCAAGTGCTGTTGAATTTTATCTTTTGTTTTTCTATCGATTTGCAATTACATACATATATGTAATGTGCGTGTGTCTTACACTGGTGTAACAAGTGGCTGTTGTAGGGTATATGCATGTTGTTGTTGTTGTTGTTAGGTGTTGGGCTGCTGCAAAAGCTTTGCGCAGCAATTACTGAACTTTTAATTGGCTTTTGGCGGTAGCGCCAACAACAGCAACAACAAAAGTCTATTACATGTAAACGCCGCAATTCTGTGTCACACAGTGGCGGCGGCACACCTACACAAGCACACACACCGTTGCATTCAATGGCACAATATAACTTGCTGATACACAGAGAGCGTTAGAAGCAGCTGCAGTATGTATGCGCATGCATACATACGTACATATGTATGTATATGAAAGTGCAAGCAGTCTGGCATGATGGCAAAATCTACTGAAATCGTAAAACGCACACTCGCACATGCAAGCTTGCATCATAGCGCACACACACGCATACACACACACAACAAATAAGCATGCAATTGCACA
The DNA here is from genome assembly GCA_949987675.1 of Chymomyza fuscimana. NCBI lineage: Eukaryota > Metazoa > Arthropoda > Insecta > Diptera > Drosophilidae > Chymomyza > Chymomyza fuscimana. Next base: position 64,841,402 of record OX465090.1, on the reverse strand, counting down.
CAAAAAAAAAACCAAAAAAAGCTAACGTAAATGGAAATTTATGCAGAATGGCATGTGCAATGAATTATAAAAATTATATTTTTTTATGACTGCGTTTTACCTGTATCCTTGATTTCATTTGCCACATGTTGCCAGGCCTTTTGAACTTCCTCCTTTTTGCTATAGCCAGGATGTGTGTAGTTCCAGAGGCAAGCTTGACTTTCAACAAGCTGCACGAATTTCACGTTGAAAACAGGATCGTCCTTGCGTGCCATGCTTGCGGCAGCGCCGTTTGCTTTACTGTTGCTTTGCAACACTGTCGTCGTTGAACCGTTAGCAAAACAACAACAAACATTACACAAATATCAATGCCCCAAATTCTGATGTTGGCGCGCTTAAACAGCAAACAGCAGTGCCACTTGCTGTTGGATTAGTTTCTCAGCACAAAACATACGCACATCCACACATCTACATACATACAACAAAACTACAACTATTAGAACTTTAACACACGAGATATTCTAATTTATTTACAACTTGTTCTGTTATTCCAACACACCAACTTGTCGCAACGAAAGCGCAGCGAAAACTGAGCGTAAAAAGCTGACGATGAAAAGCTGCTGCAGCGCAATAACAAACATACACACACACACACACACATACGCTCTTACTGTATGTTGTGTGTCGTTTGCGAAAAACTACACCAGCAACAACAACAAAAATAACAACAATAAAATCAACAACAACAGCAACTGGCAAATAAGTAAAGAATAATGATGTTAAGTGTGTGTGTGTGTGTGTGTGTGTTTGCTTGCCTAGAATCAAATGCAGCTGCAATGCTAATGATTAAGCGCAATGTGTGTGAATATATACACTGAGAGAAAAAACAGGTTGTATATCAATTTATTCCCTGTACCCTAAGCGGTACCCCATATCAATCAAAGTCGTACCCAATACTATAATACCCTACAATCAATTGTATTATATTTTGTTTTGAGACTTTGTGGATTGTAGGCGTGTTTAAGGTAAAAAGTTCACGGGAAAAGGGGTATTGTTAATTGCTCGCAAAAAAAAAATTGTTTTTTTGAAGAAGCTTATAAGGGTGGGTATCTAAATTTACACATTGAAGGCTTAGGAAATTTAAACAAAATACTAGAAACACTTTCACAAAGACTGGAAAATCGTCAAGCAAACACAAAAAGTTCTATGCATTTTTGCGCAGTGTACTTTTGCTTGCTTGTGTAATTGTGTGCATATTATGCGCTTGACAATGCAAAAAAATCAAAAGCTCTTTAGCACAATGACGTCAGAGGCTGCATTTGTTGCAAGCCCACACAAAGACAAACGTAAACACAGATAAACAAACGAAACTACTCCTACGCTGATCTCTTTTCTTTAATTGCTAAAGACACGCAAACTCATTATTATCTTATGTAATGAGATTAAGTTTGAAACAGTGTATTGCATTTGTAGCTTAGAACTAGAACATGCTATTTAAATAGCGCGCACTATATAACGTTCATAAAGTGAGCTATACAACACTGCAATCTATCTAATAAATGAACTAATACTAGTTCCGAACCAGCCGCCGCATATGTAACATAAGTATCATATGTTTTTTGGTGCCATTATTTCGGCTTTAGCTTTTAAATTGTTAAGAAATATAAAATAATAATGGCAGCCAGCACGAAACTACTATTGGGCGGCACATTGGCGCTCCGACTGACAAAGGTAAGTGTTTGAGAGTAGCAGCTAAAATATTTACAAGAAAGTTAATTGTTTTTGCAGCTCACGCGTTCCCTGCACACACAATTGCCACTGCTATCCAGCTTCAGATCATCTAAGCCTGTCGAAAGCCTAGACCAATACCCAGACGTAGAAATAGTGCACAATGCGCCCGAGTGGAAGTACGTTGAGCGATTGCTACCACCTAGAACAGTGCCACAGCCAACAATCAAAGCTGTTTATCCCTCCGGTTGGAAGCCACAAACCGCCGATGGTAAAAATCAGGCATATTTTGTCGCACGCACCAAAAACCACATGATTCCTGTCTACTTGCACACGCGTTTTCGTGGAGAGCGACGTCTAACCGTGGTGCGACGCATTCAAGGGGATATTTGGGCGCTGGAACGTGATCTGCGTGCTGTGGTGGAACGTGCACGCAATGGCAAACTATGCGCCTCACGCATTAACGAGTTGAGTGGTCAAATATACTTCCACGGCGATTACGTTGACGTTTTGAGGGAGCATCTAAAGGCGCAGGGCTTTTGAGCTGCTCTATGTACTACTTATTTGGATTTGTTGTTAATAAAACGGCCTCAAAAATATAAAAACTTAATAGAACTTTCTAATGCTTTTTTGTAAGCCTTCTATGTGTACGTATTCCGCATCATAACATCTCAGAAATGAATTGTTATATTTGCATTTGTTTTTAATAAATTATTAGTTTTGTTGTATCCAACTCTTTGAACTGTCCTGTTGAACGAGTATGTGTAAAGGTAAATGTCCACATATACCATAGCCATATATCCTCCTTAAAAGGACTTGTTATATACATACATACATACATGGCCGTAGAGAGAAAATCCGGGCCCGGGGGAAAATGTACCGGCCCCTCTATTACATCATTAGCTTGAATCACGACAGTACGACAATAATTACACCGGTCGCCTGAGAAAACTTCTGGCCCGTGTGAATCCCGCCTTTCCCACCCCCTCTCGTCAGGCCTGCATACATATACAATTCTCCAAAACTACACAGAAAAACCTTTTTTCCATTCGGTATGAAACAAAATTATTTATATTAAAATTAAAAGAAAAAGTAACAGCTAAAAGTAAATCACTGAAACAGAAAGTTTTCATCCAAGAGTCCACAATTGAAAAATTGACTACAGTCCTATGAGTCTAGGACATGCTTATATACTTGTGACATAAGGAATTAACAAATTAACTGATGCGCAAAACCATTATCTGTAAATAGTTTTTATTTATATGTTTTGGATTCATCGTGTATCCAAGTATCTGCTGTTTCATTCTATACGGTGCGATTTGCTCTGTCCCTCTCTCTCTCTCTCTGTTTTTTCTCTCTCTCTCTTGTTTATTGACAAATTGAGATTCAGTGCTTCAAAAAAACTTATTTTAAAGGTAAAAACTTCGTTGTCTCATTTTCCGCAAATATGTCCCAAGCAACAGAGGCGTGGCAGACCCCATTAAAGTATATAAATGTATTTTTTATCAACATCAACGGATGAGTCGATATAGCCATCTCTGTTTATTATGAACAAAATATCTCAGAGACTATAAGATCTAGAGAAGAAGATGCGCATTTGCTTTACGCAGATGAAGCTTTTTAAACAATGTAGATGTCTTGCACCGTTTCCTGTAGGAGTTTCGCAGTTTTCACCCACAATTTGATAGTTTGACATTCAATATTATACACCTGGGTACTAAAAATAGGATGCCGCAGAAACTTTTAAAATCTGATGAAAACTCTTAAGGTTATGAATATTGAATTTTTTAATGTTCATTAGTTTAGTACGTAACCAGTAACCAGAAATCCCCAATATTAGGCTCGCCTGTTCCTTTTGCGTTCATGATAGCGCGCCAAAGCCTCGTCGAACGCCTCACCCACTGTTCGTTTTTGCCAAATAAGTTTCCGGTCTATTTTTGGTTTTGCTGCCACAACTGATGCATTTGAAGTTTCATCATCTGAAGAGGAAGGGGCGGCGTCGTTAGCACTGCCATGATTTGTTTTCTTTGGCAATGACTCCTTCTCTTTAGCAGAATCGGCATTTGTTTTACGCATGGCTTCAAATTTAAGTGCCACCTTTGAATCGTCCATTTTAGTGGCAGTGGATGCCTGTGCAGATTTCTGATCAGTGGATTTTTGAGCATTTGTTTTACTCTGCTCTTGCTCTTCATCGCTGGAGTCATCTATGCTAAAGTCGGAATCTGCGTCAATATTATTGGCCAAGTGGCTCTTGGCGGCGCTTGTAGACAGCACTTTGGGAGCATCTTCTTCTGGAGATTCAAGCTTTTGTTTTTCAAGCATTGGTTCATCTTCGGAGGAGCGACGTCGTCGGTAGCTGCGCTGCTTGGTTGATGTCGTTGAAGTGGTTGAAGTGGCTGGTTTTTCTGACTTAATGGGCTTATAAGCAACATCGTCGCCACTGGGTGCAGTTTTGGGTTGCAGCATTTGCCCCTCGCTGCCCAATTTTTGTTCATATATATGTCTGTAAAAGCCATCAAGATCTTTTTGCTTGGTCACATCGCCAATAGTCTCAAGATACTCTTTATGCGCATCCTCTTCTTGCATTTTGCGTAAGCTTTCTAGTTTCTGACGATATGCAGAGGTAACGAATATCTCCTTATCTTTAAACTCTTCTCCCTCAGCTTCGCGGTCTTTCTGCACCTGACGTTCAACACGCAGCTCATACTGCAGTTTTCGACGTTCGGCATATTCCATTAACTTGCCAATATATTTGGGCTTACGCGGATCTTGCGATTTGGCTTGTTTGGCCTCCTCGCGTTGGTTTTCCATATCATCGTAGAGCTCGTCGTATTGAAAGACTGTCGGATCCTCGGCTAAGGCCTTTTCTTGCATGCGTCGAGCCACACGGCGCTCCATTAGACTAGGTCCACTGGCGGTGCTGGATTTTGCACGCATTTTGGGTAGTTTACTTTCTGCCGCATTGTCGTCGCTTGACGCATCGCTGCTCTCATCGAATATTGAGGGTTTTACGACTGCTGGCGGCGCTGCCCTAACAGTAGCTATCTTTTGATTACCCGGTATAATAAGCCCATATCTGTAGGTGAAGAAAGACAAGTCAATAATTAATTTGCATTTTCTTACACAATACAATTACTTACTGTTTCGACATGTTTTGTTTATTATGGCTGCTTCCTCATTATATTTTGCCATTCAACGTAGTGTGCTGTCATGTGCATATCGATAACACGCTAATTTGACAGTAGCGCAAACGATAGTATGTCTGCAAGCAACACTGCGCATGACAGCTGTCAAATGCGGCAAGATGAACTTCCTCTTTTCCGATACGTTCGCGGTCGTGTAACTTTGTGTTGAAATATCACAAAATTAAATCTTAGGTAATCGGCGTTTATTTATACCAAACAATATGAAATAAAAACGCCAAAAGTTGACAAAATATTGTCCGCTTCATTTGCGTTGAAAATTAAGTGCAAGTGTAATACAAAATATGTGCAAAAAACCTTTTTTTTTGTTCGTGTCTTTACTCTGTGGGCAAAGTGGCAACAGTCAACTGCAGCGCAACAAAATAAGCGGCGTCAGTCCATATTGACTGCAAGTGCAAGTACTTTGCAACAAGACAACTACAGGCAACCTTGCCACATGTTGTTGCTACCCTTTTTTTTTTTTTAATTTTTTTCTGGTGCAGTGCTAAAATGTTATAAATGGCTTCAAATGTCGCCTATCAGCTGTGTTGTTGCTGTAGTTGTTGTGCGTCTCATTGCGCCGGAAGCAGCAGTTGCAAAAAGCGTTTAAATCATTAACTTTAATGTAATTTTGCTTTAAGCGTCTAGCTTTTGTTATTTTTTTAAAGCTGTTAATCCCATTGATTAACTAATGCTTTTGTTGATTTTTCTACAACAGATCAAGAAATAATGCGCGGCGTTTACAACTTTGCCCATACATAAAGATATAAATATACTTTTTGCACGTGTTTTATTTGCATTTTGTTGTGTTTATACCCTGTACTTGAGCCGTCAAGGGCAATGTATATTTCGGAGAGAAGGCTTGATGAGGTATCGTTATATCCATGTCCGTCTGTCTCACTGTATGCACACCCAGATCTTGGCCACGATACCTTAAACCGTTGCCAGATGACAGCCATAAGTGGGGCGTCCGTGTTAAGGCCTTCCTACAGAAGCGTGCCTCATAAAAGCTGTATAGTTGTCGCTATCGCATTAAAGCCCAAGATCTCATACACTCGCAAGGGCGATCTGCTTTAGTGTGCGTCATTACTCATGGCTCAATCGCAGAGGACGATCGTCTTGTAGTGCTATCTTTGTCTAGCGAGAGTGCTCGGGTAGCAGGAACCAGGAGCAACCACTCGCAATGCTGCAAATAAAAAAAGAAAGCCTCAAAAAACGTATAAATTCCAGTCGGCTTCTATAGACTGAAACTAATTACCCCCTGAAAACTAAATTTGTTTTAAAAACAAATTGTGTACAGGGTATATATATATGTCTGTCGGTCACCGACTGATTCCACATTTTGTTTATACGCTTGCAATAACTCTTTCATCTTTCCCCCATTACAGCCATGGTGCGAATGAACGTATTGGCCGATGCCCTCAAATGCATCAACAATGCCGAGAAGCGTGGCAAGCGTCAGGTTCTGCTGCGTCCCTGCTCTAAAGTCATCATCAAGTTCCTGACCGTGATGATGAAGCATGGCTATATTGGCGAATTCGAGATTGTCGATGATCACCGTTCTGGTAAAATTGTTGTCAATTTAACCGGCCGTTTGAACAAATGCGGCGTCATTTCGCCACGCTTTGATGTGCCCATCAATGATATTGAGAAATGGACCAACAATCTGTTGCCCTCACGTCAGTTTGGCTACGTTGTTTTGACCACCTCTGGCGGTATTATGGATCACGAGGAGGCCAGACGAAAACATTTGGGAGGCAAGATCCTTGGTTTCTTCTTCTAAACAAGATCTAGCGTGGAGTTAAATATGTAAAAGTTGTTTTATTTCTGACAACACGCACGGGCATTGCTTTTACCATTCATATGAAGAAATATAACAAAAATAAGAGTTTTATATTAAAGCCGGCTTGAGCAGAGGAAACAATTAAAGATAATAATGAATGTTCAGCATAATACAAAAACAAGAAATAAAATGATTGATACATAACTTAAGTAAAGATTGTTCTTTTTTTTTTTGTCTTCTTTGATAAAGTAAATTATATTTTTATTAATATAAAATTGTGACTATGTATTTAATTGATTTTTGAAGCTGTCTACTATTATGTAAAAACGCTGGCCCAGTTTATGTGCAGGGTACAGTATGTTGAGTTGAAGATTTGTTTAAAATTCTACTAATTCCCTTTTTTTTTAGAAGTGCGAATACATGTTGCAGGCGTTGGAATTATCTGAAATATGTTTCCGAATATGAAGACAAGAGGAGTGCGAAAGTGTAGTTTAAAAGACCAAAGACAGCAATAAAAATACTGTGCCATTATAAAGAATCATTCGATATGATATTGTTTCAAACCAATTCACGTCGTATCAGTTTTAACCTGTTGTGTATATGTAAATATTTACACTTCTTGCTGTAGGGACCTAGTAGGAAGATCACAGCCTATTATTGAAAGATTGCTTACGTTTTAAACTTGGTGTGATCAAGCCCAGCATGCACGCGCTTATTTTTGTTTTCAGAGACAAAAGATTTTTATCAAACAAATACCGGACTGATTTCTAGTCTTCAAACCTGGCACTGTACAAGGTATTTAGTGGAGGAAAAAGTTCCCCAACCGAGTATCTATTCCAAAACGACATGTATTAATTTACCATATTTGTATTTTAACTCAAAAACTGTCGATGGTTGTGTTAGAAATATCTTAACAGTTTATAATCTGTGATGAAAGCTTTTGGAACTAGTCAAGAAATATCTTTAAAGTTCATTTATAGATTTCAATTTAACAAATAAAATTTATATAGCATAATTTTAGGTTTGTGCAAATATAAAAAATTGTTTGGCAAAAGATTACAAAAATAGTTAAAGCATACTCATGGGTGCGTCATTAATCTCTAGACGGATTTGGTTTGTATTTTATTTATTATACAATTCCTAAAATAAACCTTAGGGTTTATTGCTAAATAATGGGTTTTAATACCTTTGACCTAAAGAAAGATATAAATAATTGCACTCCATCCATGTTATTGACACTATCGCAACTGATGTATTGATCGGCTTTGCGTGACTGGAAATTCAGACATTTGTGTTTACGCCGGAATAAAACGCCTCCTGCTGTTATTGATCTTATAAGGCAAACAAACAACAGATACGCCTTTTTCATAAAGTTGAATTTGATGAAATATTTGTATTAAAAGGACCAATTGTCAGTGCGGAACTAGAGAGCTTGTTTACACATGTGTTGTGCTCAGGATGTTACAATGATGCAGTAATAAATTCATGAGCAAATCTCATGCCAGACATGCCACAAAGATTTACTGAATGCCAACTGCTCCTTTATAAAGATGAGAAAAATGTTTTACTTTGGAAAATCCGAGCACTAAAGTAGCGTACTAGATTATTGTACTGAACAGTGTGGTGCACATACTACGCACCCAAAACTTAGCAGTAGAAATTGATTCCCGTAGAGATTACGAACTGATGGGAAAGCCTTTTCTGTTTCGACTTGTGTTCAGCCAAAAGCACTTATCACATGTACATGTCTGCACCTACGTGTGTATTTGTGCGTCTAATGATAATTGGCTTTATCAGCTAAAAAAATTAATTATACTATGAATCGCGACAGACAGTACTTGAGTTTATGTACATGTACAAGTAATTTGTATGTACAAATGTCTCTACTTGTAGTAAGACTACGTTTCGGATTGAATATTTGCGATTAGTTTAATTGCATTTAATATGGGCGAAGAGTTGGCTTTACAAGAAATAACCAAAAAGTTTTCAATGTGTTCAACTCCTTGACACTGGGCCTTAACAATTCATTACTTGATTAAAGCACGATTGAACCCTTCGATAGCCTTATTGAACATCTTATTACCTGGGATTATCTCTATCTTTGTATAAATACTTATGTAAGTACATATCGAATGCGGTAGTCGTCATCATCAGCTTTCCTCTTGTTGTTTTGTTAGCTTCTGTTGCTCTGATAACTCAATCTCTAGTCAATCCAATGCTGTTGAGCTTATCCAGAAATACATTATTACATACATATGTACTTATGTGTGTATGTACATACATAGATGCCTAAGTGCCTATAATGCAATTAAATTGAAAGCTTTACAAAATAATTACCATTGATCAAAATTGTACAGCATACATACTTACATATGTATATGTATAAGTATGTATGTACATATATCTAATAAACCAGGTGCCCCTCTCTTTTGAACAATTCCAACTTGTCATACTATTCTTTGTTATGCCTTTTTGTTAAAACAACCAACAACAACAAAAAGCGAAACTTAAAGATTGAAAGCCATTCAACTTCACGCTCACCTTTCGAAATACATACATGTAGTACATTGTATGTACATCATATATACACTTGCAAATACATACATATATGTATACTATATAAATATCAAAAGTTGAATCGCGCAAATCATATTTACAGCAGCTCTGTTAGATTTCGCAACCCGTACAATCATAGTTGAAATTCACACAGATGATTCAGCAGACAAAACAACCAGACCAGACCTACTATTATATACACTCTACAAATTGCTGCATGATGAACTTTTCCTGCGATTTGAAACTTTAGCAAAACTAATGGTGATTTCTGCCACACCCCCAAAATGAATCTGATAATCTGAAGTGGGCCGTCACCTAAATATTTATAAATATGTAGATAGTCTTTGAAAACTCTTAACTCTATGGTCAAGCATCGGGCCAACCAGGAGAAGTAATACCAGGGGGGAATTGTTTCCGATAGTTTGCTATACTAGGCCACAGCAACATACATATGTACATATGTATGTATGTATGTAGGTTTAAATTTTTGAATGCAGATGTCTGACTTCCTCAGCACTGTATCTGTTACCCTTTAAGAGTTCGTTGTCTAACAAACTCTTTTTCAGGTAAAAATTATATACATACATATGTATCAAGCACACGCAAAATAGCAAGCAAAAAAAAAACGAAGTCTTTTTCTCATTTACAGGCATAAAATTCAAATTTTAATAAAAGGTTTAAATACTTATATTATACATGCTTATAACTATATATATACACTATATATATGACACTTTTCAAATGGTTATGTATGTGTGTGAATAGGGTATTTGGGTAAGTGATTCGCTGTCGATTAGGGTTCATCGTTACTGAAATGAAAGCTCACGATTATGCGGCAAATATAAGCTTGGCTTACATAACTGTTTCGCACGCACATTTATACCACATGTGTATGTAAACACATACAAATGTATATTCATCATATACAGCTAGTTCGGCATAGATTATGTGCCTGCAAATAATTTAGTCGTGTTTTACAGACATACATATGTATGTGTCGACACTCGTGTATATATACATACATACATGTATTTAAAAATGTAAGCAACCAGCTGCGCAAACGAGCACCGATCACGTTTGCCGGTGTACTTCACATTGAAAATGAAATGAAAATAGAAACGAAACACGAGAAGGAAACAACAGAAGCTTTCAGGCACTGAAACTCATATACCCTGCATCGTGGCGGATCGGAAAACTAAAAAATTATGTCGAAGGAATACAAAAATAAATTCTGTTTCAACGGATATACATACATATGTATATTAAGAGTTCTCTTAAAATGCATATAATATCCATAACCTAATAAGTCTAATTCTCATACATATACATATATGTACATACATATGTATACATACTTTCAAATTCTTTTATCCCTTTGATTCGGCTTCACCAACTTTTTGGGTATATTTTTTTTTTTTTTTTTGTTCATATAGAAGGAGACAAATCGACTATAACGCTAGCCTGTGAGCTAATTTTTTCTGATAGATCTTTCTTCATAAGAAAATACTTATGATCAATTTTTAAAAGTGTAATAATAGCAACGAAACAGGAACTGCAACTTGGCATTTGGCATAGCAGCTGCCCACACTCTGCGCTATGCGTATATATTCGCATGCATGTAAATATGTACATATGTATGTCTGTAGAGCAGTGTGCCAAGCAACAAAACAGCTGAGTTGGGTCTTTGCGCTGATGACGCAGTCTTACAAAATGGAATTTCGCAATCGTGCAGACGGTCACGGCCAGACTATCAAAAACCACAAAGATATGATGCCATACAAAGATAAAAAATAAATTGTAATTAAGAGTATAAGCCCAGCAAATGTTTTGGTTCCCATTGGCACATACATATGTATGTATTTGCGATAAGCCTCTGTTACCATTTGCCCTGAACTTGAGCTGGGAACTGATAGTGTAGCGCAGTTGTTGAGCAGCTTAACCGGTTGTCATAAGCGCCCCACTGATAAAGCCAAAACGACCGAGAGAAGCCCACACGTGTAAGGCAAAAAAAAAACTATACGTATTTCATTATTATATTCGATAGCTGACGATTTTATTGATGCAAAAAGTTACAATAATGAAGGATATTAAATACCCAAAACTCATGATGAGTTGAGTTACCCAAAAAAAAAAAATACATGTTTACAATTATTGTATGATGTACTACTTGCTAAAAGATTAATATATTTGTTTGCTGGTATGTGTATGTGTTTGTGTTTTTGTGTATGTATTAAATATAGGGCCTCTTGCTTTATAACATATGTGTATGTAAAGTTTTTAGGGACTTTGCTTGGCGGAGCTCAGCTCGCCACGCCGACTTGAGCTGCAACTAGCTTAGGCGCTTTCAAAGTACTCCTTGGATTTGTTGGGATCAGCCACCATGGTCTTCTGGCCGGGCTTCCAGTTGGCTGGGCATACCTCGCCATGCTCGTCAGTATATTGAAAGGCTTGCACCAGACGCAAGGTCTCCTCCACGCTGCGGCCCACAGGCAAATCATTGATAGTTATTTGACGCAAATTTTGCTTGTCATCGATGATGAAGAGACCACGGAAGGGTATGCCAGTGGCCTCATCCAAAACGGCATAGTCGCGTGCTACCTTCATCGATTTATCGGCCAGCAGCGGTATATCCATGCTGCCCAAGCCGCCCTGTTTACGTGGTGTATTCACCCAAGCCAAATGGGTGAATTGGCTGTCGGTGGAGCAAGCCACAACTTCGCAATTAATTTTACGAAACTCAGCCGCACGCTCGGAGAATGCAATAATCTCGGTGGGGCAGACAAAGGTAAAGTCTAGAGGATAAAAGAATAGCACCAAGTATTTGCCCGTATAGTCGCTCAATTTAATGTCCTTAAAGGCGCCATTAACCACGGCAGTACCGCTGAAGTCAGGTGCACGCTTTTGCAATTGTGGCATCTGTGGCAAGGTATGGGGGGGAAAAAGAAAAACAACAGCTGTGATTAGTTATGCAATACAAATTCAGGTGAACGGTAGGAATGGTAGAGAAAAGAAAGAAATTTTAAAAATCAAAAGCAATTCAACATGGCGGCTACAAATGACAAATGGATGGTATGGTAAAATAAGAAAAGACAAAAAACTAGTTGCCGCTGCTATTTGTTGTTGTTGTACATTGTATTTTAGCAATATTCGACAAAAAAAAAAAAAAGAAACACAAATTCAAAGAGATTCTTTGCCATCGACGGCTCTGGCATCGTTTGTTGTACAAGTTTCCATCGCAAAGAATCCCATTTGTATAGAGGGTAGAGAAACAAAGGGACTCACACACATAGACTTAAATATATACATATGTATGTATAAGCTCAAATGAGACTGTAAAATTAACTAAATTGCAAAAATAAAAGAATAAAAGTAAATTGCCGACGCTGTGGCATCCGCCATGCTGTTTCTGCAGCCGGCTAAAATTACAAAAACAAAGAGTACGGTACGTGTACATACTATGTAAGTATATACATATGTGTCCGTACATATGTACAAGTGCTTGTTGCTGCTGCTAAATAAAATACATTAGAAAATTGATTTGTGCTAAAAACTTTTACTTGTGAAATCATGTTCGGTAACAGACCAACAACATCAAATAAAAAACCAACAATTATTAGCATTCATCATTGCTTCTTACGCTCAGCTGTAACTTCTCTTTGACTTTGCTTAGAAATTGGGAAATGTACATGATGATACTATGTATAGGAGTATGTAATAGAGGTATTCAAGCGCTGCCACCTGCCACACTCACTTTAATTATTTATTCGATTTATACACTTGCTGCTGCAAAAACTAAATTGAACTGTGTAAATTACTTTACGTTTAAATACGCGACGAATACGACGACAAAATGCCACACAATAATCTAATTCCTGCGAATTTGCCAAAAACTAATGTGCTCTCAGCAAAGAACAATTTGCGAATGTGCTGAAGCAAGCGGCAAAAAGCAGGCGCCAAAAAATATAGTGTGGCCGCATGAAGCTTACAACAAAAATACACTTAATTTAATAGAAAAAATAATACCAAATATTTACATACTTTGTGCGTTTTGGTTTTAATAAAAAAAAATGTCTCAAAATATCTGTTACTTTTATAAAAAGTAAATAAAAAAAAAAAAATGCTTCAGCAACATAAAATAGACTAAGTTTATTTCAAAATTTTTAACAAACAATATGACTGTGTGCAACTTTTATAAGGACTATGCGGTTAATAAAATTATTATAGGATCAATGTTGACATCATCGAAATATAGTCAAAAAAAAATGTGTCAGAATTTTCTGTACTTATATCAATCGTCTAATTGTTTATATTCAGTAAAATTACCATTTCAACGAAAAGGGAAAACTTTTCTGTTTTGTGGTAAGCAACCAAAAAGAACTAGGGCAGAGCAACAATAATTTTTAAATTGTATTTTAACGATTTATTTGATTCCAATTTATAGTTAATATTTTTAACATTGAAACGGTCACACTGCAAGTAACGAATGCAAAGCTTTTTTTTTTGTAATAAATCAACCAGCTCTTGTAAGCGTTCGATAAGTTTAAAAAGTGTTAACTTGGCGATGTGGTAAGCATCTTTACGAACCTTGCCAGACCATTTTAAAAGAAATGTAAACAAAACTGTAAGCATGGGCTTTTAATGCCGCCAACCGCCAACAAAAATATTGTTTTTGTATACAATTTATAACAACAATTCCCATATAGTATGTTTAGTGCAAATATGTATCGTCTGAGTGTAAATAATGCAAACAATTTGCACACGCGTCAACGAAAGCAGCAGCTGCAGCAATAATCGTTTACCGCGACGCTCTGCCAGGCAGGAGCTTGTTTTTTTGTTCAGTTTCAGTTTGTTGACGATACGCGCCGTGAGCAGAACGATTATTAAGAGCAGCCCCACATAGCTCTGATTTTACCATTGGAATTAGACTAAAATTCTATTGGTGAGTGAGCGTGCGCGCATATTTTGTTGTTGATTTTTATTGTTTTTTTTTTTTTTTTTTTTTAATAAAGTCTACATATGTTTGTATATACACACATATTTATATACTATATGGTATATTGTTTGTGCAGATAAGTTTATTAATAAGTTTCGGTTATGTTGATGCATATAGAATTTGAATTTTCTTTTGCAAACACAAAAACAGACAACAACAAACAAAAGCGTATGGTTTACGGGATCAACAATAAACTTACCTTTGCCGCGTTGGCTTTGCTTCTCGTTAGATAATCACAAAATCAACAATTAAGAAGCTAAATAATTTTGTAAAACTTTAATTTTTGCATGTAAGTGAAATAGTATGAGTAAAAATCGATTGAGCTTTCGCGAGAGAAGAACAAGACTAAAAAGAAGAAGCCTTGACAATCAACGCTCCATTTGTGTCTTTGTGTGCGTGTGTGTGTGTGTGTCTTGTTGTTGTTGCCAAAAGTGCAACGTAATTCAGGGACAGCTGTTCTTGAACTAAATAAATAAACACTAAAGTGCATAGCTATAAAATTATAATAATATAATTTGTGTGATTAAATTATAAGTTACTTTTTGTTTTGATTGGTTTATTTATTACTTGAGTGGTGTCGCGCCCCTTAAGAAAATATTGCGTGCGTGCACAAACAAGCCTTCAAATATAATATGCATGTAATTGGCATTATTATGTTTATTTCTCTCACTGCGATTGCACGAGTACACTGAAAAAAAAAATAGTATACATCAACTCCTTATCAAGACCTATTTATATGAGCCCCCGAAAATACTCGCAGTTCGTAGGAGAAATTTGTTAGGGTAGGATTTGTTTACATAAGCCACATTAAATGATCGGTTAACTATATATTGATTTTCATATGCTATATTTCCTAACTTTTTAATTTTAACTAGCTAAAATCTAGCTTGATTTTATACATACAGAGCTTAGGCTTAACCTATGCAGCTGAGACAGAAGAGAGCTTTGAACAACAAACAAAACTACATGAATTTCAAATTAATTAGCCATTTGAACTAAAGTGCCAGATTTAACGAACTTTTGTATTTAAATTTTTTGATAAACCTATTTATTTCTCTATGCACACATTTTTAAAATCAAACATAAGTTGATTCTTTTGTTTTAAGTGTAGTGTTGTTTTTTTTCGTTTGGGGCGCCACAGTTGTTTAGCAACTCAATTAGCAAACGTGCCGTCAACGCGAATACACTTTGACAATCAAAATCGAAATCACCCTTTTTCCCCTCCGATTTAATAAGGTTGCTAAATGTTTTCTTGACTTGCTAGCGTGCGAATTCGAATTAACGCCCAACTAAATTAGTATCATAATTTGTTGTCACTTGTTTGCCACTTGTTCATCTATAGCACATTGGACAAACAAAAAAAAATTCCAACAATCTACTATTATCTTTTATAGTTTGTGCATGCATTTATATCTTATCTGATATACAGTATACAAACAGCTGATTAAGTGTTATTTTATAACTTATCAAGCTCAATTTACTGCGATTGCACAGAACGGTGCTGACCCCCACGTTCATAAAACCCCGAGTTTCCACAGTCAGTGCCTGGGTCTAATAGACGCAACTGATATGGTGAAAAAGGGCTTCTGCTGCTGCTGAAAATCATAGATTTTTTATTTATTATAATATTGGCGAATTTATTGAAACTCCTCAGTATTATAAAAATTTGTTGTTTTAATAATTTGGCTACTCATTACGCAATAATTGCTTTGAAAACGTTTCAAAGTGCAAATTCTGAGCCCAAGTCACTGAATTTGCTTTATGTATACTTACATACATATATACATTCATACATATATATATATATGTATGTAAATACCTTTTAATAACAGTCGCTGTAGATTGTTCACACTGGCGTGACATAAGACTTGGACCCAGACGTCACCGATAAGAGATTTGGGTGTTGACTGGCGGCGATGATGAGGCTGCTGATCATGATGCTGCCACTTTTGTTGACTACTGAAAGTCAAAAGTACACCTCTCATTTGGATTCCTACTGATAACCAGATTATTAAAATTTATTTACATACTTCGCGTCTGAAGACTATAACGAGGGCTGCCTTTATTATTTAGGAGTAAGGAGGAAAACAAACGTGCTCAATACTAATTTATTTCTTTAATATCTTTTCAAAACAATTTTTCTGCTCTTAAGAATTTATTTGTTGTTTTTTTTTTTTTTTCGAAGTACGTTTGAAAGCAAACGTTTTTTATTGGTTTTGGATCGTCTTCTAAATTCGTCACCTGAAGACAAAATCTTATTTTGAAGAATCGACGCGAGTATATACACAATATTAAATTTTTATTATTGCAGATCTAATAGGTTAGCGAGATCATGTATAAAACGATCATCCAATATCAGTTTAATTTCTCAAAATAAACTGTTTTTTATGTTGAATATCTCAGGCCCATACTTATGTGGCTCGCTGGGGTTATGGAGTTTAAGTCCGCACGGCCCTGTGCAGATATTATATATGATCTGGCAACTGTGGGATAGTCTGTTTCTGAAATACAAAAGGCAACTCTCGCATTTGTTGGCATCTAGAGAGAATCCAGAAATCTCAAAACAGAAATGTTTTTTTTTTTTCCAAAAACTTACAGTGCAATTATTTATGGGTTACATTTTCATTTCTATTTTTATGCAATTTATATAAGAAGATGTAGAAATATTATTTACAAAAGTTCAACGTAATTTGGTTAAAATAAATTGGACGGGACGGTGCTGGACAAGTGAATTACTCTTCATCCATTTATCCCAAGTTACTATCTGTGTCAAGTTTTGTAAAGATATATGTATATATCGTGTCAATTTTCGATCGAATAGATTTCATAGTCTCTTTTCAAAGCGTGCTGAAATCTTCTACGGCTAAACGGAGTCAGAAACTCATTATTTTGTTGAAAATGCTTGCCTTTATATGTTCAAGATACTGTCAGACGGACGAACAGTTGCCTATCTTTATTGCACAAGAAACTTATAGTCTGCCACGCCTCCTTCTGCCTTTAACAGGCATTGTGCAAATCCACTATAGTCCGTTTGGTAAGAAAGCGTAAAAAATTGAACTTGAAGTGAATTCAAAAATACGCGCGTAAAATGCATGTAAACAGCTGTTGTATAGGTTTGTGTCTCGGCTAAAGTGCATGCATGTACTCGTGAGTATTGCCACTTGGTGAATCTTGGCGCGCGTCTACTAATTTTAAAAAGCTGCTTGCTTTTAGGTCTGGAATGAACTGGTTTCCCAATATAAACATACTTATATTTAGCTATTTATGTACATACATAGCAGATATGTACGTAAATAAGAAGTGTTTTGAAACCGGTTCCTTGTTTTAAGAAGGAAAGTTATATAATAGAAAACTGACCGGCGACACGAGCTGACTTTATTTCACAGACATGTGTATATATGCTTGTACGTTTATTTGGGGGCATTTAAAAAGTGTGAGTGGCTGATAAATATTCATTTATTGAACTTACAGATAACAGCCCTTGCTTTACTTCTCTTTCTTTTCTTCTTAAGTAAGCTTTAAGCTCTCTTATATACAACGTGCTGCCAATAGATTTTACAAGGTGGTGCAAAGAAACGCTCGATTTTGCTTGCGCAGAGAGAGCGTTGTTAAAATGACGTACGCCTTATCAAATTTGAAGTTAATTTTTGTTGCAGTTTTAAAATATGGATATTTCTTTGATCTTAATCAAATTTAGCTTGTATGTAGCTATAAACTGATTTGCCATTAATTTGGCTATATCAAAAAAACTATTTAAATTTTCAAATTGCAACTGGTTGAGTTCTTAAAAGCAGAAAAGTTAGATTGCATTTTCTGGTTATAAATAAACAAAATTTGCTTCCAATACTATACTAAAGTGCAAATAAATAATTTAAAGCGATTGTGGAACAAAGTTACTAATGTTGAGCTGCTAACAAATGTTTAAGGGCCTTGTATAAACACACTAAACGGATAAAATTTCTATTATACAAAAGATCACTTAAAAACGTCTTTGTTTGTAAACATCAAACAAATTTATATATAAGCAAAGACAATAGAAACACTAAGATGTGTTTTTCTATTATCATTGCTATTAGTCTGCTTCTTTCGCTCCAACCTGTATCTTAAATTCAAATTTGTTGCGAATCACTGATATGTATAACACTTAAAAAGTTTATAGTGAGATTGAGAGTTCAGTCAAATAAGTACTTTAAGACTTTGTGACGTCACGCTCTCTCTTATTTTATAATGCGCCTAATGGAATACGAATAGGGAACCTGCGTATTGCGTGACCTTTTTGAGTTGTATCATGCTCTCAACCACTGTTCGACGGTCTTTTCCTTTTGCGCATTAGCATTTTGTACATTATTTCGTATGTAGTATATACACGTTTAATAAATAAATTTTTATTTTCTTTGATTTTTTACAGCACCAATTAATTTACGATTTACACAATGAGTCGCCTACTCCTTAACAATCCGAGTGCCATACAGCGTGCTGCAAATGCCGCTGCCACAATGTCTAGCAGAGCCCAGCAACAACAACACAATATTTATCAACAACAACATAGTAGAATAACTACCAGTATTGTGATACGTCGCTGGAAATCGTTTATACATAATAATAACAGCTCTGCCGGCAGCAGCAATGGCGGCAGCAGCAGCAGCAGCGTTCGAAAGCTGCGACCTCAAGTCGAATTGAGTGCGACGAGTGCGCTTGGTAGCCATTCACCGTTTGACGCTCGGTTAGTGTTGTTGCTCTGTTACTCTGTTACTCTTTAGCTCTTGTGCTTCTTGTTCTGCTTTTACTTTTCCTTTTGTTTGTTACTGTTGTTATTGTTGCTCCGTGTGCCGAACATAACAATATAAAAATTCTAAGCCGCCGCAACAAAAATTTGTTTTATACTAGTAATATAATTGAGCTTATCGCTTGCTTTATGCTCTTGTTTTCACTTTAATTTACGTTTTTGTTTTTTTTTATTATTTAATTTTGTGCGTGTCTGTGCAACACTTGAAATTAAAACCCAATTGTAGTTGCTCCTCCACGGCGACATATTCAACACAGGCAGCGGACAAAATGCCAG
Organism: Chymomyza fuscimana; assembly: GCA_949987675.1. NCBI lineage: Eukaryota > Metazoa > Arthropoda > Insecta > Diptera > Drosophilidae > Chymomyza > Chymomyza fuscimana. The sequence continues at coordinate 64,822,119 of OX465090.1, read as the reverse complement.
CAAAATGTTTGCAATTGGAAAACATCAATCCCAACTTTATAACCATGGAGTATGCGGTTCGTGGTCCCTTGGTGATACGTGCCGGCGAGATTGAAAAGGAACTCGAAAAGGTTAGTAACAAAATTAATTTATGTACATGTAAATAGTACATACATATGTATGTATGTATGTATGTATGTGTATACATATAATAACTATTGCCGGTTTGCGATTTTTTTATTTGTTCGACCGTGCAGTTTACGGTTATTGCGTGACAAAATAACACGCGAAACGTTGTAAATTGTCAAACTTTTAGATTTTTCTCATCGTTATTAAAATAATTGCACATAGGGAAATGGAGGGAAAAACGCTGTAAAAGTCAATGTGTGTGTGTGTTTGTTTTTGTATTTTGCCGCCCTTTTTTATTTTTCAGCGAAAGTATCTGCAGACGAACATAAAGAATAACAATAACTTTCAGTACCATGAACAAGTCCATACTTACATACGTCACGTCAGGACTTCTTTTCTCCCTTACCAAAGTCAATATACAGAATTTGCTAGGCTGTTGTACAGTATATATTGTAGATAATGAAAAACATGAATTGTGATATCAGCAATAGCATCTAAAGTACAATTTGACAGACCAGCCAACATTTTTATTTTAATATAGTTTTATTTTTGTTCAAATTGGTTCGTGAAATGCTATTACTAACTAATAGCGGACATGGCTAATAAATTACTAAGATAAAAAATTTAACCTTTTTTAGCTTTGGGCATATTTAAAAAAACAAAAATTGGTACCAAAAAAATAATGAGTCCAAAATATTGACTCAATGTTTTGAGACATTGAAAGATGCAGAACTTATTATATTTTGCAAACTGTTTGCAATTGAATGAATTTGGATACATAACAAATACTCATTTCGACATTTGATACTCTAATTTGCTAACAGCTATGCATACAAGTTAGGTTGAATTTGAATTTGGCTTGATCAAACTTAAAGCTTTAAGTCCAAATGTATTGAAGCAATAAAGCAAAAAACACAAAACCTATTTCATTCGTATATACAGCCGATCTTGGCTATCTTCAATTCCACCCACACCAAGAGAACCATTGAAGTTCAAGTAGTCAACCCTGATAAAAGTGTGTTCCTTGCTGGCCATGGCGAATGAGAATATCAAAAACAAATTCAGAATTAAAAAAATTTACGAAAACGAGAATGCACATCGACAACGGTGGTAATTGACTCCATTATCACAAAATGCTATCTACTAAGGGACAACTTAAACATTCAGTACTGAAGGCTAAGAAAAGCTTGGAGTGTGTGTGTTTGTTTGCGTTTAAAAGCTGCGCTTGTGCAGAAAGAGAGTGAGAGTAAATTTTAACGTCTACTTCTTTTGCTCTTTTGTTGTACACATGCATACATAAGTATGTACATGTTTGTTAGTTTGTATTTAAAATGGGTTCCATTAATGGCCGTTGTTAATTGTTTTATTTGTTTGTTTACGTATTATGTGTTGATTGTTATGTATTAGGTTATTGTTTCCAATTGCGGTGAGCGTTTTAAGTTTCCCTTTGTATGACGCGCATTGGCCGCTTAATTGCTGACATACAAACACAAATCAATTTGCAGGCACACATGTACGAGTATGTATTTATGAACTTGTTGCGTCTTTCTAATGAAATAATTGAATTTTTTTTTAAATTTCAATTATACTTTTATTTATTGCGAATTGTTGTATGACAAAGCAATTGCTCAACTGCTAAAAGTTTGCAATACGGTAGTAAATTCACAAATATGTATGTGCGCAAATACGCACATGTTATACATACAGAATGAAAAGAAAATACATATTTACATACATTTAGCTCCATAATAAATGGAATAGTAAATTTTTATCTTGCCAACTTTCTTTGGGTTCAAAACAAGTCAAGTTCATTGAACGACCTTAAGATACATATTTTTCTCTGTGACTGTTACATAATCCTTATGTGCCTTCTAGCGGTCAATTTTCTTTGAGATATTTGAAGTGCATGCAAAAAAATAACAAATTATATGCGCATGAGCTGTAAAATTCTGCCAATATGTACACACAAGCGTGCATTTATTATGGAACATATAGTACATACATATGTACATATGTACATATGTATTTACAAGCTGCCTCCAACACATTTTGATTTCCAGCCACGCAAAATTTTGCTTTTTAAATACTTTGTTGCTATCGTCTTTCATTGTCCCCTTACTCACAATACAGTCCCAATTCCAGCGCCCCAACAGCGCACATTGACCCAACCAGATACTTTGTACCCATACGTTTCCCTCCATTATATTATAACTTGGTGCCCCAGCCTCATGCTCAGAGCTCATTGTTTGCACGTCTTGCATTTTCCGGCATTGACTTTTCACAGTGTCTTTTCTTTGAGAATGTTCAGTTTGATTTCCTGCTTTATAGACGATTCCATTGGTTGCTTGTTTAGTAATTTGTATTAAATTCTTTGGCTTCATCTCGCGTATATGCATCTTACCACTTGCTTGACACAGTCGATGATGATGTATGCCACACACACGATTCTTGGACAGGTGCCAAAGCAATATGCCACGTTCTGCCAATATACTACAATAGGCATTAGGCACATATTTGATATGCGTTTTCTTTCTTTTTCGAAAGCAATCAAATTTCGGGATCATTCTTTGAAAAGTATGAATCTTTTGATATTAGTAACGCTTTTTTTTAAAGACAATTCTTTCGATTTTTGTTGTTTTTGATTTTGGATTATTGAAGCAGCCTCCCTCGTTTCTACTATGGCTTCTCAAAAATTAATATGTAGGCGAAAGGCTTGTAAGTTGCCACACCATAGCTTTGTTGTCTATATCTCGACATTGAATACACATAGGCATCGATGTAAATACAAAAAGAAAATAAAGAGCTATAATCCATAATAAGCAGATCATTTGAATTACATAAAAATAAGAATTTTACAGACAATTTTCCAAAGAACTTGAAAACGACCACCAAAAAAAAAAGGCTTGTAAGTGCACCTGCAAAAATCGCTGAAAGTTGGAACAAACTGAAATAAAAACGCATAATTGATAAAATTTATGAAAATTTATTGATTTTAAATTGAATTTAAAAAACAAGAAAAATTTAACTTTTCAGAGAAGTGAAAATTGTGGTTTTTTGTGATAGGTCGACGTGTAGCCAAACTAAAAATGAATTGTTACGGAAAATATTGAAAAAATATATCCGAAAATGGCAGAAAAATGCACTAAAAACAATTCAAATTAGTTTCAATGACAATTCCACACAATAAAACAGTCATATAAATAACATAGCAATAGAAAAAATGAAAATAGATGTGTGGCAACTTACAAGCCAAAAAGTGTGGCAATTTCAATTTTTGAAGCCATTTTGGAATGCATTGAAAAAAATTTGTCTATGCACTGTGTGTCCGAAAACCATTTTTGATTATAAAAATTCATTGAATTTCAGTTCCAGCATATAGATTAACCGATTTTTAAGATGTTAGACTCGAAATGTTCGTAAAAGAATTCTCTTTCAGCTTAAAGCTTAATATAGTTTTTAGACATTTTTTTTCAATTCAATGTCAGTCGATTTTTGAATATTTTGAAAAAAAAAAACCTATTTTGAAAAAGTGGGCGACTCGAAATTCATTTTAGACCCATAGTTTCTTGGGCAAAGTTGCTTAGATTGACCCAAAGAATCAAAATCGCTGTGAGCCTTTATACCGAAAAAAATTGACCCACCCTAATATACATATATGTATTTACCTTGATTTTTCATTTTGATTTGATCACTTTTTGAGCGCAATCAAAAATAATTTTTTTTTATTTTCCGATTTCTTTAAAAACAATTTTTATATTTTGTCAAAAACACATTAAAATTGTCTACGGCGTATTTGCCATCGAAGACAGGTAGAAATTTGGTGTTTTCATTGCTGGAACATCAAAATCGACCAAGGTTGGCAACTTACAAGCCTTTCCCCTATATATATAATTTATTTTATACGGATTTATAACCGAAGATGGACAAAAGACTTCAGCTTAAAATTTAATCATTTATTAATGACGAATCAATCATCTTTTTTTTTTTTTGCTCACAATTCGTATATCAAAAGTTTTGTGTATAATTGGTAGAGTATCTTGAAATCAATATTTTTAGCTTAAGTTTCTACCGCTCGATGGGCCCACTTGGTTCCGACCTTAAAGCGTTCAATTTCATTTATTGCCTTTGATTTGACTTTGGCATTACTTAATATTATTATTATTATATTATATTTTTGCTTTTGTTTGTTGAACGCAGCCATATTTCGCATATACGATAATTACTTGCTTGTATTGGGTGTGTTGTTGTTGTTTACAAGCCACCGCACATAAAATCTAATGATATTTAAGATTGTTATGTACATGGTATATATTGATAATTGTATGTGGAACGTGCAGGTATCCCGTACAAGTGTATTTGTATTTCTTATTGCCGCTTGGCAACATTACAAAGCTCTTCAATTGATACGCTTATGTGCAATACCTAGCAAACAACTTGGACATTATGTGTACTCTATATATATGTATACTGTACATAAATTTTCGTATACTGTATCTGTGTGTTATCAGCAGGCGTAAAAATATCGTTCGAGTTGCACTCTGTGTAGAACTTTATATAAATTTTTAATACTCTCTCGTTTTAACCATAATAGTCACACCACTTATGGTACATATTGGAACTTGTTTCTCTTACTCCGTCACCCTAAACGTATGAGTAACGCATTATACTAGAAATGTATACATAACGTATGTGCAGACAACCGCTGTACCATATATGCACCCAAAAATGCACTGCATTTGTTTAATTTAAAATTTTCTAGTAAATTGTTCGTCAATTGACTCCGAGTCATTTACAATATGCAAACATTATAGTATATACATACGTAGTGCTTATATGCATGCTAAGTATATACATATGTATTTCACATAGCTGCATGAGCAAAGTGTATGAAAACTTCAGAAAAGATACTATTATTTATAAATTTGATCATTCTATCAGTGGCAATAGTGTATTCATTTTGGGTACAGTCTATAAAAATCCTAATCTTGCAAGTTTTTGGAAATTTTTTCATTCCGAGCAAAATCATGTTTTTTGGATTAGTAGATTTTATCTGAAGCATTGAAAATATCTTAAATGTCAATGAGATATTTCCAATCGCAAGGACTGTCGTGTGAAAGGTACGGACCTGTTAGTGACAATTGTCGGGTCCTAACTTCTTTTTCTCGAAAAATTAAAATATTTATAGTTTCTTTCAAATCTACGGGTCCGGGGGAAATGAGAATCACGTCACAAGAATGAGAGCCGCATATGACGGTTCTCGGAAAAGAATGCTAGCGTCCGCTGTCTAGAGAAATGTATGCATATATGGGGTAGTAACATCAAAATTACACTTAACTAGGCCAATTATTGAGCTTGTATTCCATTTCGTGCACCTTCCTTGTAGGTGCCCATTAAATATATATTAAATCAAGACCTGCAATTTTTTTTCAATTTAAGCAAAATCAAGCAAACCCTTCCCTTCATACTCATGTGCCCAATTTACCGCCATTAAACCATCGTACGTAACAAAACAACATCTATAATTACCCTATAATTTTGTTGACATTTGGCAATTACAGGGCGTAAAGAAACCATTCGACCAGGTTATCCGAGCAAATATTGGCGATTGCCATGCCATGGGACAGCAGCCGGTTACATTTCTGCGACAGGTGAGTTCAATTTGAAATATGTACTATGTTACCAAATTGTAAAAACACTATGGAGTGAAGGATTACTGTTTTTTAAGATTTCTGTCTTGGTAAAATTACGGGACGAAATCTTAGAATCCGCACGCAAACATACCAACCAAAATGATCTACTTAAACTTATACTTTTACGACCTACTCTTTGCAGCTCTTAGCACTAACCTTTGAACCACGTCTGCTGGACTCACCTGAGTATCCTGAGGATGTAAAACAACGTGCACGTGCCATATTGGGCAATTGTCAAGGCCATTCTGTTGGCTCATATACTGACTCAGCTGGTCTGGAGGTGGTGCGTCGACAGGTGGCTGAATTCATACAGCGTCGTGATGGAGGAGTACCCAGTGATTGGCAAAACATTTATTTGACCGGTGGTGCCTCGCCAGGCATCAAGAGTATACTCTCACTGATACAGTAAGTGACTGCTTACATATAGCGTAGATCATGACAGAATACAAATTGGTTTTTCATTTTGCAGCTGCCAGGTCGGAGGCAAGACGCCCGGCGTAATGGTGCCCATACCACAGTATCCATTGTACTCGGCCACCATTGCCGAATATGGCATGGCCAAGGTCGACTACTATTTGGAGGAGGAGAGTGGCTGGAGTCTAAATAGCAAGGAGCTACAGCGTGCTTATGATGAATGTCAAAAGCATTGCAATCCTCGTGCTTTGGTGGTCATTAATCCGGGCAATCCTACAGGTCAAGTGCTGACACGTGAAAACATTGTCGAGATTATTAAGTTTGCCCATGCAAATAAATTGCTTCTACTAGCCGATGAAGTGTACCAGGATAATGTGTACGATAAGAATTCCAAATTCTATTCGTTTAAAAAGGTCATGTACGAGATGGGCGACCCCTATCGCAGCCAAGAGCTAGTTAGCTTTTTATCCACCTCAAAGGGTTATTTGGGCGAGTGTGGCATACGTGGCGGCTATATGGAAGTACTCAATCTATGCCCTCAGGTGAAGGCTATGCTGACCAAATCCATTACAGCGGCGCTCTGCAGCACCACTGCTGGTCAGGTGGCTGTCAGCGCTTTGGTATGTGTCTATATGATCTTTTCATTAGATTAAACAAATCAAATATTCTGTTTTGTTTTGAATGCACAGGTCAATCCACCGCAGCCCGGAGAGCCATCCTATGAACGTTTCATTAGCGAAAAAAATGCCACGTTGGCCGCTTTAAAAGAACGTGCCGAGCTGGTCCATAAAACGCTGAGCGGTTTCGAGGGCTATAAGGTGAATCCCGTGCAAGGCGCCATGTATGTGTTCCCACAAATTGAAATACCACCGAAAGCTGTTGCTGCGGCCAAGGCCAAGAACTTGGCTCCAGACGCATTCTATGCATTTGAGCTCTTGGAAACCAGTGGTAGGCTCTTATACTTGCCATTCGTATTATGGAGTTTAAACCTAATTTGCTTTTCTATTCGCAGGCATTTGCATTGTGCCTGGCAGCGGTTTTGGCCAAAAACCCGGCACCTATCATTTCCGTAGCACCATTCTGCCGCAAACGGACAAGCTGAAACTTATGATGGAAAAGTTCCGTGTATTCCATACCGACTTCATGAAGAAATACAAGTAGAGATGTGCTCACTCAGAACTAACCATCATGCAATGTTAAAGCAGCCTGTGTTAAAGTTGATTTCAAGTTTCTTCTAAGTCCTTAATTTTCTATTTGTTTTTTTCCACTATTGTTAAACTATATACAATATATATGTATATGTATACGATTAGAACCCACAAAACGTGTCAAACTTAAAAGCCTACACATATATACATAGCACACAAATATGAAATTTTGGAATTTCGTGGGTTAAATTTGTAATTTTATAAAGTCTTGAGAAAATAAACCAGTCCATTCGATAACTTCAGTTGCTCGTCAATTTCGATTATCAAGTAAACAGCCGAGTAAGCTGCTTTTCCTAATGTTTATGTGTTTCTTATATAGTAACATTAAAATTATACTATATGTATGCCATTAGGCTCATGTCATTATATATATATATATATATATATAGCATTTGTTATATAATACTTATTTAGCTCAACTACTATTGTTGGTTGTTGCTTTCATTTTCTAAGCCAAAGAATGGAAGCTACCTAAAAAATATTGAAAGCTAATTTGTTGCATATGTTGATTGTTTTTTAAAAAAAAGAATTGACAATAATTTTGCATTAGAATCAAAATGAAGTTTGTTAATTGGATTTAATTGCTTTGATGCAGTGTTTTATTGGTATTTTGATATTGTATTTCCAGTAGAAGAATTTTATTAAAAACATACATAATCATAAATATGTATACATTAGAAAAGTGTATTTTTAATGTCCTTAAAGTCATTATTGTTAATCTATGGAAAGAATGATTCAATAAATCTTGGTATTGCTGAAGACTGCTTTGAAGCGTGTGTCGTGTAATCTGGTCTGTACAGTTTTTAGGAGTATATAGTATAAAAAAAAAAAAAGTGTCGATTATATCTTTAACAATTATTTTATGTTTTATATAACATAGTTTAAGGTGAACTCTAAATTTTGTCGTGTTCTGAATTTTCGCTAATAAGTAAATTATTTGTTTGTGCCGTTTCCCCAAGTTTTAAAACTATTTAATCTTACATCAATCGTAAAATTCCAAATCGGATAATTACGTGTATCTAAATCAAATTTATCTGAAATGGCAAAACTGTTGTCATTGAGACCAAACACAATAGGACAACAGTGAGTTTGTTGGTGGACTTCATCTTGATTTGTTAATAGGAGCTGTGTCACTGACCCTAACAAGAAAAAAAAAAACCGCTGCTTCTTCGTAATGTAAGTAAGTTGTGTCGGACATGAAAGAAAATATGTTAAACTCATAACATATTATTTGGAATATATCTAAAAGATCTTTGCCATCCATCCGTTTGTTCCCTTAAAAATTGGTCAGGCCATGTAAAGTCACTCCAGTTACGAAGCGTATTGACAATACCTGGGCAGCACCGAAATCTATCTATCTAATTCTCCGCAGATTCCGTGTAGACAGGGCAGTTTCTTGTTGGGTAAGATTGGTTCCTGCTCATTGCAAGCAAGCTGGGGTTTGGCAGATAATAACTGGACCGCAATGTGCGTAGGGAGGCCCTATGCTCCTCAAGGAGTTAAAGGAATAAAAGAAGATGTGCGTAGGAGGAGAAGACTCGATACCACAATAAACAGGAAAAAACTATGGAACCTCAACCAAAGCTGACAAATTAATAATTACACAATTCATTTAGTTTTTATTTCATGTGTTTTCACTTTATTTGTTGTTGGTATTAATCTACCCGCAATGTGTCTTATTGTAGAAAACTTTAGACTTTTATGTATAATTTTTACATTCGTCGTATCATACATACATTATATACTTACATATGTATTTGATTTTCTTTGTGTGTTGGCTTTTGTTAGTTTTTCTTTTTTTTTAATTTTTGTTTTTTTTAGTTTTATTTAAAAACTATACTTATATTCTAAACACCAACATGCTGTGTCTGTCTGTCTGTCTTTCTGTCTGTCTGTTTCTACTTGTGTGTTTATATGTTTGTTAGGTGTTTGTTTGTTTGCTTGTTTTATTAAATGTTACAGTGTTTGATGAGTTTTTAGGATGTCTATTTCAAAAAAAGGAGATTATAACTTGATTTACTTGTTTTGAGAGATCTGCAACTGGAGTTCCTGGATACTTTTTTGCTGTTGTGGAATAAAGAAATCTAATTTTGTGTGTGTGTTTATATGTGTTGTATGTGTTTGTGTGTGTCTTCCATGTGTAGATTGTGTAGCCCGCTCTTAATGGCGATCACGGGAATCCGAACGGCTGCGGCGATCACGTGAGAAGCTGCGACTGCGTGTGCGGGAGCGACGTGGGGAACGAGATCTGCAAATAGATGGGGTGTACGATTTTTGTTTGCAAATAACAAGGCAAAAATCAAAAGGAGGGAGAGAGCGCATGAGAAAGAAAGACAGAAAGAGAGAGAGAGAGAGAGAAAAAAAGAGATACACAAATTAAATAGATTTTGCAATTGGTTTACGTTATATAAACGATATAAGTCAACAATTCTTTTTTTTTTGTGGTGGAGACGAGCATGCCCTGAACTACATATAGTCCATAATATATATGGTCATATCCTCTACATGAGAAGAGTTTTGTTATAAACAACAGCTGGGCTGGCCGGCTTTTGGTCGACAGGATTGGAGATATCATTTTAGTAGTAGTAGTTTTTGAGCCCCATAACGAAAGCGTTGGTGTGGCATACATAAAGTAGTAGTAGTAGTAGCTTGTGGTGGTTGGTGGCTGTGGTGGTTGGCTAATTTATTGGTTGCTTAGTTGTTGGTGGCTTTTTTGATGAGAAGAGCAGACTGAGAAGACTGTTGTTGTTGGTTGTAGTAGTAGTAGTAGTAATAGTTGTTGTTGTACAAGTTGGGCAGTTGATTCGATTGATTGATTGGTTGGCTGATTAAATGTGGTTTGGTAGTAGTTGTGGTGGTTGTAGGTGGTGGTAGTAATTGTGGTTTGTGTAGGTGGTGGTTGGTGGTGATGTTGTTGTTGCCGTTGTTGGTACTCGTTGCTTGTAGAAGCTGTTGGCTAGTAGCAGTGCTGCTGTGAAGGGCTGGCATACTCTAAATACTCTATAAAGCGATGCTGCTGTAGATTGGTTGAAATTGATGGAACGCTGCTCGGCTGGCTAAACTGTTGTGATCTTGGCTTTTGTTGTTGCTGTTGCTTTGGTGAAATTTAACTGAGGCTGAAGTCTGGGCTGCCCATAGGTGAAATTGTAGTTGATTGCTTTTAAAATGGCAGGCGTTAGCGGCGCAGTAATATAATAGAGCAGACAATTAGCGTGTAATTAACGTAATTAAAAAAACAAAAAAAAAAAAAAACATATATGTTATGATAAAAGAAATAAGCAAAATACGCGATATAAACGAAAGAGCAATTAAGTTGTTTGGGAGGCAAATTTCACAAACTCCTTTTGAAATGCTTAAATAATGCTTTAAAGCATAAATTAATGCAATCATTGGCAGGCTTTGTTTTATTTTCTGATTAGCATTGCTTTGAAGATTGTGAAATCGATCCTTAAACAAACAAGAATCAATTGCTCAAACCGAGGCTGCAAGACACTCTTAAAGGCAATTTCGAATGCCTCAGATCGTGGCTAACTCAATTAACAATGTTTTTGTCCTGTCTGTCCTGCAACATAGTAAAATAATCCGGAATACATTCTAGTAATGTTAAACCACCATGACAATATTAAAAAAAAAAAAATGAACTCTAAACCGAAGGCTCATAAATGGAAGCAATAACATTTCTTAATATTTGTCTATGAGCTATAGGTCAAAAAAAAAGTGGAAATAAATACCCAATGCTCATTTTTTCAACTATAGTTTTTAGTCCTAAAAATCGAATCATCTTGGCATTTGGCATTTAAGCGAGCGATTTGCAACCTCAGTTTAAACTAAAAGATTTTCATCTAGCTAAAAGCAAAGCTTACTAAATGGTATTTACATAGTACGCTTACGATTGGTCGATTGCTCATTATTATTTTTATCTATTTGAGAGTTCTTTCTTTTATACTTGCGGTTGAAGGAGAGTAGCGTGAAGCAGCGGCATAAGTTGAAGTTCTTAGACGAATGATGATTTTGATTTACATACATACATACATACATATATATTTGTTATGAACTTGTAAGCTTTTGGGCAGGCAGGGCGATGCGCCTCGGACATATGTATGTGTTTATGTATGTGTGTGTGCGCAACTGAAGGGCAACAATTGAGACGATTAAACCTAACTGAGGAGCTGTGCTTCCGGTTGAGGAGTAGTTATGGTTGTTCTTGTTGTAGTAGTTGTATTTGATTTGGTGTTGTAGTTGTTGGTGGCTGCTAAAGATGACATTAGATGATGGTGGGTCACAATAACGTGATGAGAGGTGAAAATAAATTTTCAACAGAAATTCGTTGCCGTCGGTGTGGACGCTGAGAAGCTGGTTGTAGATTGATTGGTTGGTTGATTGGTTGAAGCGTTGTGGTGTATATATTTGGAGTAAGATTGATTTGCATTTGGCTGGTTGCTGCATTTGTTGCTTGCATTTGTTGCAGTGTAAAGTTGCAAAATGTAATGCTTGTAGTAGTTGTAGTAGTAGAAGTAGCAGTAGTAGCAGTTGTATTAGTAGTAGTAGTAGTAGTAGAAGCTAATGATGAAAAGTGGTAGCTGATGGATTGGTTCACACAAGAGAAGACGACGCTTGCTTAAGTTATAACATCAACTGATTTGCTGGGTTCTTGTTGGAGTTTGTTGGTGAAGTAAGTTGGACGTTAGTAGTACATGTCACGTTGAGAAATTAAATTAAACGCTTGGCTCGATATATATATATTTATGTGTGTGTGTGTGCATGTGTTTATTTGTGACGAGTGTTGATGAGTGTTGTACGCAGTGAATCAAGCCGAAACCAGAATCTGATCCGTTTCTTCTTTTTAATTATAACGCGGAATTCAGACTTAATAAAAAAAACAAGACATACGATCTAGAACTTTTGCACCATACCACCCTAAAGAAAACTATTTTTCCATATAAGGCCTAACTAAGATTAGCGTTGTACTTTCAAACATATTCTCTTTGAGTTGCGACGGAAGTTACAACAGAACTTTCAGACAGAGCTAGTCGAAGATGGACAGATATATAACATCAACTTTTAACTTAGAAACCGATTCCCCAAGCATTAGACTGAATACCGCAACTAGTATTGGCAAATATGGGTTTAACCCCGCTAAACGGAAACGTAGCCTAAATAAGTTTCGGTTTGATATTCTGGTTATTTGTATGTTTGTGTTGACGGTATTATTAGGTCACGGACGACAACCCTGATCGTTGTTAGTTTTAGCCAAGTGTTTGTATCGTTTTTCCTACTTTTGTTGAACGTCAACGAAATATATCATGTTTGTTGTAAACGGCAATTATTATGAAATTATTCATTGAGATTTGATTGGGACTTGTTGTTGCTGTATTGGTTGTTGTGTTGTGGCAATTGTTGGACATGTAGCTGTGGCATTTGTATACGTTGCTGTTGTGGTTGTAGTTGTGGCGGTTTTTGGTGTTGGAAGTGAATTTGATTGTGTTCTTGGTGAAATATGTGTAATAAGAGGAGCAGGAGCTGTAGTAATTGTGAGACGTGAAGTTGTTCTGGTTGTTGTAGTAGTTCTTGTTGAAGGAAGAGGAGCTAGTAGTAGAAGTTCTAGTAGTAGTAGCTGTTGTTGTTGTTGTTGTTCTTGTTGTGGTTGTAGTAGAAGTAGACTTTATCCTGCAAAATGATTGTGAAACCACATTTAAAATTGGCTCTATTTTTGTTCTTCGTTTGCAAGTAACTAAAACACAACATTTTTATCTACGGCCAAGCCGTATATTATGTCATATATATATATTAAAAAAATAAAAAGAGTTCATTGAACACAACAGCTTCGAATTAATTAAAAAAGAAATATATGCAACTTAAGTTAATACGCATTAATGGATAGATATCTGATTTAAGTGACCTTGGCCATCTGGCCATGGACGTCGAGGTTTTTCTGTGTGTTGCATAGCAATTAACGTGGCCCCTGTTTCTCTTAATAAAATTTAGAGAAACTTACCAAATAGACAATAAAATGATCGGACTTCGGAAACATCTTCAGAGAATTTTATCATTACAACCAGCACTGTGCCATACACATACAGAATTAAATTTTGTATGTATACACGTATACCCGAGTTTTTTTTTTTTTTGGCTCGAATCGATTTGTTGCAATGCGCAACATATTTAGCACATTCATATACATATAAATATATGCAAGTGTCCATGTACAAGTATAAATGTAACTTACCTATAGCGTCCGCCACCGTCGCCAGCGCGTGTACCACCGCCACCGCTGCCACTGCGTCCACCGCGACGGCCACCGCCGCCGCCACCACCACCGCGACCCTCACGTGAACGTCCTGATGACATTTCAACGCGAATTCGTGTGCCACAGCAGCGGGTGCCATCAAGACCGCGAGTTGCATCTTCAGCATCGCGACGATCCTCGAATTCGACGAAAGCAAAGCCAGGTGGATTGCGTGCTACCCAGACATTTCTCAGTGGTCCGTATTTGCTGAACGCATTTTCTATTTCATATTTCGATGCTGATGAGCCCAAATTGCCAACGTAGACCTTGCAGGCTAAGTCCCATTCACGATAACGCGGCATATTTCTTTTGTTTATGTGTTTTTGTAAGTGTATTATAGTTTTTTATTAACTTTTGGCTTATGTTTAATATGTATTAATGTATTTTTATTGGACTTCCAACAAAAAGACACACCCCACTGCAGGCGAAAGAAAAAATCAAGTGACAATGCGTACATAAAAGCAATATGGCGGCGTCTTTTTGGCAACGTATCGAAAACAGCCCTGTAGTTAGCGCATCATTCAATTGCACACCTATCGATAGTCACCTTTAAACTAAGTGGCAACTTCAAACGGTTCAGCTGGCGTTGTGCGATGTGCGGCGTAGCTATTATTCAATAGGCAATAGGAATTGTTGAGACTCACGGAAACGTTTTTGTAATATTTAAAAACTATCAATAAAATTTTATAGTTAACAATGGCAAAGGCGCCCGAAACTGTTGCTTTAGAGCAATTGGACAAGGATCAGATGAAAACAGTCAGTATTAGAATGTATTTTATTTTAGAATCAAACGCAGTCCTAAAGTCGAATTGTTTTTAATTATATTAACAACCGACCACATGTAGTTTTCAGATTTCCTTTTGTCGTACAACAAACTCTCTGAAATTTGCTTTACGGATTGTGTCCGGGATTTTACATCGCGCGATGTCAAGGAATCTGAGGTACGAATTGAATGCAAATAATCAACCAGATTAAACTTAAACATAACTCATTTATAGGAAAAGTGCTCGCTAAACTGCATGGAAAAGTATCTGAAGATGAACCAACGTGTTTCGCAACGCTTTCAGGAATTCCAAATGATTGCCAACGAGAATGCGCTTGCCATGGCCTCAAAGACTGGCAAACTCTAGAACTACAAGTTCGTCATCGTTAACTAGTTTAGTTTACAAAAATGCCTAAAACAAACATACAAACACCTCCATAAAAACAAACAATGCATTTCTGCTGCATTCAATAATTTGTAGAAAATTAAAAGATATACCAAATCATATGCTTTGTTGGATTAGTTACTTGATAATAATTTTTATTTATCATTGATATTAACTAGAGATCCTCTTTTTATTATTATTACGAATAAGAGATGTTTGAAAAGGATAAAAATGATACGCACATCTGTATTGCATCTATTCTGGCCGCTGCCACAGAACCAGCAATAGACTTCGTTTTAGCAGTTCAGCCTCATAAATTTAATTATAGAATTAGGCGCCGCAGCTGCTTAGATGCTAAATGGCTTAAGCATAGTTTTTAAGTAACGTTAAGAAAGGGCCGTATTGCAGTAAGCTCAAATGCACATAATGCATACATTCCCTTCACACAGAGTTCTAGTAGTAACTTTACGGCCAATGTAACATTAAAATTTAAATATATACGCCATTGTCAAGGAATGGCTACTCAATACTTCTTATGCTAGGCACGCTCTGTACCTCATTTGTGAGGCAATAAAAACGCTGATACATCATCAGTGACTTGTGCCTCCAGCTTCGGAGGAAAATCCATCGGCCTCAGTTATTAATGCATATTCCAAAATGACGCGTCCTTCTTTGTATCTACAAAAAGAAGAGTGCAGCAGCGTGTGAACAAGATTTCACAAACAACCCAAAAGTATTATTATGTTACTTACTTTTGAGACTCATCTGTGGCAAACTCGTACATCCATCCTAGCTTAGCGCTACAGTTCTTGCACATCACATCGCGCACCATATGACGGCCAGTGAGCATGACACGTTCCTGTACATTACTAAAGGTCAGGTTCACGACGCGTTTGAAAAGATAAGCTCGTCCTGTTATTACAAATAGAGAAAAGTATTCATATAATGCAATGACAATAAGTATAAATTTATGATGAATTCAGACACTCTGGTGTAGTTTTCTCTACCTACCCGTAGCTCCAGTAAATCGAGTGCTGATCAATTGGCTCCGGTTGGTTAAATTCGTGTGACACTGTGCGCAATTAAACAATTTAATTCCTCCAAGGTGCTCCAGAAAGATGCGACCCATAGTTTAGAATTTTATCTAAAAACAGAATATAAAAGCTCAATTATACATCGTAAGCGTTTATGTGTATGTGCCCGTATGTTTACCTGATTTTTTTTGTATGTGTGTAAATGTTTATGATGAATTCCTTTGTTTGCTTCAAGCGTGCTTCATGAAGAAAGTGAATTGTTTAACTATTTGTATTATTTGCATTTTAAGCATTGCTTTATATCTTAGTGTAATGTCTATTTTTGTTTTTAATAATAACTTACTATTGTAGCTTATTCGCAAATTGATTAATTCAATTTTCAGTTGCGCTTGGTTTTGCGTTATTATGATTCCTTATGCACAAAACTTAAATTGCCACAATATTTTTCTTTAAATAGTGATTTGGAGCTTAAGAACTTGCAAGTTATAAGCAACGCCTGGCTAAAAAAAAATAAGACACACTTTTAAGCAATTCATAAAAAAAACAATGCTATCGATATCGATTTTTGATCAGAACAAAGTCGAATTTGTCTATACAGTCATTTATAAAATAGTTTAAATAATTAACAATATTGGTATATGAAACATATAAATAAATATTTATATAAATATATATGCTTTTGTTGATAGTGCTTTTTTTATGTTTGTTTTGCTAAGATATCGATAAATTTTCAAGCATATCGATTAGAAAATTATGGGTAACCGGCCACACTGATTTGGGTAACAGCTGTTTGCTACACGTGATTGCACCGTTGTTGTTGCTGCTGCCGCTGCCGCCGTTGCGTGTTAAGAAATTTAAGTCAAATCTAATTTTTTATAAAAAGTACAACTTTAAAATGTGCTTTATTGACTGATACTTAATACAAACACATCATTGAAACATCATTTAATAAAAATAATAATACTTTGGACATTTTGGACAACAATGAACGCGCAACGCCTTTAAAAACAGCCACATAGAAGTATAAACAAATTCTAAAATGCAATCCCTGCGCTATGGCTTCAAAACATTAAGCCGGCTGTGCCGCCCCAAAATTTGTTATCCTAGTCGGCGTAATGCAACTACTGATGTGGTGCTCAAAATTCGCGAGTGGCATACCAATGCATTCAGCAACAAATTCTTACTCTTAACCAACGTGGGCATATCGCTGTCGCTAAGCTCTTTGGGCGATGTCTTGGAACAGCAATTTGAGATTTACAATGGCGAAATCCAAGCATTCGACAGCACACGCACAAGCCACATGGCAACCTCCGGTGTTAGTGTTGGCATCATTTGCCATTACTGGTATCAGTTCTTGGATAAACATTTACCTGGTCGTAGCATGCGAACAGTGATGAAAAAGATTGTACTCGATCAGTTGATTTGCTCACCTGTCTACATAACTGCATTCTTTGTCACACTTGGCATACTAGAGCACAAGGACAGTCACGAGGTATGGGAGGAGATCAAAGAGAAAGCATGGAAGCTATACGCAGCTGAATGGACTGTCTGGCCGGTGGCACAATTTGTAAACTTTTACTGGATAGCGCCCAAATATCGTATATTTTATGACAATGTCATCAGTCTAGGCTACGATGTGTACACATCAAAAGTGAAACATAAAGCATCTGCCGCAACTATGGGTCATCAAATAGTGCATAAGTAGCAATAGTCGTACTCTAAATCTATGGGTTACCAAATACATAAGTAGTAATAATAATATTGTAAATATGTACAAACATACATACTATGTACTGTGTGCAAGAACCTATTGGTGTATTGCTAATTATTTTTATACTACATCTGTATTAACGAAACTCAGGCAGTGGCAATCCAGGGCAGTAACAATAAACAAAGCAACCAAATCTCACTTATATACATCATTTACTGTGTACTGTGTACATACTATTATGCAAGTAGAAACTTAAAAAGAAACGTAAAGTCAATCTTAAAAACTGGTCCGGTGTTGCAGCTTTTGCATTGAGTAATTGCCGACAAGTAATAAGATCAAGTGACGGTGATCGTTTCGCTCTGGCGTTATAAAGCTGCCACATTGCAAGTTGCAAGGCTGTAGCACGCAGTGGCGTAGTCAGCTCAAAACTCGAGCCATTTATGCAATATGCACTCGCAATGATAGACATGTACATATGTATTATGTGGGTACTACTAAGCCGCTGTTCAGTCAGGAACATACAAACTAAATATCAGTATTGGGATGTTATTATGGCAAATGCTATTTTCTACTGTTGGACTGGTTCGAGCAGCTAGAGCAGTCACCATGCTTGTGAAAGATTTTGGAGTTTGTTGAACTTCCGCCTTGCAGTACAATCAGCAGACAAAAAATAACGCATACCTATGTATGTAAGACTGCGAAAGTAGCAACTGGTGCAATATCCTTATTCGTATGGTTGCAATATGTGGATGGGGGAGACCTTATTACGAAAATTGTTTTTAATGCAAGACATCTTTGACTTCTATAATTTTAAAAGATATTGGCAGCTTGCAGTGTATAGTTTCAACAGCAACATAAAGTATACGCTTCAAACATTAAATAGATGGAAAAAGGAACACTTTAGCGGTTTGTTGTAAGTCAATGATGGGAACAGCAAAAAATAAAAACTTTTTTACCTCATATGGCTAGCATGGAAGATGATTGCAATCTTGGAACGCTACGAACCCCTGCGACTACTTAAGATTTTTGGTGAGTGTGAGGCAAATGTTCGGATAGGGTCCATTTATAAAAAAATGCTGAAGTGCTTGTCTTTGCAAACGATGTAGACATACATAGTTGGTCGTCCAGAGAGAGTAGGAGATGTACTGGTAAGTTTTTAATCTTGAAAATCTTTCTGACTAAAATATTGTTCCACTACATTGTTATGTTTGAAAAAAGACTGAATTTTAAGTTAGCATCGGATCCAGTGGCGAATCCACGGCGGAGGATCCCGGGTTGACAGTTTTTTGCGAGCTCTGATATATATACACTTCGAAGTGAAAACCCCCCCCAAGATCAAATCCTGGATCCTGCAACAGTTTTGCTAATCATTGTGCATCTTTTTCCAGGAAATCGATTTGAATTATATATAACACTGTTGTCATCACCATGTCGGGCGAAATCCAATGCTTCAATGCTGCTCCTTAGTCTCAGGAGTGTTGTGGTAACTCAAGATTGCGTTCACTGTTTAACTGGTCAAAATGTTTCTCTTTTTTAGAAGGCTAGTCAAAAATAAAAAAAAAGGGCTAATCTAGGAGAACTAAAACTACGGTTGCCTTGGCCCTAAAAAATGAGTTAGTAGGTCAAACAAAGACCGCTGTAGTCACTCGTGCCAATCGTTTCCTATTTGAGTCTCAGCAGGCCATTGAGAAGAGGAGCCCATTTTAACTTAATGTAGATGATCGTTAACAAAAGTGTGCCAGCCCACCTTTGGTATTAGACGGAGGCAACCTTCATCCCTGCGACATGCAAGTCATGAACCAGTTTAGACTAAAAGAAATTGCCCAAGTGGAATTTCGTCACGTGATGGCTATTTGTTTTCATGCCCATGTTATGAGGCGTTTTGGTTAACTCTTGACCAAGGTTTGTTTGCATTATTAAAATCGCTTTGCTGGGGGGGGCCATTGATATGAACTCATAGCCTCGTGTGCTGTCAAAGCAGTTCTAGAAATCAATTGGGAAAATTTTAAACCCGTGCGCATATATTTACATGTATTTGTATTTATAATTATAGCTATAGAATGACGCACGACCTAAGGCTAACAATGATAAGAAATCACGCCCAGAAATGCTCCTAGTAGCAACAGAGATGGGAAGCAGCAACACGCGATCGCTAAGGAACGCTAAGGCGTGCCGGCCACGCCCTCCCTATCTCTGTTTTGCCACTGATAAGAAAACTGGACTAGTTGCTAGCCGTAATTTCAACTGCAGGTGCTGCTCCGCTGCTACAAAAATAAATCAAAGCCCATCCAAAATAATAAACAACAAGGGAACTGATACGGCTGGACGACCCACACTCACACAAACCCAAGCTATAGTACATACATAGGTGTTCAGAGTTATCCATTAATGAATAAGCTATGACTGAATGACTGAAACTAAGAAATCTTATCTGCAGTTTGTTTGTCGGCCATTTGAAAGAGTGCTTAATTAGGTTTTAGAAACCGTCAGTCATCACCACTGACATTGATAATGAAAGGTTCCATCATAAATCCATAAACAATGAGATGAATGTGACAAAAAAAAAAAATGCGATGGCTGACTTGTATGTTTGGGGACTCTCAGCGTTTCCAAAACAAATCTGGCAAAGGGGCGCCAGATACTCGAAGACCAAAGTAGCAAGTAGCATGAAATTTGTTCAGCATACGCATAATGGCTGCCTCGTCGATTGGAACAAAGAGAAATACTTTTGCGGTGCTTGAGTAGGTGTGCTTGAGGTGCTGTCCAATCTAAACCTTGGACTTATATTTATCATATCTATGTGAACTCTATACAAGTCTGTGTTTGCCAGAAGAACCGAAGAAACAGGCATACTTCTTTCCCAATGGCTCACACGGACATTATGTATAGGTTAAAGCATGAGGCGAACCCGTTTTCCACATACGGACCACAGAAGATGCTAAACATCTGCCCTAGATTATCTGCTGAAGGGGAAGAGCTAAGCTTCGGCGTGGGGAGCACATTCGTAATCACTGGCTGGGTAGAAATCCTACTTAGCTCGCGAAGCAACTGGTCTGCTATAAGCAACAAGCGCAAGCAATTTAAATCACAGATGAGAGTCGAGATGTGGCCTTCATGCTTTCTTCCCTTCGAGAGGCATAGAGTAAGTGGTGGAAGGTTTAGTGAATGGTAACTCAATTTAAGTAACGTGTTGCACCAAACATAAAAAGTTAAATAATTTTTTTCTGTGGCGGCCATTTTAGGTTCTCGCCATGTTGAAAGTTTGAAATTCTAGACCCAGATTCGTGATCAGCGACCCCGAAAACCCATATTTGCATACCCAACTTGTGTTATAATACAAAAAAAAAAAATGGAACGGCCATCTTGGATTCGCCATTTTGAAATTGTGTAAAAGTATCTGCATATATATATGGCCCACACAGCTTACTTTTTGGGGATCCATAATTTTTGAATTGATCAACCATCAACCATCATAAATAAATGCTGGACAAACGTTTTTGATTCTCGAAGTGGAATGTTTTAATGTTTTAGTCCTGATTAGTTTTGCTTTCTATTCCGTAAACAAAAGAGACAGCCCTCGTAGTATATATACACACATAGAAGTAGCGGCAACAATTTTTTTTTTTTTTTAGTAATTCTATAAACATTAACCTTGACAGGCAGAGCTACACATATTCATATATGTATGTAGTAACCCAACTAGATGTCGCAGGGTAAAAATAAAACCCGGCAACAGCATAAAATAAAAAGCATTGCCAAAAATATTTGAAAATGTTGATTTCTTTTTTTGTTTCTTGATTTTTTCTCTTTTATTATTTATTTAACGTTTGCATTAATTTAAATTTATTTCACGTTCAATTTACCGAGTGACTGTCTTTGACTTTGCGAGCGTTGATTTGCTTGAATATGCTTATGTACAATGTTGTATATACTTATATATATACATATATATATGTGCTTATATAGTAGATAGGGAACACAGAGGCAGTAAATGGCATGGATTTTAAAACGGTCGCTAACCTGTTTTAAGGTATTTTTTTTTGTTTGGAAACCAAAGACTTAAGAAAACAAGATCTTTCGATTGCAGGTAGATGGAAAGGCAAAGCTTCGATTCTAACCAGAATTAATTAGTGATGTGCCAGAATTCGTTAACAAACGAATTTCAACCAACCGCTTATAATACAATTTTTTATTCTAAAATCAAACTGTAGTTGTGCCAGAAATATATTCAAAATTCTTTAAAAAATCTATTATTAACGAAACACAGTTTTCAAAAGAATTCAAATTGTGCATTAGCAAAATTACTCAATATAGCACAGCTAAACAAAAAATTGTAGACGTACCTAGTTTCTACGAATTTGAGTTTATTTTCAAGTTTTACCAACTGTCTCTTATCATTGTTTAAATCATGTTTCGATTGTGGTTATTGATGAACTTCTCTGAAACTAAGCAGCACAGAAACTAAAACTATTTCTGGAGATAGCTTTTCTTTGTAAAAAGATCATAATATCATAAAAAATTATGAATTCAAGGGTAAATTTGCACTTTTGCAAATTGGTGTATCTTGTTTTTTTTGTGTGTTAAGTTCCATAACACAAAAACAAGTTATCTGCACCTTATGTGCATATGTATATAAAAAATGCACATACCGAGGTTGGATTTTTATGTTTCCGAAATAAAGAACAAAAATTATCACCAAATCGAGTATCGAAAAACAAAGAGCAGGAGAAAAGAGACGTGATTGTATGCCAAATTAGGACGCATGAAATGGAGGCAAACAGCAAAGGAGCTGCTTTGCTTATCTGCTGGCATGTTCTCTAGTAAGATTGTACTTGGATTGCGCATGCGCGTGGTTTCAGCGATAAACCACAGATTCAACAAATGTTTTAGGCATATGGTAGATAAATTTAAACACGTTCCAATTGTAGCTTCAAAATATATATATGTACTATATAATATTAATAATATTTTTTTGGCTGATGCAATAGAAGGTAGGCCTGACAACAGCTTTATAGGAATAGTTTTGTTTTTTATTTTTTTCGTGTACATAAAATGCATGCATAGAGTATGTGATATACCAGGGTCTAAAGATTTCATCAGCTAGTTTACGGAAATTACCTCAGCCTTGAATGATAACGTCTGATTTGACGTCTGATTTGGTAATTTATTTAAAAGTGTAGGGTAGGTTAATTTAGTATATTTAGAGTATGTAAATTTTGGTAGCTCGAATTGATTAAGTAAATAATATATTCCAAACGAAAGCGATCATGCGTTGAAACGTTTTAAGTATTACCTGGTTAAAAAAAATGTCAAACAACACGTTGTAGCTTACCGATTTAAGTCTGTTTTCGAAACATAAAAGTCAGCCCTCGCATGCTCTGTACTTTGTAAGGCATACAGATACATACATATAACTAATGCGCGTATACTCAATACGCATCTGAAAGATACAATATACAAAGCTCGCGGATTGGCCAAATTTCAGGGCTCGTCATGTTTATGATTAAATGAATAGCAATAACAATAAAAACAACAAATAAAGAGACAGAGAGCAACAAAGTAGTAGAAGGCTCTTACTCTCACAACTCAGCTTGCTGCAGCAGTTGTTATTGTTGTTGTTGCTGTTACATATAAATTTATGCAAAAAGAGCGCATATCTATAAAGTAAATTTTTGCTAAAGTTAAAAGAGCGCGACACACGACACACGACACACGCGCCTGAAACAGCATTTAAGAGAGTAGCAGCGCCTGATCAAAGAGCGGCATTAAAGTATGCGCATGTATGCATGTGTGTACTCACGATATTATATATATAAACACTTAAATTGAACACTTGTATGCGCGTGTGTGTGTGTGTGTGTATGTATTTTAACAAACTATACATACATACGTATTCATGTATATACAGTATGTATATGTATTGCATACCATGTATCTTATGCGCTGATTGACTTTGCCAACTAGGCAGATTTTGCGCCCAATTTTCGTTTTTTTTTTTTTTTTTTTTGTTCCCTTTCTTTTATATGTACGATCTTGAGCAACAACAAAAACAGACCAGACAAGAACAAAAGTAAAAGTCGAGCAACATTTTTGCAAGCAGTATCTAAAGTATCTTCTTACCACACTTTGCCGGTTCTGCCTTACACACGTGTAGCTATTTTTGTTTATTCAGTTTTTTTTTGATTATTATGCGACATTAAGCATTTCCTTGGTCAGCTGGTGGATTTATTCCATTGTACATTCTATGCTTGCGTTTTTTTTTTTTGCGCGTTCGTCTAAAGTCGCGTGGCACATGCTTCATAAGACCATAAAAATAAAAATAAAAAAAAATGCCATAATAAAAGCAGCTTTTAAAAGGCCATCAAATGTGGGGGGCTCACACTTGTAGCCACATTGGCATATCAAAAACTGGAATTTACTTTTTTGCGTAAATTCTACTCCCGTACAAAACGTACCAAAGCTAATACGCCCACAACCTGGAGGCTCGTTCGATAGCTGCCTCGTCTTTCTTAAAAAGCCCCATTGAACAACTTTCTTCGAGAAATTTGGCTATGTCAATGTCAATATCGTCGTAAAGGCACAAAGATCTTTATGTTTTGGGCACGATGTGCGTTTTGTGAGCCGTTAAATTTGTCTCCCGAGAGTGGTCTCTACTTTTATATTGCCTGATCAGATTAATATTCGACGTTTCAGACAAGGCGATGGCTATCTCCTGCAGGCCGGAGTACATTTAAAATGGACAATTTTTTCATAAAAGCAACCTGATGTGAATATCATATCGTTCGTACCAAGAGAGATGTTACCACAACTGTTGCAGCTATTGAAAAAGAATCTGCCAGAGTGGATCTGGTGACAAAAGAGAGCAAGATGAATTATATGTTTTCTTAAAGCAGAAAGACACGGCGATCAGATGATCAGATCCGTCTGCCTTGGCAACACAGTCACAACCATCAACGACGCGTCAGCAAGGAGATCAGGCGGAGAATTACTCTTGTCAATCTTACTTTGGTCTCAGTAGGCAATTTTGAGAAGTGGAGACCACTCTAGACGATCGAAACTATCAATATCTTGATCTTTTCACGTTTGCGCATTTCCGCTCCAAGTTCAAAAAGGTGTTTTTTCCTCTAGTTAATCACCCACACAGTATTTTCCATCGACGCTATCAGTTTCCGCGAGGGATTAGGTGAGCTTTGTCAGAGTTTTGAGTGGACAAGGCTTCTAATGATCCTAAACTCCCATAATGCCAAATGTGGATTTTATAAGCTTGAAAATTTTCGTAGTAGATACCAACCTATACTGCTGGCCTTGAAAAATTGCATGACAAAGATCAATTGGAAAGATAAGCTGCGACTATTTTGAGTTGGAAGCGCCAGGCACATGCCACTGGATTGTACGTAAACAACATTTTTTCGCATTTTTTTATCTGCCATTTGCCATATTTTTGACAGTGAAAGCACAAGTGCAAGACCTTGAAAGGATTTCGAAAATAAATATTGAGAAAAAATAAAATGAAAACGAAACGAAAACTGCGCGTAAGCAAATAAATCAGCAGACGCCCACGATATGTGGCCCGCAGTAACAAGAAAAAAAAAAAAAAAAGAACCAGACATGCCACTAATATAAAACAAGAACAAGACAAACCCTAGTACTATTATAATAACATACTATGTATAACTATCGACATTATATTTTGTTAATGGCTCGTAAAAATTCCATTAGTGTCAGAAAATATCACGCGACAAATTAAAAGAAACCAAAAAAAAATTTCAATAGATAATAAAAAAGAGTACATACAACTAAGTTAAAAATGACTTGGCTTTTTTGTTAAAGCAATCCAAAGACAAACCAAAAGAAAAGAAAAGAAAAGTTAGTACCTTTATTATCAATTTGATAAATGATCTGCGTCATGCGCTGGTCATTGTCATCAGCAGCAGTTCCGGTCCTGATAAAACTTGCCTGCTTTATCGCTGATGAAGATCATGTGGCCAAAAGTAGCTTCGATCGCAACTTTCAATTTTTTATGTTTTATTAGAAGACTTTTTGGTTGTTTAAACTCAAATACAATAACTAGCTAAATATTCTGGGTATAATTGTTTGGCCATATTTACTTGTACACTCAGCGAAAACGTTGTTCCAAGTCAAGTTCAAAAACCAAAATTAAGTATATTCAATATTCAATATGTACATTTTATCTACAATCTTTATACGACTTGTTAAGTTTAAAAATTATTACAAAAGCAAATCAAGAATGTTAAGCTAGAACTAGAAGTGAAAGGGACAAAACATTAGTGAAAAAAAGACTTTTAAATAATCTTAAAACAAAGAGATATATTTTTGTAGGGCAAATCCCTTTTGATCCCGTGTATTAATTATGCGTATTCCGTATATTTCCAAATGCTAATTATCTGCATTAAAGGGTCTAGCTGGATAAGGCACTGAAAACTGCCCCAGCAAAAAAAAAATGTCGCAAAATTTTCAGTTTTTAAACTTAACGCGTTACGGCTTAACGTGTTTTTTATTTTTTTTTTAATTGAGACTAAACTACTGAATATTTTTGAACGAATTTTTTTTTGTAAATCTAAGTTGACAACAGGGATCTTTAAAACAAAATATTTCTTTAAAAAAAAAATTAAATTTTCTTATTTTTTTTTAAGTATAAGTTTGATATGATTATGAATCAAATCGATTTGGTGGAACAATGCTAAAAAAAATAAAAAAAAATTGTTTAATTTTTTTTTTTAAATGTATGAACAAAAATTTTTTTTTGTCAAAAGATGACAAATATTTAATAGAATATATACTTCTTGTTTTTTTTAATTTTTGTAAATGCATATAGCTATAAAAGCATTTTTTAAATTGCATTCAGCTTATTTCGTTTTATTGAAGTTTTAAAGCCGCTATACTAAATATAATTTTTCAAAGCAAATAGTTAAAGTCTTTTTGACTTACTCAAGAATAAAATTATTCCACTGGATATAAGCATGTCCATTGTAAAGACGATTTCCACACATATGTAATTGTTTTATGACTTTCATTTCAGACATTAGCTCCAAATATTTGGGAGAGATGCATGCATTTTTGTTATCGAATTGATAAGGCAACCAAGAATAATAGTAATATGTGCTGTCTAACTTCAGATATCGGGCAATCTATATTGAAATACTAAACAAAATTAATATCTTTTCCGTCGAAAATATGGTATGTGCAAAAAAATTACAGAAAGTTACTAATTAAAGGCGCAATTCGATTTAATTTATTTGAACCCATGGGAGCTTAAAATTTATTTATTTATTTAAATATTGTAACTTAGAATTAATTCTAGGGAACAAAAGTAGTTTTAAAGCCAGAGCAACATAGGCCTTCAGGCTGGGTGGTATATAAAATTAAGTAACATATGTTCTTTTTGTATCACATAGATTAAGTTATATATACATAATTTATTTTTTTTTTTTTTAGATTTGATTGATAAAATTTAATTTAGACATTAGATCTATAAAGTGGCTTATGTTTTTTTGGGAAGCGTCTGTAAGAAGTATATTTAAGGGCGGAATGTTGAAGGAGTTACAGATAGTTTGGATGTTTTGGCAGTTTTGGGTTAAATGTTCTATTGTAAGGTTGGGTAGATTGCATAAAGGACAGCTAGGTGGCGCAGTTTTATTGAAGATGTGTTCATTTGTGAGTTTTGTGTGTCCTAGTCGGAATCTTGTGTATTGTATTGCATGTCTCCTGTTTGTTGTGACTGGAATCCTGAGAGCTTTTCTAGTTGGGTTTATGAGTTTGTAATAGTGGGTGTATCCTAGCCAATGTTCTTCAAGCGCACGAGTGCATTCTGAGTTTACGAGCCTGTTTACATCTTTTTTGGTTATGGAATTGTGTAGTATTAGAGGGGCGAGTGTCGCTGCTTTTGCTGCTTTATCCGCTAGCTCGTTTCCGGAGATTCCCATGTGTCCAGGCTCATTATGGTTTATATTTTTTACAGCTTTTAGCGTTGAGAGTGAGTCAGTGCATATTACGTGTTTATGTTTTGTAGTTTTTGCAGCAAACTTTACGGCACTTAGTATAGCTTCGGCTTCCGCCGTAAAAATTGATGCGTAGTGTGGAGTTATAACTGACTTAATGATTTGATTTTCCTCCGTAACGACGCTGAAAGCTGTTGTGTGCTTTGTTTTTGAACCGTCTGTAAACAAAAAGTCCCAGTCGGCAAATTCCTCTTTAATACTATTAAAGACTGCGATGTATTTCTCTTTGGGCGTGTTTTCTTTATTAAACTGGGCAAGCTGCAGGTTAATTGATTGGGCTTTGATGAACCAAGGAGGTAGCTTTAATCTATATTTTGGCTTTGGTGAAATGATGATCCCAAGTTTTGCGGCTGTGTTTAAAATTAGTTGGAGAGTGGATGCAATTTTGGTTTTTCTTTTCCGTTTAAGGCGGTTTGTTAGTGCTGCGTACAGTGTGGATCCAAACGTGTTATTTAATCTTTGAATTTGACGGCCAATTGTCCATTCGAATCTAGTTTTTAAGTCTGGGAGTCCGGATTCACCAAGAAGATTATGGATAGGCGTAGTCCTAGCTTAAAAATTTATATTACTTAGGAGAAAATAAAAAATATTTTTCAAGTTCGCTAAAGTACATACTCTTGACATTATTTTAATCATTTCATAAGCATCTGAGCACTACCACCTATGTTATTTATGACTTTAAACGAGAATATCTCAAAAGCAGCTATCGGTTTAATTCTTTGCAGGCTTAAAAGTTCAAAGTTTCGAGTTTCACTTTCGTGAAAAAAGGAATTTTCATTTGGAAAAAAACATTTTTTTTGCGACTGGAAAAACAAAAATCGATTTTTTTTGGCAATTTGTCTTCCGCCAATTTCTTCAAAAACAGAATCAGCAAATTACCAAAAAAAATTTAGTTTCTTGATTGCAGATAAAGCAATGAAAAATTCAATAAAACCTCTTTAAATAATTAGAAAATAATTGTTTGTAAATATACTTTTTTTCGGTAAAATATAAGGAAATGTGACCTCTTAAGTTAAGCTTTTTTTTTAGCATATTTATTTGGATTTTTAGCTTATTTTGGGAACTTTTTTTCAAATCGAGCTTATTTTGCGTCCCAATTTCTAGCAACACTGTATAGAATTGATGTCAGAAGCTAACAACGCATAAATTAACTTAAAAAAACTCATCTCCAAATTTCAGATAAGTCTATAATATACCTAATCTTAATACCAGCCTGACCTTGTTACTCTGGCTACAAACGAACGTTGTAACTTAGAAATAATTATATCTTATAGTTATAATAAATAAAAAACCAAAAGAGTCGAAGGCCCCAATAGCTAGTGCTCGTAAAATTAATATTAAGTTTAGTATTAAATACTAGATATAATTTGTTAAAAAAAAAAAAAAAATTAATAAATAAAAATAAAATATTCAAAATATTAATTAGTTTAATTTTTTTCTGGATATATATATGTAGGTCTAACAAACATTGTAATTTAGAAATAATTATATCGTATAGTTGTAATAAATAAAAAAAAAGAGTCGAAGACCCCAATAGCTAGTGCTCGTTAAATTAATATTAAGTTTAGTATTAAATACTAGATATAATTTGTTAAAATAAAAAAAAAAATTAATAAATAAAAATAAAATATTCAAAATATTAATAAGTTTAATTTTTTTCGGGATATATATATGTAGGTCTAACAAACATTGTAATTTAGAAATAATTATATCGTATAGTTATAATAAATAAAAAAAAAGAGTCGAAGACCCCAGTGCTCGTAAAATTAATATTAAGTTTAGTATTAAATACTAGATATAATTTGTTAAAATAAAAAAAAAAATTAATAAATAAAAATAAAATATTCAAAATATTAATAAGTTTAATTTTTTTCGGGATATATATATGTAGGTCTAACAAACATTGTAATTTAGAAATAATTATATCGTATAGTTATAATAAATAAAAAAAAAGAGTCGAAGGCCCCAGTTTTCGTTAAATTAATATTAAGTTTAGTATTAAATACTAGATATAATTTGTTAAAATAAAAAAAAAATTAATAAATAAAAATAAAATATTCCAAATATTAATTAGTTTAATTTTTTTCTGGATATATATATCTAGGTATAACGAACATTGTAATTTAGAAATAATTATATCGTATAGTTATAATAAATAAAAAACAAGAGTCGAAGACCCCAGTGCTCGTTAAATTAATATTAAGTTTAGTATTAAATACTAGATATAATTTGTTAAAATAAAAAAAAAATAAAAAAAAAAATTAATAAATAAAAATAAAATATTCAAAATATTAATTAGTTTAATTTTTTTCTGGATATATATATGTAGGTCTAACAAACATTGTAATTTAGAAATAATTATATCGTATAGTTATAATAAATAAAAAAAAAGAGTCGAAGGCCCCAGTGCTCGTTAAATTAATATTAAGTTTAGTATTAAATACTAGATATAATTTGTTAAAATAAAAAAAAAAAATAAAAAAAAAAATTAATAAATAAAAATAAAATATTCAAAATATTAATTAGTTTAATTTTTTTCTGGATATATATATGTAGGTATAACGAACATTGTAATTTAGAAATAATTATATCGTATAGTTATAATAAATAAAAAAAAAGAGTCGAAGACCCCAGTGCTCGTTAAATTAATATTAAGTTTAGTATTAAATACTAGATATAATTTGTTAAAATAAAAAAAAAAATTAATAAATAAAAATAAAATATTCCAAATATTAATTAGTTTAATTTTTTTCTGGATATATATATGTAGGTATAACGAACATTGTAATTTAGAAATAATTATATTGTATAGTTATAATAAATAAAAAAAAAGAGTCGAAGGCCCCAGTGCTCGTTAAATTAATATTAAGTTTAGTATTAAATACTATATATAATTTGTATTAAATGTAAATATTATTTAGTTAAATTTTTTTTTTTTGCATATATATAGGTATATATTTCAACAGTGTAAAAGAATGCATAAATTTTTTATTGACATTTTTATTTTCATCAGCTTGTATATTAAAAAATATTTTTGAATTTGCAAAACTTGACATTTTGTTTACTCGCATCGAACAATGTTTCAATTAGGCTTGAACGAGATGTGAAATGTGATAAAAATTTGGTTGACAAGGATTTCTGGCACATCACTAAAAACATACTTTTGAAAGTTTTTAGCAAAGTAAGAATAAAACATGTTATTTTAATTAATATCTACTATATATCTGTTATATTTATTGCGTTGATATTAAAATTGTATTTATTTCTAATTTAATTAAAATAATGCAAGTTCAAAAGTAATAATCAATAATTTATTATTTTCTCTATTTGGTTCTTTTACAATTCATGTCCTACCTACCAGCTTACTGATCTTGCTTTAATTTCTCTCAGTGTATGCGTGTATTTGTTTTTGCATTGAGTCCGGAAATTTTTATCTCATGGTTTGCTTGAAGACACACTTTGCTATACAAATATATGTGTGGTCGAAATAAATAAAAATAAAAATTTATGACACACACACAGATACACCAGACACACGCAACACATACATACCTTTATATAGAGTATATATATATATTTTTATACACATATATGTATAGGGGGTGTGTGCGTTTGGCTTTTGCCGCATTTTTTAAATCTTGGCATCATGTTTTTTTTTTTAGGTTTTTTTTTCTTTATTTTTTAATATTAACAATTTGAACGTTTAACGCGCAGCTGACGTCAATGCGACAGAACGAACACAAAGACGAAAGTGCTCCCAATGCTCATGTTGTGGGAGAATAATACACGCACATATAAATATTTATTTAGCAGATACAAATACACGGTATTGTGTATCTAGTATATAGAGTATATGCGTATTAAGTGCGAAAGTAAATTCAATTTTTTCAATTTACCTATTAAATTGCAAATCAATTTATTTAAAATCTAACAAAAGAACTAGCTTTTTTCTTTCTTTAGGCAAAATGTACTTTACAAATTCATGGTTAAGTTTATAGCTCGTAGATCGAAAAAAATAAGAATCTTCGAGCAAAAGTTCACTTATATCAAAACAATTCGACAACTTTATATGCGTCTTGATGATATGCATGCAAAGCATCAAGTCAAAGGTTGGCCGAAAACCGAAAAGAGTTTAGATACTTTCATTAAATTTAAATCTGCAGGACGAATTGTGACGAATTTATAATATTTATATGCATCGTTAGGCTTTGAATTTCAAAGTTATGTAAATATAGATTAAAAACTGGAATATTTTTACTATTAATACATTTAAGGTTTTATGTTAAAAGCTGCGTTTCGGCAAGCTTTTTTCAATAAGTGGCCGTCTTATTATTAAAATACACTGATGCATTTTTGTGAGTTTTATGGGCCCCTAAATTCAAATCGAACTGATGCAAAACTATCACATAGGAGTATAGCATTTTGGTTTTGGTCGCTTATAAGTCACAAGTAGTTTAAGCGCCATATTCATGTATGCAAATCATTTTTAAACAACTTTTGTTGCTTATAGTTCTCAATTAGTTTAATCGATAAGTGCATTGTTATCCAGGCTTCCACAAGCAATATTTACACTTTCTTTTTGATTACTAACAGTTGTAAACGTATTTTGTATTTTTGTAATGGGTTTTTTTTCTTTAAATGAATTGCGCGTTAGAGTGGCTAAGCCAACTAAAGGCCATCTTAAATTAGTACCAAATGGTTAAAAGGGTAGTTCTAATTCTTAAAAGTTCTTATTTATAAAAGTTTGTTTTCATGGAAAAAAAATTAGGCTATCCTTATTGTATTTTGATTCATCAGCAGCTGCTGTTTAGTGCTTATTATCTTTCCATGTTGAGTCTTTGGAACTTCTTAATTTGTGCATGAGCAGAACAATTGTAACTGGTAAATCTTTGACAAACTGTTTGCCACTGAAAAGCGGGTAACCTGAGTTCGTTAGCTCATCAATCAAAAGTGGTTGGTAAATTCCCGGAAACCTATTTGAAATTCTGATGCAATAGTGCACTTGCCGGGTTGCATGGACTCGAACTAAAAAAAATCAGAATTGTCTACATTGGAACTTCCAAAGTGGTTGTACTAAAAGGATAAGAAAGTATGTGTTTTCTTGTTTAGGAGTCCCAACTAAGATGAGATTGAAAAAAAAAACATCATAATGGATGATGATCAATTTAAGAAGTACCATAAACATGGCTCTAATTTTTTAGTTTTCACTTGGCAGTCGCATCATCCGTTCTAATTTTGAAGATATTGTAGTCCGATGATGTTTTATAACAAAACAATTTGACAAATTGGTCGAATTCGGTATACTTAACTTTAATGATCCCTAAAATCTAGAAGAGACGCATTGTCCCTCAGGCCTGAGGTTTTCTAAAGAGCCCGCAAATCTAAAAATTTAGCAAACATTCAAATTCTTTGGCAGAAATACCCGTAGTAATCTCTCGTCGATACACGCTTCAATACTTATTAATAAGGCATAAAAAACTTACAGTATGTGGCATTAAAATATAAAACATAAATTTAAATATAAAAAAAAAATAATAAAATTAAAATTTTGGTTGTGTAGCTATTAAGTTACAAGTCGTTTTAATTTTTGTACCTTATAAGTCACAAGTAGTTTATGCGCAATGTTCATATATGGCCATCTTTTTTCAACAACTTTTGTTGCTTATAGTTCTCAATTAGTTTAATCGATAAGTGCATTGTTATCCAGGCTTCCACAAGCAATATTTACACTTTTTCTTTTTGATTACTAACAGTTGTAAACGTATTTTGTATTTTTGTAATGGGTTTTTTTTCTTTAAATGAATTGCGCGTTAGAGTGGCTAAGCCAACTAAAGGCCATCTTAAATTAGTACCAAATGGTTAAAAGGGTAGTTCTAATTCTAAAAAGTTCTTATTTATAAAAGTTTGTTTTCATGGGCAAAAAATTAAGCTATCCTCATTGTATTTTGATTCATCAGCAGCTGCCGTTTAGTGCTAAGAATTATCTTTCCATGTTGAGTTTTTGGAACTTCTTAATTTGTGCATGAGCAGAACAATTGTAACTGATAAATCTTTGACAAACTTTTTGCCACTGAAAAGCGGGTAACCTGAGTTCTTTAGCTCATCAATTATAAAAAATTCATGACGCCATCCTTGCATTTTTAGAATTAGGATTATTGAATTCTTTGATGTGCCTTTTACATTACATATTTATTTTTCCAACATATTCGAAGAAATATAAAATTGCTTGAAAATTTAAACTGGTAGTTGTGGAAAATCTGGTTCTAATTTGTCGAATTCCGAATGTGACATCCACTGTATATGTTTTATCCATGGAGGCGTCAAAATTCTCATCCGAAGCTAGTCGTTACTTATAAGTCGAAAGCAGTCAAAGCGATTTTTTGATATTAAACGCAGCTTTTATAAAAAGTATAATTTATTTTTGGTTACATTAGCTCTTATATACATATGTATATACTTATTTGTACTTTGTATATTTGTCTTTCGAAGTACAGGGCTGCCTTATGAGCCTGTCTCCCACTAGATTGATATGCAGATTATTGACTATCTACAACATCCTTGACCCACTACAGATACAGAGTAACACATTTTATAAACAATCAATGAAAATTCATCAAAATGCGTAATATAATTTGTAAAAGATGCTTAGGTACATACTTACATATATAACGCATACATTGACGAGTGCAGAGAGTGTGTTTGCATTGATAGCTAATTAGCAACTACGTCACAAACTTGTAATTAAAACTGAAATGATTTAAAGGAAAGTCTACTATACTTACATACCTATGTACGTACATATAAAAAAAGACAAAAAAAAAAGTTGGATTTCAAAATGTTAAGCGCGTGCGATCGCGATTGTGATCTCACCTTACTATCAAAACAACTTGATAAATTTCTTTTTACAATAATATTTACATAAATAATACTTAAGGAATAAAAACTAAAAACTAATAAAAACAATAACAAGCGCAGAGCAGCACAGCAAGAAAATATACTCTAGAGCTGAGTAATATATTTTCCAAGAAAACAAAACCGGGCGAAAAGAATACTTAGGATGGGGTGTCTGTTGCTCCGACCGCTCTGACCGCTCCGAACTGCACCGATTACGGATGACGCGTTTAGTTATCAAGGCGAGAAAAACAAAATGCTTGTAAAAATAACAATAATAACAATATCATCAAAAAAAAAACAAATTAAGTAAGAAGAAAAACTTTTACTTACGAATACCCGTTGTCTATATATACTAGTTATTATATAAGGCAATATTTTTTTAAAATCTTATTTATTATTATTGTAAACAAGCGGTGAGGCTACAATCGGAATATCCCGATTATATGCAATTTTTATTGAGATTTGGTTGGTTTTTGATGTCTCCTTCTCTACATTAAATTTATGGTATACCTTTGTACCTGACAGTACCGAATATAAAAATGCATAGAAATGGCAACGCCTATAAAAGAGTCAAGTGTATATTAGATTTGTGTAATGTGGCAAATTATAAGATCCCATATATTTAGTCTGACCTCGAGCATAGTTTTTTAAGGTAATTTTTCGATTTTTTTTGCAGCTTTTCGACGTCTAAGGTGGGTGATCTGAAACATAAAAAAAAATTTGTTCCTCTTCATCCATGGACCAAAAGCAAGTCAACCACGTAAGGGCTTTCTAAAATATAAATTTTAAAAAACATGGCGTAAATTTGAAGACAACATTTTTTTTTTCGTCCAAAAATATCATGAAATAAAAATGAGTTGTAAAATAAAAAGTTTTTATTATTTTGATAAAATCCTAAGTGGTTCGCTGAAAAATTATGTTATAAAGATTTTGTCAAAATTTCAAATTCAAAAAAAAAAATGGTTTCAATAAAAACGTGTTTAAAGGTTTTCTCCCTTAAGTTTCGATCAGTAAAAGCTCCTGCAAAAACTGATATGTTTTAAACATTCCTAGTAACTGATCATTGGGCACATAATATGGTAAAAATGGATAAAAATTGGGTCAAGCATAACACTGAGCTCTAGGACAGTGTGAACGCAGCATATGGCTGCTATGTGCACGCTCTAAGAACAAACGCAATTTATTACGCATTTTCTTACATAGTTTGAATCACGCATACGCCGCTTGGTACGCAGTAAATTGGATGATCCTCAACAACTAAAGTAACAATAACAAAAAAACAAATAAATATATTTACTTATGTATATTATATAAATGTGTATTAAAAGTGGGCCTGTTTCTGTCAGAGAACGCGCCCCCTAAAAAATACATATAGCGAGAATAGACGCACACACATACATACATTTTTCAAAATTATTTTGATGTTTTGATATAAATGTAAACGTGTATATATATGTGTATATATATATATTCATAGGTAAGCGTGTGTGCGTATGTGTGTATGTATATTGTTTATGCGTTCATTTACAACGTCCTTGATGACGTTTACTTAGTCTATATGAGTTCATTTATATGTATGTATGTCGTCGGTTCAGCGACTTTTGCGCTCAATTTACAACACAAGTGCAACATGTTGTTGTTGTTATTGTTGTTATTGCTATTGCTGTGGTCGTTGAGGTTTTTGTTGTTTTTCGGTTGCAAATATTGTTGATGTTGTTGTAAAACTTGGTTAGCGGCTGCACGCGCCTTCAATTGCATAATTTAATATGCCCATTGCACTTTTCATATAAATATACATACGAGTATATATAGCTATACATATTTATATACACACTAGCTATTCATGAAATTGTTTATTTGCTTTTTCATATGAAAAATACAATAACAACCATGACAATAACAACGACAATAAGTCTTATGAGGCATTCAAGTTTGAAAAAACCTTCCGATAAAACGTCAGAAATTTATTTTTTGTTTTGTTTTTCTTTTATTTTTTTGTTATTTTGTACTCTACGTTTGTTTACTGTCACTTACTTTCAACAATGTTAAATGGACTGCTTATGATATTTAAATTATTTTTATGCTTTTTTTTAATTTAATAATTTTATTATTTTTTGTTGAGAGTTTGTTGTTTTCATTTCATATTATATCAAGAAAATTTTCCTAAGAATATTTTTTATATAGTTAAGCTGAAATGTGTATCTTTTAAGAACTAAGTATAATAAATATATTTTAATTTTCCTAATTAACATTTTCTGCATAAATCATATCAATTTTCATTTTATATGAAAAATACAATAACAACCATGACAATAACAACGACAATAATCTTACGAAGCATTCAAGTTTGAAAAAACCTTCCGATAAAACGTCTGAGTTGTTTTTTCTTTTGTTTTTTTTGTTATTTTGTACTCTTTGCTTGTTTACTTTTTTTACTTATTTTCAAAAATTTTAAATGGATTCATTTATTTTTTGTCAAAGTGCAAGCCTTGAGAGTTTGTTGTTTTCATTTAATATTTTATCAAGAAAATTTTCCTAAAAATATTTTATATATAGTTAAGCTGAAATGTTTATCTTTTTAGAATTAAGTATAATAAATATATTTTAATTTTCCTATTTAACATTTTCTGCGTAAATCATATCGCTTAGGATATTCTTTACCCATTCCTTATGTTGAAAAAAAATTTATGTGTACATATTACCTTCAAATGTTTTTAATCAATCGGACCAGTGCACGAAAATAAGATACCTTGCAATTTTGAAAAACTAATAAGGTACTTATAATCAGCTATCCCAAAAGTATCTGAACAGCATAACAGGGGTTGCAATAATGTTTTGACAAAGAATCACCCATATGTATAGTATATATATATATATTTTTTCTCTATCCTTGGATATTAAGCAATTGATTTGATATAAATAATATTGTTTTTTTTTCAAAAATTTTATTTTACATCTAAAATCTGTCGAAAAGTTCTAGAACATGATGTCGCATTCTAAAGACCTAGTGCTATATGGTTATCATGCCTATGAATATAAAATGTTTTTTAAACAAGTTTACAGAATTTTTATTTTGCGTAAATTAGATTTTTGTGATTAATATTTGATTGTCTTCAACATTTTAAGTTTTGAATGGCATTAAAAGTTTGATATTAGACTAGATCGACAAAATTTTTGTTCAAATTTTGTGTCCCTAGCTGGTACCGGCCATTAGTCAAGATGGTCAAAAATTGATTTACTCATCTTGACCTTTCATCCAATTTTCAAAAAATATTATTTACACCACATATGGCCTACGAACTTTCTTCTACACATCAACCAGATTCAGTTACATAATTTTGCACAAAAGACTTTAAGAAAAAACTTTTGGGCTGTCTCAGAAAACTAACTAAGCTCTGTTTCAGAGATCAAATGCTTCAAGCCTTTTGAATCTTTTAAAATACGATGGTTCTAGATATTTTTGGTAACTTGGTGGCTTAAGAAGAGTATTTTATGCCAAGTACCTAAATACATATTATGTATCTTAAATCAAATTAATTACAGCGAATTATTTGCCCGGTTCAGTATGCTAGCTATCCTTCACATACTTAACTATGCTGAAGGTCACAAAACACTGACCCAGTAAGGAAGAGCGATATGAATCTACGTCACAGATACACACCAACACATGTACAGAAACAATCACATAGATACATATAGATTACATATGAATCGACACGCGATCGTGCTATAAAGTACATTGACATTGGAATTTACATACGCATAGTTCCAACACATGTATATATACAAATAGATACATATATGTATATAAAATATGCATATGTACATACACGTGTACGTAGATTACTAGACATCGTATGATAAGCCACAAAAATTAAGAATGTGTGTTTGCTATTTTATATATACTACATAGTAAGGTGTACATATGTATGACCGTTTAAGTATATACTATAAAGAGTAAAGTGTAAAATGTCGGTAGTGTGGAGTGTGGTAAGTGCGTGGAACTTGGTTCTTAAGAGATTAATGTGAGTGCTCTTAAGATGAAGCATATTGAGCACAGTACTAGTTACTAGTTAAGCGTTCATGCATGTCTTAGCCATACGCCAAAAGAATTTCAAAATTTGGATCAGCGGGCCATCGTTTTAATACTCTTTATTCATCGACAGAAGGAAGCATTTCCGATTTAAGGAACCCTATATACTATATTGTCTACTAGAATAAATAAAATCTCTGTCTATGCCCAGCTCAGCTAATGGGCGCCGAATTGAGATTTCAGGTTCGTCTTTGATACTGGCAGTTGCACAGTGCACCAATCTCTGTCTAATTAGAGGCTTATGGTCCAAAAGTACGCAGAAACGAAACAAATTTTGTTATTCAGAAAAAAGGTTATCCAACAGTCAAGCAACGTCTCGACTGTATCATATCATTTTGTTCTCAGTTTTGCATTCGTACGGATAGGATATTTCAACTTGCAAAATACAGTTGGCATTAGTTAAAAGTAAATATATTTGGATATACAAAACATTAATATATGTATATACATTGGCCTGGCTGTTCTGGCCAGCATCATCCTGTTCTCCAGCAATTACCAATCTAAACGAGTTGTGCGTAGAATTAATTTAAAACTGAAGGAATTTTGACGCCTCCATGGAAAAAACATAGGCAGTGGATGTCACAAATTTGAACCAGATTTTCCACAACTACCAGTTTTAATTTTCAAGTAATTTTATATTTCTTGAAATATGTTTGTAAAAATAAATATGTAATGTTAAAGGCACATCAAAGAATTCAATAATCCTAATTCTAAAAATCCAAGGATGGTGTCATGAATTTTTTTTAAGTGATGAGCTAACGCACTCATAAACATTTTTCTCAGGTTACCCGCTTTTCAGTTGCAAAAAGTTTGTCAAAGATTTATCAGTTACAATTGTTCTGCTCATGCACAAATTAAGAAGTTCCAAAAACTCAACATGGAAAGATAATTCTTAGCACTAAACGGCAGCTGCTGATGAATCAAAATACAATGAGGATAGCCTAATTTTTTTATCCATGAAAACAAACTTTTATAAATAAGAACTTTTTAGAATTAGAACTACCCTTTTAACCATTTGGTACTAATTTAAGATGGCCTTTAGTTGGCTTAGCCACTCTAACGCGCAATTCATTTAAAGAAAAAAAACCCATTACAAAAATACAAAATACGTTTACAACTGTTAGTAATCAAAAAGAAAAAGTGTAAATATTGCTTGTGGAAGCCTGGATAACAATGCACTTATCGATTAAACTAATTGAGAACTATAAGCAACAAAAGTTGTTAAAAAAGGATGGGCATATATGAACATTGCGCATAAACTACTTGTGACTTATAAGGTACAAAAATTAAAACGACTTGTAACTTAATAGCTACACAACCAAAATTTTAATTTTATTATTTTTTTATATTTAAATTTATGTTTTATATTTTAATGCCACATACTGTAAGTTTTTTATGCCTTATTAAAAAGTATTGAAGCGTGTATCGACGAGAGATTACTACGGGTATTTCTGCCAAAGAATTTGAATGTTTGCTAAATTTTTAGATTTGCGGGCTCTTTAGAAAACCTCAGGCCTGAGGGACAATGCGTCTCTTCTAGATTTTAGGGATCATTAAAGTTAAGTATACCGAATTCGACCAATTTGTCAAATTGTTTTGTTATAAAACATCATCGGACTACAATATCTTCAAAATTAGAACGGATGATGCGACTGCCAAGTGAAAACTAAAAAATTAGAGCCATGTTTATGGTACTTCTTAAATTGATCATCATCCATTATGATGTTTTTTTTTTCAATCTCATCTTAGTTGGGACTCCTAAACAAGAAAACACATACTTTCTTATCCTTTTAGTACAACCACTTTGGAAGTTCCAATGTAGACAATTCTGATTTTTTTTAGTTCGAGTCCATGCAACCCGGCAAGTGCACTATTGCATCAGAATTTCAAATAGGTTTCCACTTTTGATTGATGAGCTAACGAACTCAGGTTACCCGCTTTTCAGTTGCAAAAAGTTTGTCAAAGATTTACCAGTTACAATTGTTCTGCTCATGCACAAATTAAGAAGTTCCAAAGACTCAACATGGAAAGATAATTCTTAGCACTAAACAGCAGCTGCTGATGAATCAAAATACAATGAGGATAGCCTAATTTTTTTATCCATGAAAACAAACTTTTATAAATAAGAACTTTTTAGAATTAGAACTACCCTTTTAACCATTTGGTACTAATTTAAGATGGCCTTTAGTTGGCTTAGCCACTCTAACGCGCAATTCATTTAAAGAAAAAAAACCCATTACAAAAATACAAAATACGTTTACAACTGTTAGTAATCAAAAAGAAAGTGTAAATATTGCTTGTGGAAGCCTGGATAACAATGCATTTATCGTTTAAACTAATTGAGAATTATAAGCAACAAAAGTTGTTAAAAAAGGATGGGCATATATGAACATTGCGCATAAACTACTTGTGACTTATAAGGTACAAAAATTAAAACGACTTGTAACTTAATAGCTACACAACCAAAATTTAAATTTTATTATTTTTTTTTTATATTTAAATTTATGTTTTATATTTTAATGCCACATACTGTAAGTTTTTTATGCCTTATTAATAAGTATTGAAGCGTGTATCGACGAGAGTTTACTACGGGTATTTTTGCCAAAGAATTTGAATGTTTACTAAATTTTTAGATTTGCGGGCTCTTTAGAAAACCTCAGGCCTGAGGGACAACGCGTCTCTTCTAGATTTTAGGGATCATTAAAGTTAAGTATACCGAATTCGACCAATTTGTCAAATTGTTTTGTTATAAAACATCATCGGACTACAATATCTTCAAAAGTAGAACGGAGGATGTGACTGCCAAGTGAAAAACTAAAAAATTAGAGCCATGTTTATGGTACTTCTTAAATTGATCATCATCCATTATGATGTTTTTTTTCAATCTCATCTTAGTTGGGACTCCTTAACAAGAAAACACATACTTTCTTATCCTTTTAGTACAACCACTTTGGAAGTTCCAATGTAGACAATTCTGATTTTTTTTAGTTCGAGTCCATGCAACCCGGCAAGTGCACTATTGCATCAGAATTTCAAATAGGTTTCCGGGAATTTACCAACCACTTTTGATTGATGAGCTAACGAACTCAGGTTACCCGCTTTTCAGTGGCAAAATGTTTGTCAAAGATTTACCAGTTACAATCGTTCTGCTCATGCACAAATTAAGAAGTTCCAAAGACTCAACATGGAAAGATAATTCTTAGCACTAAACAGCAGCTGCTGATGAATCAAAATACAATGAGGATAGCTTAATTTTTTGCCCATGAAAACAAACTTTTACAAATAAGAACTTTTTAGAATTAGAACTACCCTTTTAACCATTTGGTACTAATTTAAGATGGCCTTTAGTTGGCTTAGCCACTCTAACGCGCAATTCATTTAAAGAAAAAAAACCCATTACAAAAATACAAAATACGTTTACAACTGTTAGTAATCAAAAAGAAAAAGTGTAAATATTGCTTGTGGAAGCCTGGATAACAATGCACTTATCGATTAAACTAATTGAGAACTATAAGCAACAAAAGTTGTTAAAAAAGGATGGGCATATATGAACATTGCGCATAAACTACTTGTGACTTATAAGGTACAAAAATTAAAACGACTTGTAACTTAATAGCTACACAACCAAAATTTTAATTTTATTATTTTTTTTTTATATTTAAATTTATGTTTTATATTTTAATGCCACATACTGTAAGTTTTTTATGCCTTATTAATAAGTATTGAAGCGTGTATCGACGAGAGATTACTACGGGTATTTCTGCCAAAGAATTTGAATGTTTGCTAAATTTTTAGATTTGCGGGCTCTTTAGAAAACCTCAGGCCTGAGGGACAATGCGTCTCTTCTAGATTTTAGGGATCATTAAAGTTAAGTATACCGAATTCGACCAATTTGTCAAATTGTTTTGTTATAAAACATCATCGGACTACAGTATCTTCAAAAGTAGAAGGGAGGATGTGACTGCCAACTGAAAAACTAAAAAATTAGAGCCATGTTTATGGTACTTCTTAAATTGATCATCATCCATTATGATGTTTTTTTTTCAATCTCATCTTAGTTGGGACTCCTAAACAAGAAAACACATACTTTCTTATCCTTTTAGTACAACCACTTTGGAAGTTCCAATGTAGACAATTCTGATTTTTTTTAGTTCGAGTCCATGCAACCCGGCAAGTGCGCTATTGCATCAGAATTTCAAATAGGTTTCCGGGAATTTACCAACCACTTTTGATTGATGAGCTAACGAACTCAGGTTACCCGCTTTTCAGTGGCAAACAGATTGTCAAAGATTTACTTACCAGTTACAATTGTTCTGCTCATGCACAAATTAAGAAGTTCCAAAGACTCAACATGGAAAGATAATTCTTAGCACTAAACAGCAGCTGCTGATGAATCAAAATACAATGAGGATAGCTTAATTTTTTGCCCATGAAAACAAACTTTTATAAATAAGAACTTTTTAGAATTAGAACTACCCTTTTAACCATTTGGTACTAATTTAAGATGGCCTTTAGTTGGCTTAGCCACTCTAACGCGCAATTCATTTAAAGAAAAAAAAACCCATTACAAAAATACAAAATACGTTTACAACTGTTAGTAATCAAAAAGAAAGTGTAAGTATTGCTTGTGGAAGCCTGGATAACAATGCATTTATCGTTTAAACTAATTGAGAATTATAAGCAACAAAAGTTGTTAAAAAAGGATGGGCATATATGAACATTGCGCATAAACTACTTGTGACTTATAAGGTACAAAAATTAAAACGACTTGTAACTTAATAGCTACACAACCAAAATTTAAATTTTATTATTTTTTTTTTATATTTAAATTTATGTTTTATATTTTAATGCCACATACTGTAAGTTTTTTATGCCTTATTAATAAATATTGAAGCGTGTATCGACGAGAGATTACTACGGGTATTTCTGCCAAAGAATTTGAATGTTTGCTAAATTTTTAGATTTGCGGGCTCTTTAGAAAACCTCAGGCCTGAGGGACAATGCGTCTCTTCTAGATTTTAGGGATCATTAAAGTTAAGTATACCGAATTCGACCAATTTGTCAAATTGTTTTGTTATAAAACATCATCGGACTACAATATCTTCAAAAGTAGAAGGGAGGATGTGACTGCCAACTGAAAAACTAAAAAATTAGAGCCATGTTTATGGTACTTCTTAAATTGATCATCATCCATTATGATGTTTTTTTTTCAATCTCATCTTAGTTGGGACTCCTAAACAAGAAAACACATACTTTCTTATCCTTTTAGTACAACCACTTTGGAAGTTCCAATGTAGACAATTCTGATTTTTTTAGTTCGAGTCCATGCAACCCGGCAAGTGCGCTATTGCATCAGAATTTCAAATAGGTTTCCGGGAATTTACCAACCACTTTTGATTGACTGGTCAATGCTTGAAAATCTTT
This sequence comes from Chymomyza fuscimana, assembly GCA_949987675.1. Taxonomy (NCBI): domain Eukaryota; kingdom Metazoa; phylum Arthropoda; class Insecta; order Diptera; family Drosophilidae; genus Chymomyza; species Chymomyza fuscimana. The sequence continues at coordinate 64,778,090 of OX465090.1, read as the reverse complement.
TCTTCGGGACTACAAATATGTTTACAACACACACACACACACACACACACACACATAAAAAAGCACACTTTGTTATCAATTTGCAGCATGTTGGGAGAACTACATGGGAAAAAGTAAATATTAAATTGTTTCCCGTCATGTTGCTCGGTTGTAACTCATATAAATAATAAAAGAAAAAAAAACAAATTCCCTATTTAATACGATAAAAAAAAGACAAGCGTATGCAACGTTGTGTGCGTGTGCCTCCGTGTTTACATATGTATGTATTTATTTCCGTGCATCTCAAGGCAGGTAGAACTAAAAAAATATAGTAAAAAAAAACTCAACACGTGTGCGTCAGAGGCATTAGATTTTCCGCAAATGCCTTTGACATATGGCACATATACATATTTATATACATATGTATGTGACACACATACGGACAACTTATATGCCAGTGGCGTAGAAAGGAGTGGCCTAGGGGATCAATCTAGTCTAACAAAATTTAACTCAAACTAGTACGTATCGCAGGGTTTGCCAAAAGTAGGAATCGGTATCGGTATCAACAATATTCATTAAACATTTATGAAAAATGTTTGATTTGAAAATAAATAATATAAATCTTATTAATGTGTCATAAAAATTAGATAGACTTTTGCATTACTTCAATTTGAAGGCGATAGGTTTTAGTTATTTTGAAATTTCGTCATTGGGAATATATTTTCTGGAAATTGCGAGATCAAAAAAATCGCTAAAAAAAATTCAATATTTTGGAGCTTTTTTATGTTCCTGCTCTTCTTCTATAAAAACCAATGAGGAAAAGAAAACTTTACCAACAAAATGTCATGAGAATCCCCTTTTTTTAAGGCTTTTTAAGCCGCTGTAGTTTATAATACACATTATTTTTTAAGTTGAGCAAGTTGATTAAGATTGCACCTAATAAAATGCAAACGCAGTACAAACATCCTTGCCTTTTACAAATAGATCATTAAGTTAAAATATTATAATACTTACTAAAAATATAATTAAAAAATAAATCATATTTTCTGTTGTAAACAACAAAAATTGCCAAATGGAAAAACACTTAGAAATTGCTAAAAAAAAAATCCAAACTCTATGAATAATATCGCAACGCAATAAGTCAAATAGAAAAACAAAATTTTAGCACAAATTAATTGCGTGACATTGCTTTTTGGTGCAGACAAAAATCATGTAGAGATGTCTAATTTTGAAGCTCGCCTACAAACTTTCGCATACTCTTTTTCATCTGAACGATTTTTTTTTCCTCACATTGTTTCTTTATTAAAGTTCTTTCGCCTCTCAAACTTTTTAAGACTGTGCAAAATCAGTGTGTAATCTCACCTAGACCATAGGTCTAGACAGGTTCACCCATCTGATTCTGGTCTCCTGCAGATGAATTTCGTAGCGTTACATTTGACATTGAAATAATAAATTCTTCGCTTTAACACATTACACCCCCATGCACGAAGAACGTATTACCTAATACAAAACTTACAGGAGTTCCCCCCATCAGGCACTTTCTCGCTTGGCCTTACAGCATCGTCCTGGTACGCTTGTAAGTCCTTTATACTCATAGGGACTTGAGTATACGTCTTAATATGACTACTAATTGAAATATAAAGGTAAAGTACTCATAGGAAGTGTATCAAAAAGAACAAACACAAAACACAAACAAAAAGGGTAAACAACATGAAGACTACCTTAGCGTTAAACGTACTGCTGACATTCAGCTTCAGAACCAATGCGGCGTCCCAATTGTACAATAGATACATATGTAGATAGTTGGTAGGCATGATGTATATACATTATAAATTAGTATATATGTATATTGTATCGCGTTAAGTAACGCACAAGTGCGCCCACTTCCTCTTACTCCTTGCCCCTTTCCAAGAATAAGAGATGAAATGGGGCCTGACGTATGTATGGGTGGTATGATGCCAAGCGATTGTTGACGTTTGCCGGCTTCTCTTAACACCTGAACCTCTTAGCAAATTTCTCTTAAAAAAAAGTTACGCTCTCGCACCGGCGGTGACGCTTAGCGGTAAACGCATGCGCTCTGCAGTCGTCAACATTGCTGTTATTGCGCTCGCCGCCTGCTATACATAACGGAAGCACGGCGGCAGTAGCTCAGTTCTTGCAAAGACTTTGTGCTGTTAAGACGCATTTTAAGAGCTTGGGAGAAACGACGCAAAACCCAATCAAAAACTGCTTAAAAGCGAAATCAATTTGTTGTACCTGAGAAAACAAGTGCATAATTTTTTTTTTATACAATATACAAATAAAATATACACAAAACAGTGACAAAAATAAATACCGCTGGAAAACAAAGCGCACAACAAAAGAAGATTTAATTAAATTAATTTAAAATAAAAATAAAGAAACAAAAATACGCACTTTAAACCAAAACGCGCAAAGTTTTTGTCGTTTTTTCTTTTGTTTTTGCATTTTACATTGTGCATTGAGTTGTATTAGTGAACTTTTTTTTTGCCACCTACGGAAGGTTTTTTTTTTTTGGTGGAGCCCGCAATTTTCGATACATTGTTTCCATCATGAATACCAAAATGGCAATAAATGCAAAGGTTTGTACTTTTTAAATTGATTGTAAAAGTTAATACATGTACATGCAAGTCTGCGCCAGAAATATCTAGATAGTTTTGTTGAGTGTCGCTGTTAAAGTACTTTTTTTTTTTTTTGCCAAACGATGGATCCCGACAAGCCACTAATGATACTTGTATCTCAGACTACTAACTAACGTTAGCAGCTCTGTCGATCCGTATTCGATAAGCTAAATGTGAAAATCGAAACATTGCAAAGTATGTACTCTTCTTGGCAAATATTGTACAAAAACATATGTTATCAGAAACTGTCACTTTTCCCATTGATAAGCGCATGATTAACAATTGTTTCAATATTTGCAGTCAGTCAGTCAGTCAAAGAACCCGAAACAAAAACAAATATTATAATATACAAAAACAAAAATTGCGCGTGCTATGATTTTGCATAAATTTTATTTCTTTCTGCTTGCTCAGCATCTTCATAAAGGCGTCGTTGTATTTTTTTTGTTTTTTTTTTTTTGTTTTTACAACTATCAGATTTTTATATAATTTAATTTAATTACCTAGCAACAACTTGCTTTAAAATAATTAAATAAAAAACTCAAAACTGATATTACCGTTTGGACAAATGCCTTGTTGAACTTTATAGCTATAGCTAAAAAAAAAACAAAAAAAAAAATAAGAATTTGAAATATATAAGTACACGTTAAAAAAATCACATAAAAAAAAACAATTTTCAAACATACGTTTGATCTCAAATATCCGAATCATTGTCAATATCAAAACGATTTCCAAAAGAAATTACTACCATTTTGAAAATTCTATTAGTATATATTTTTTTTTTAAATATTCTCCATGCCGAAAAAGTTTTGTTGTCCCATAATAATAATCCACGGGGGGTTTTCGGGTCCGGCAGCAACAATTCGCAAGCTCCAAAACAAAATTCGGGCAGCCATTGGATCCGTTTTACCTGTATCGGCCATTTGGGCAATATTAGTTTTTTCATACATAAATGAGTAGTTTCAAATTTTGTTCGAAAATATACGAATAACAAAGAAACCTACAGATGGCCCACCCTATAAAAACTGTTTGTATACGTTTCGAAGTGAAAAGCCCCCTAAGACCAAATTCTGTATCCGCGCCTGACTAAATGGCACAAAAAGTAACTTATTTTACTTTCTCTGTGATGATCCAATTTTTTCCGAGTTATAAAAGGCTTCTTTGGCTTCGGTTTTCATAGGTTAGAGGTTGCGCATGCGCGTGGGTGCAGGGATATCAAGTAGTACAAATATGCCAAGTACTACATACATATGTATACAAGTACATACATATGTTTAAGACAATTGGTAGACAAATTTGAACACGGCTCAAGTGTAGTATATGGTATACCATAATATTATGTGCTTGAACTAGTTTTTACTTTGTTTTTTGTTTTTTTTTTTTTGTGTTTTCGGCTGATGCAATGAAAACAAGGCCTGACAACAGTTTTGATTCTTCATCTACATAATTTTGTTGCGCGCGGAAAATTTTTGTTTTTGTTTCGTACACAAAATATATGTAGTATGAACACACCAGGCTTAAAGATTTCATCAGCTAGTTTACGGAAATTACCTCAGACTAAAATGATAAGCCTTGATTTGACGTTTGATTTGGTAATTTATTTGAAAGTATAGGAATTTAGTTTATTTAAACTGTGAACTACAGCAATTTGGGTAGTTTGAATAAAATCAATAATGCAAAAGTGCAAGTGATTATAATAAAAAAAAATAAATATATATATACTAACGAAATGCGAAAGTTTTGACAGACTGTTTTCAAAAAATTGCTCAAGACTTGACTAAAAAAGAATACCCTGTAAAATACTGCAAAAATTTAATAAGACTGTCAAGTATTAGTATTAGATTAAATCGGAAATTCCGAGCTCTGCGGAACTATAAGTTACAACGTATTAACCAACTATAATGATATGCTAATGTTATGTCTTAGTTCCGAGGTTATTTGAAATTTGTTTTTGAGTACATGCTAATTTTGCGTACTTGGGGAATCTTCTTTTAGAGCTTGTACCATATATATATATATACAGTTCTTCAGACCACTTACATATAAAGCAGTACTTAGCATTTCTAATACATACAATAGGTTTAGAGGCCTAGTGTACAAGCCTTGTACCATATTTAGTATAAATAAAAGTGTTGCGGGGCTTGGGTCTTCGGTTGTTGAACGTCTGGCACCTAGTCGAATGCAAATGCCGGGCATATGATAAGGTCGCAGTACTGCCGAATTCGCTAACGTTGTCTGTATAAATTTTGTATTTCGGCATTAATTACTATAATTAGCATAATGACGAGAACTTTCTCTCAACTTCGACATCTTCTTCTGCTTTACAGGATATCATTCGCAATCAGCATAGACTTATTCGATTTATCGAGCAATCGATACGTTTGTGCAGCAATCAATCGTTGAAGGCTGCAAAACAACAACAGCAACCGTTGCAGAAATCATCTACAGACTTTGAGATAACCACATCGGTCAATACACAGTACACACATGCGCCAGAGCCCATCAAGCATGACAAGGATATTGGCACTATGTTCAAGGCGTCACAGATGACAGTACGTTTGGCAACGCCGCAACAGCTGCAACCCAAACCGGACAATGATGAGGAACTTGGCTTTGGCAAGCTGTTTACAGATCACATGCTCAAGATCTATTATCATAAAAGTTTGGGTGGCTGGCAAAAGCCAGAGATTACGCCGCTTGAGAACTTGGTTATGCATCCAGCTGCCAAAGTTTTGCACTATGCAGTTGAGCTGTTCGAGGGCATGAAGGCTTATCGCGGCATCGATGGCAAGATACGCATCTTTCGTCCAGATATGAACATGCACCGCATGAACTTGGCTGCCAAGCGTTCCGGTTTGCCTACTTTTGAGGGTAAAGAGTTTGTATCATGCTTGTCGCGCCTCTTGTCCATTGACTCTGAATGGGTGCCACATAAAGATGCAGCCAGCTTGTACATACGACCCACACTGATAGGCATTGATGTAAGTTATCAATCTAATATGCTGGACACACCAACTAACTGCTATTATTCTATACAATAGCCTACTTTAGGTGTTGCTTCCTCCGACTCAGCGCTATTATACACCATACTCAGCCCTGTGGGCAGCTACTTTAAGGCTGATGGCAGCGGTGCTGTCTCTTTGCTGGCAGATCCCGCCTACACGCGTGCCTGGCCAGGCGGCGTGGGCAATCGCAAAATGGGTTCCAACTATGCACCTACCATTAATGTACAAAAGGAAGCCGCAGCACGTGGTCTACAGCAGGTCTTGTGGCTATACGGCGAGGATCATCAGCTAACCGAAGTAGGCACTATGAACATCTTCATGTTCTATGTGAACGATCAAGGAGGTAAATTCAAAAATTATTTTTATTCGACTTTTTGAAACAATCAAATTAAATTTCAAAATAAAAATTGCAGAACAAGAACTTATTACGCCGCCTTTGAATGGTCTGATACTGCCGGGCATTACACGAGATTCCATTTTGGCTATGGCACGCCAGTGGGGCAAGTTTAAGGTGCGCGAGGGTGTCTTTACCATGCCTATGATTTGCGAGCTACTGAACCAGGGACGCGTAAGTTTTTATAATATGGAAAAAATTATTTTCACATACTAAAAGTGTTGAAAACTTTGCAGTTGCTGGAACTCTTTGGCACAGGCACAGCCTGCGTGGTCAGTCCGGTTAATCGCATCAATTACATGGGACAAGATCTATATATACCCACCATGGAGCAAGAGAAGCCAGTGCATGAGCTTATACGCGAGACTCTCACCGACATACAGTATGGCAAATTGAATCATCCCTGGGGCATAGTGATCGACTAAAGAGCTCTCAAGCTCAAGTATCCTAGTTGCTCCCAACCTTTGGGGCAATACAGTTGTGTATTAGTAGGCTATAGCTCAAAGTTAGTGGGTTGCCAATGTGCTCGAATTTGTGTTTGTTGCATTTAAAAAAATTTTATCAAAAGATAGCTTGAGTTACAATTTACCTATACCATAAATATACGTAACTAATATATATGTAATTATATAGTATGTATATACATGCTTAGTGAAGGATCCTGGCTACCTATGCATATAGTATACATAAGTTTAGTCCACAAAACTATTCGTACCTGTACCGGACTTCGAGAAAGTTACTTGTTAAAATATCGGCATCGAAATCCGGAACAGACATGAATGTGCGTGTAAATGTCTAGCAATCCTATTTGTATTTATTATTATTTATAATTATTATTGTGTGTTTTTTTTTTTCTCTCTGTACATATGTAGCTCAAAAATGCACATAAAAAATTGTTTCAAAATTTTTACCATCAAAAGTGAAAGCTCGCAGAAATTATTTAATTATTTAATTTCATATTGCACCATAACTCTCTCAATCTCTAATTCTCTCTCTAAAGTTCAAACGTATTTTTTTAAAGTATCAAGTTTGAAACACGTACCGGAGGCAAATGCATTTATTAGTCTGTAAGAAAAAATAAAAAAAGAAATTGTCGCCATTTATATATTGTGCAAGCCGCGAATATTTTTAAAGACAAACTATCTTAAATATTTGAAGGTTAAAGCTGTGACTAAATTAGAGAATAGCAAAAATAGTGACCTATGTATATTTACTTACTATTATTTTTATTTTTATGATACGAATTCGTCAAGAATAAAAAGAAAACGCCAATAGGCGCAAGAACAAAGTTAAAAAGTTGTTTTTATCTTCTATTTGGGTTTTGTGAAAAATTTTTTATACATTTTTTTATTCCTTGATAGATTGGAGACAACGTATCGCTCCTATTCGAAACATAGGGCGCGAATTTCCGTGTTATGTGTGGGTTTGATTTACGGCTGGGTCACTGGCCCAACGCATTAACGCTCCATTGTCAATTGACCTCAAGTTGCAGAAACCTCATTATGGGAGTCATCAGCAACTTGATTTTTACTTTGCCAAATGAACTTTTAACCTAATCCTTGCACATTTTACTATCATCTACATAATTGGAAAAATTTCAATTCATTAACATGAAAAATGATGGCAGGACTTAGCTATCATTGTATATAAAAAAAAATCTTGTAATACCCTCCTCGCCACTTGAGTCTGTTTTATAATGCCCACTGCTCCCAAAGTACTATGCGGTAGCTAAATATTTAATTCTTTTTATACCCTGTACCTTACCTATATTACCTAAGTTACCTAAAGTATGATCAGGGTGAATAGAAGAGTCGATATACCTATGTCCGTCTGACTGTCTGTCTGTCCGTCCGTATGAACGCCTAGATCTCAGAGATGGTAAGAGCTAGAGAAACCAAACTTTCAGATTAGATGCCTTATTGTGTCAGGGGAGACAAGCATATTTTATTTTTTTTGATATCGGGATTATATGATATATATATATATTACAGAGGACCCCAGTTGACTATATCATATAGCTCCCAACGATCGGGCCAGCCAAAGAAAGTTTTTTGTACAAAATTCGTTGTGTTTGGTTTTTTTATGAAGATGTCGTAATCGAATTTGGCATTCGGATGTATTTTTTTAATTTTCAAGCACTGTAGCAAATCTGATCAAAGTCGGTTGCCTATATCATATAACTCCCATAGGACATATCGATCAAAAAAACGTTTTTTGTGCAAAATTCTTTGTGTTTTGTTTGTGCTAGAAGATATCCTAAACAAAAGCAATCATGTGTCTTTTAGAGTTCGTAAGCAATATACCGCATGAAATTGCAATGTGGTGGGTGGTACAGGGTATCCCAAAGTCGTCCGCGCGCGTTTTTAATGTAAGCCATCTTTTTTTTTATTATTTATCTTTTGAACCTTAAGCCATAGGATCTAACCCGCTAAGCGATCACAAAATCTCTTCAAGACTTATTTTAATTAGAACATAAAATAGAATGCGGATTCATTTCAATATAATCTTTATCTAAATGTAATAAAAGCTATTGAGATTAGAATAAAATAATTTCAAAAGTATGTTGAGCCACATTTCTGCTCCGAAACTTTATACATGCGGCTTGCACCTTCCTAAAACGGTATTTTTTAGGGTACTTTGGTGTCGAGAAACACGAAAATGGCAACCTTTTTTTTTTTTCTTAAGCACTGTTTTCGAGATATTTTCGAAAAACATGTTTTTGGGCACTTTTTTCAGTTATTCCTCAATATCACGTGAACAAAATTTTGTATCGAAAAAAAGTGTCATTTATGACAATTTTTCAAAATTACACATTTTCGGTATGCTTTTTATTAACGAAAAAAAATTGTTTAAAATAATGTTATGCTTTAAGCTGAAAGAGACTTCTTTAACGAACATTTCGAGTGTAAGATCTTCGAAATCGGATACGAACTGTAGATGCTATGGAACCATGTACGGAAGTTCCAATCTTCACTCACACTTTTGTATGAAAAAACAAATTTTTCACTCAAAGTTTTTTGTTTTCGTTCAGTTACGTCTTCACGAATTTGTATGCAGCAGTAGTCGTGATTTTTTGTTCCTGGTTCCATAACATCTACAGTTCGTGTCCGATTTCGAAGAATTTAGACTCGAAATGTTCGTAAAAGAATTCCCTTTCAGCTTAAAGCTTAACATAATTTTCAAAAAATTTTTCTCTTTAATAAAAAGAACACTGAAAATTTATAATTTTGAAAAATGGTCGAAAATTACACCTTTTTTCGACTTTGGTTGCCTGTAACTTCGATAATTTTTACTTAATCTGTACATCTGTGCTCGACAAAAACTAAGGCATTGTGTTTTTCAAACCCGGTTAAATTATGACTTCATCTTGAGTTTTAGTCACATTTTTGGTTGAGTATTTATTTTAGACAAAGGTATACTACCTACATATGTATCTACAATCTTAAGTTTAACTGGAATATCAAGTCAATCATAGATGGGCCAGAAATCTCTTCAAATTCAAATAAATTTCTGATTGTTTTGGAATTCTAAAGAGCTCTGAAATTTCAAAATTTTTGTAAATTCCAAACTCCAAGAGTCCAAGTTATTACCTACTTGAAATATTTTCTTACACTAAAGATTTGGTGCCAAGACGAGATGTTGTTGCTAAAAAAAAAAAAAACCCCCATTGGAGTATGCGCTTATTGATATAGTATATTATATGTTTTATGAGACTACATGAAATTTAAATAAATGCAAAAAACATAATACGCGCAATGTTGGAGAATTGCTGAATGCATCAACAATGCCTTTGGCCATTGAGAGTGGCAATCTCTTCGTCGGTTAGCTCTTTGTGGCTAAGGGCCTTAAGAACTTCGGTGGGTTCCTTTGCCAGCAACTTTTTGCGCTCCTCAGCTACACGTTGGTCCATTTGGGCTTGGATATCAAGAAAGTGATTGCGTAATGCCTCATCCTCCTGTGCAAGCTCCTCACGTCGACGTGCATTGTCTCTCTTCAAAGCAGCCAAGACATTGTAGGTATGCTTATTACGTTTATGCAATGACTCGGTTAGATCATCGTACAGACGATACTGTCGCTCAAAGAAGCAAGTACCATCACAACAGGGTAAAATATTGTCAACTGCCTCTTTACGTGCACGGAACAATTGGATCTTTTCACGATGCTGCAGCAGTTCATCGCGCAGTTTACGCATACGATCCCCACTGTTGTTTTTAATGTCGAATTCAATTTGGTCCTCCTTTGCATTTTTCTCGTAGACTCTGAGATTTACAAGCAGCTTCTCACGTTTCTCTTTGGCTTGCCTGACCTCAATCAGATAGGCACCCAGACGCTGGCTGGTCCTTTCTCGCATGTCAATGCTGTTTAAACGATTTTGCAAGTTTTGCTGTACGGCTTTGTTTGTGTCGGGATTGAGAGTATCCAGCAACATTAACTCACAATCCGCCGGCTGCTGATGCTTCATTGTGTCCACTTTCTTTTGCTCCTCAAGGAAATCATCTAGCATCTTCTTTAGTTCTTTCTTTTGCTCCAGCTTTTTTACTTCGACAGCGGCTACATCACGCGCGTAGGCAGCCATATCTAGTGAACGATTGAGTTTACCTTCTTCCAACAGCAGCTCTTGCTTGGCTTGGGCACGTTTCCTATCTGCCATCATTTGTATCACCACCTCGCCACTAAATTGTCTTGCTTTTGCAATTGCGGCCATCTTCTCCTCAATCAAATCTCTTTCTAGTTGCTTACGCGCTGCGGCGGCTTTAATCCGCTGCGCTTCCTTTATCTCTCCGGATCGATCAACCATTGTAGCTCTTTGTTTTTTTATTGTAACCGCGGCGCGTGCACGTGCTATTTCCTTCTGTAGACTGCGTATGTCGTGATGATCATACAGCTGTTTAAATTTGCTATCTTTAACCAGTTGCGCATTTCGTAATGCTGCCATAGCTTCGGCCACCTTTTTATCCTTTTCCAAACGCAGCTGATAGGGATGCTCCATAGCAGTGCGTTCTTTAGAAATTTTGTTCACCTGGTATCGTACTTCGTTTGCCACAAAACCGGTAGAGCCATTGTCTCCTTTGGCTATGGGACAGTAGTGCCCCAAATGATCCGTACTCCCGGGTGGCAAACGCACCAAATGATGCAACATGTTGTCCAATGGTTGTTGATCAGGTATGGCGAACAGCGGTATGCCGGGCTCATCGAAGGCACCCAATTTGTGTCGTTGCACCACGGCTCCCAACATCTTGCGTTCCGACATTTTTAATTTTTTTGTTTTAATAAAATAAAATTAAATAATATTGTTAAATTGTAAGCGTTTTTTTTTTTTTTGTTCCGTATGCAAATGAAGTGTGTTTCAATCGAAATGAGGTTTTAGTTTTTTTTTTCTAAAATTATGGATTCTAGTACGATGGCTTGGATTACTTTAAAGACAAAGCCTGCTTTTCCATTTTACATATTTTGGGTTTTATTTTTTATTTTTATTGTTTTATTACAATTATTGCTAGTTTAGTACATTTTTAATGCGTTGCTGTTGATTTATTTCCTTTTTTTTTAATTAATTGTGCTTAATGTTTCTTTTTTTAAATTAAATGTAAATTTACGCTATAACTGCGACTCTGTATTCGAATTTTCATGCTTCTTATCGTTTCTTATTATTAGTTCTCGCATCTCACGATTTCAAAAAATACAATAGCCGAAAATGCCATTAAATATTCGTTTTAACTTTGTTAATTAAACTTTAATGAATCCTTTGCGACCTTAGACCTTTTTTTTGTTAAATTAATTGAGCCAATGTAGACCGAAACTGTCTAAGGATCCAATATTCTTAGTTCATAAAAGAAAAATAATAAACCTTAGTTTTAATAATGGTATGGTTCAGCCAAGGTCCATTGTTGTTTGTTACCTACTTACATATATTATGTTATTTGACTATGATAAATAATATACACGTACATAAGCAAATAAAATATTTCAAAATAAGTATGATCCATGTTTTTATGCTTTTCAAATTAAATCGAAAGGTACAAGTTGAAGTACTCTTTATACAATTGCTTAATAAACTGTCTAACTTTAATGTTTTCATTTAAAAAATTTAACAACTTTAACAATAAAGATAATATTATATGATCTCATTTTAAAACAATTACTTAGTTATGATAATTAACGTCAATATTTATCATTTTAAAATTTTGTTTAATATTTGCTTTAGTCATAAATGAGTAGTCGGATGTACCAATCAAACATTAAAACAAAGACCTTTATATTTTTGCCTGCTTTTAATCCAATTTGAAGAAGACTCAACAAAAGTATTTAACTCCGATTATGAAAAAGAAAGTTGTGTTTTTTTAAAAAAAAAAAAAACTGAAAATACTATCCCTTACTGAATTTGGCTGACTTGGAAAACTTGTAGAAAATATAGCCCTTAATATTAAAAATATTTTCCAACCAATGCCCACACAATTGGAGTATTTACCCTTTGAAGATAGACTTTGGTGTATAGTACAAGGATCAATCCACTTCTATATAATACAATTCGAGAGTCATTACGTAATGTACTTTGGTTCGTTATAAATAAAGCAAGGATCAAGCTTTGCTTTTGAATTATTAACAAATCAAAATAATTACAGCATGTGGTCGCATTGAAGGATATCTACTGAACGTTCCTGCAGTACTCGTAACACAAACAACTTAACACATCAGTATGAGTGGAAAATAGAATTTGAACTACTTATGTACGAGTATGTCTAACTATATTGCAAATACTTATTGAGTTATTGTGCTATACATATAATAAATTTGTTAGATAGCCAGAGAAAGAGATAGATTCAATTTGAGAAAGATGGCGGCAAGAAAGCGTATGCAAAGTTGGCTTAATAATAAATTAAGCAAAACTCTTATTAAATATAAGTAATTAATAAAACGAACCCTTAATTATGTTTTAAGTGTACAACATAAATAAAAGGATTATTTGCTCTTTGATCAAGTTGACTTTTGTTGAGTTTTAAAAACAATTGGCTTATTTATTTAAATAAGAAATAAATATAACAATTTGATTTTTATAATATTTCATTGCACTTGTTTAATATTTTCGATTTATAATTTTGAGCTTTAACAATTGCTTAAGTTTACACAGGCAAAATAATTGGCCAAATATTTTAGGCAATTTGTACAATTATTTACCAATGTAAATTTAGTTCAAGTTTATCATTTCATAGATTATATAAACAAATTTAACATTATATGCAATTTACCGTGTACGATTTTGTTGCGTGTTGTTCGTTTTATATATATATGTATATTTTTTTTTTAATATGCTTTTATTTTATAAATTGCAATTAACATTTTTTACTTTAATATAATATATATGTATATATATATATTTATACATATACTTTAATAAGTTTTCAAAAAATTGCTGCAGGTTTATTATTTGCTTTTATTATATTATTATATAAAGTTGTTTTTGTTTTTGGTTAACGTTGATTTTGGTTTTGTTTGGTTTTTAGTTTTGAAATTGCATTGTGAGTTTTAATTTTTCCTTTTGATTTTTTTAAAAGTAAGTTTTACTAAATAAATTTTATAACTATAAATTTTGTTTACTATAAAGTTGATTAAAAACAGAAATGCCTCAAAATCAGTTGTTAACATTTAGATACAATAAATGTATTAAATCAGTTATTTTTGTTTTTGTATTAGTTTTTGTTTATCTAAAGTATCGAAAACTGGCACAGACTGACTATGTATGTATAATCATGGGCATTTAACTAGTGTTTATATCTACTTGGTATGTAGTTGTAGTTAAACATATACGAATCCTAAAACTTCACTCTGCTGCTTAGTATCTTAAAAGCTATGTTCATAAGATTAACATGGGTTTAGAAACTTAAACCAATAAACAAGGACATCGAAATGCAATCATTAGATGCATTCAAAAAAAGTGTATTTAAAGCTATGCAAAGATGTTATATATGTATGTATGTTAGGTATACTAGGAGTGGCATCTATAACAATGTTGTTAAAGTTTAAAACTATACAATTTAAAATTGGCCCGCATTGGACCTCACTAGCAACGTTTTACAATTTATATGTTTATACCCTGCACCCATGGAGTCAAGCGTAATACAATTTGTGCAATACTATATAACATGCAGATGGAGGCGTGACAGACCTTAAGTTCACTTTTACTAAAAATTATCAGCGTCGATAGTCGAGTCGACAAATCCATAATCAAATTAATTGTTAGATCTCAGAGACCAATTGAGTTGCTGCATCAGATTAAAAACTTTAGAAGATATAGCCAACAATGCTTCAGAGTCACAATTCGACTATTTGTAAATAAGTTATTATTTGATCCAAAATTAGCAAATAAGCATGTTGACTCATGTCAATCAAATAAACAAAATGAATTTGCATTTTTAGTGATCCAACAATCGAGTTTGCCTGGATTACGCGTTAGTACAAAGCTTGGCACACCAATTCTCTTTCTTCATGTTTTTGGTAAAATGGGCACAGGGTATCTCACACTGTCAGGCACCGACCTGACTTCATCATATTTTTATATTTCAATGGTTCTTTGTTCTTAGTTGGTTTTTCTCTGCTCCGTTCTACTTTCTTTTGGGCTTATGCTTTAAACAATTGTGGAAATTCGTTGGCTATCTCACGTACCAGCTGCTGATCTGAGGCGCTGCACTCTGTCTCCTCGCAAAAGATGCGCGTAAATATCTTCATGAGATCGTGTTTGCGGTGCTGATGTTCCTGATAGCTTGTATTGCGCAATATGCGACGGCACAGTTCCAAATAGCAGGGACGTGTCTACAAACCAAAAAAAAAAAAATATAATATATATTTTCAATTTAACAGCTGCGAGCAAATTACCGAACTTCCCGCATCTAGATCAGACAGCTGTCGCACTACAATATCTATGAGCACCTTTATGTCATTTGTATAGAACATGCCTGCCGTATCCGGATGGCTAAAGATATCAATAAACATGCGTAGCACCGTGTTCATGTGCTCGTTAGGATGCTTGAGCACACGTGTCGGATCATCTATAAAAAAAAAAAACATTACAATTAGAAAGATAGCATTGGTACATATATTAGTGCATCTACATAAATAAAACTAACTACAGCAGTGACACTTTGCCATAAATTCTGAAAGTACATTATTTCAAATTCGGTATAAAAGACTAGGAAACAATACCGAAATGACACAATCGGTCTCTACAAGAAAAACTAACAAAATACAAGAGAGAGGTAAAACATCTTAATATCTTTGGCGTTTTAAAAGTGTCATACTCATTTTCAGCACGCACAATTTTGAATAACTTACCTTCTCGATTTAAAAGCAGCAGCAACTTCTCGGTAAACACCTTTGCCGTGGGCAAATTCTGCATTGCCTCAATAATAACATTTACCGTATGCTCTCCAAATTGTTGATTAAAGGCTAATATAAGAGCTATGACCATGTCGACAAGCATTTCAGGATTGTTTCCCTCGACTATTTCAAGCAAAAAGCTGGCAAAATGCACGCCCAAGTAGTCTGTAAAAGAAATTTTATAAATATGTATATAAAGAACCTTGAAACGTAAAAATATCATACCCTGGTGGTTGACTGGCATGGGTTGGCCAAGTGAGAATATAATGGTCAACATTTTGACCAACTGTTTGAACCGCTCCAAATTCGAAAAATGAGTCTTCATGTCTTCAACCTGGGAACAGCCAAAAAATATGTTAGATTAACTCTTCTTTTACTGTGTGGGACTGGTGTAATGTTAGATGTATCTCAGCCTGTAGGGTTTTAACAATTTTTTTAATTAATCTGTACAATCTCAAGCTAAGATAACGTTTTCAATGCGAAGCTTTGACGTTCAACTTGGACTTATGCTGCTAACCATTTTACCTAATCTTAAACGTATATAGCAAAATGTTCTTTAGTTGTAGTGAATATAAAAATGGATTATTAACCTAAGTTAGAGTTGCAGCCTTAATTACAATATCATACAAACAAGATTACCAAGTCCTGCAGTAACAAAGAAAGAATTCCAAAAATCTGTTAATCTTTATCTTAATGGCTAAGACGACAAATCGACGACGACTTAAGTCTATAATAAAAACTTTCACTGACTAGTTTAGTTAAAACTTTTGAGCTTTCTTTTTTCTACACATAATAGACTTACAATCTCCAACGGCAGCACCGATGTTAGCAATATGTCTACTATAATGTGGTCAAGATGACAAGCAGCGGTGAAAGTCTTAAGTAACAAGCTTTTTATCGACCAGCGCGTTTCCATTTGATAGTACTGCACCAGGTTGATAAACATTTGGTATTGATCGCAGGACATTTCATAACAGCTAATATTTTCGTCGGCATTGTTCTACAGTAAAAAACAAATCCTTATACATTTTTGCTTTGGTCTTTACTCTAAAAAGCGAATGGGCAACTTACCAGAATCTCTACCAGTTCTTCGAGAAACTGCATAATATCGTCTTCATCCTCGTAAAGCATCCATGTGCGCTGCTCTGTGTCATTTTTGCAGTCGGCGAGCTGTGCAAATAAATACTGCAGACGCTTGGCGTCATGCGTAATGCCCAAAAGCTCTTTGGGCGTAGCCACTTTTCCAGTTACATGAACGGCTACTGCCTCCAGATAAGGATTTATGGCACCATTATACAATTGCTCCAGGCTAGTTAGTACCACACGTAGCGCCTCACACGATAAATCAAAGCTTAGATTTGTATTGCGACGCAACGCATCCACAATCTGATAGACGTCAGACGACTCCACCTTTAGCTGACCGCGCGAGTAGCCGACAGCTCCTTTAGCATCACCACGATGCGAGGGACTATCGATGCTGTCCAAAGCTTGACTATTCTCGGCACTATTGACAAAGTCTCCATTGCCGTTGCAGCCATCATCACTAGGCGCAACGCTGGCGTCGGATTTATCAGGCGCACTGTCCGGTCCCTGACTGAAATGTTCACCAAGGCCATCGTCAATGCCGCCGCCATTTCTGTCTTGACCAGCAAATTGCGATTTGATGGAGGCTGCGTCGCCGGTTGTGACGCTGTTTCTACCATTCTGCTTGTGCGTCGTCTGATTTGCCACACTGGCGCTCAGCTGACTTGTCTCCTTGTAGGTTGTGACCACATCCTCGCTAGTGGTTGTTGTCGTTGTTGTTGTCTCCGAGGGCTCTGACGTAATGCTATTATCCTGTGCCAAGTCGCTCACTGCTTTCGAAGCAGCGACGGTCACAGGCGCTGGAGGAGCAGCTGGCAGTGTCTGCTGCTGCTGTTGTGGTGTTTGTATGGTGCAGCTGCTTGTTGATTGCAGCTGCATAGCGCCCATGCTGGGCGACTCTGGCATAGACTGCGGCACATTGGAACCCACTGCTGGACTGGACATGCTTTTCTTGCTCATGTCTAGGCGTTGTGTGGCAGGCGGGCTATAATTCGCATGTTGATGCAGTTGCTTATGGCTCTTACTCAGCTGTTTCTCGCTATAGCTGTGCGAATAGGAAAGCGAAGAATCACCATCCCGTTCTGAGTTCTCCTATATGAGGGATTGAGTTGAATTAAAAAAAAAAAAAAAAATGAGTTGTATTGGTGTAAAAAAAACTTACAGCATAAAGCTTTTCCATGGTTTGCTTTTTTTCACGCAGTCTATCCAGCAGCTCCTCCTTAGACATAATGCCATTGATTTCATGTTCCTGACACTTCTCTAGCGACTCAATGGATGAGTTGAGAAAACTGATGAGAAAATCGTGTTCCACCTAGCGTAAAAAAGAGGATTGATGAAAAGTGGAAAAGTATGTAAAAATGCTAAAGTAAAAGTTGTTGTAAGCTACTCGAGACCACTCGGCTACTCGGTAGCATACACTTAAACTAAATCTTTAAGCACACACTTGATGCAAGCTTTTTATTGTTGTTGTTGTTGTTGTAACCCCATTAATAAGGAGCCCGCATTGCGCCCCACCCATAAATGCACTCACTGCTTACCTTAATCTTCATTACGTAATTCGACGGCACAAAACCGATGTTGCCCTTCATGCTGACCACTTGCCACCAGTTTCGCTGTCTTGCCGATGTTTGATATAGTATAAAATATTCACCCTCATCGAAGCTGATGGTCTTGGGATAGACCGCTTGAAAATCGTAAAGCGCCTTAAGCATTTCGATGCCTTCGATTGTGCCCGTCGCCGTCGTCGCCGCCGCTGTAGTGGGGCTTGTTGTGGCCTTCGCGGATGATGCTGCTATTGTTGTCGGTGGTGGTGGTGGGCCTGCGGCAGCTTTGAGTGACGGGGAACAATTACAAAAAAATATTGAAAATGATATTCGAATAAAATGAAATTAATTGAATAAATTACAAAATTACAAGAATGCGCGTCTGTGAGTGTGCCAAGTGGGCGTGGCTGTAGGCGCAGCAAAGTGTTTTCTTTATTAGCGGAAAATGCAGGCGCTGCTGGCAAAGGCCAGGCGTTAAAAGTTCACTGCCGAGGGCCAACTGCAGACTGACTGACGTTTAGACTCGGACTCTCGACTCCGGGCGGGCCTCTGCCTACGGCTGGCACACGCGACATACACACAAACACACGCATACAGGATTGCACAAGCGCACGTACGAACGCTCTTAAAGAAAAATGGACAATAACAAAAAGCACAACAGAAATGGAAACGACAAAAAACAACAATCACAACAACAACACGATACTAGTGCGCACAGGAAAATGCAATTTTCATAGTGTACTTTTTCGCCTATTGTTTGTGTTACGAGCTGCTGCGCGCTGCTTTGCGCTTTTGATCCTTTTGCTTACATTGTTTTCGTACACACACACATAGGGATACAATACGGGGGCCTGCGCGCGTCGTAGTTGTTGTCGTTGTTGCGGAAAATTCCGTGAAAATCTCAACATGCAAAAAAGAAAGGGAAACCCGTTTGAAAGCAAGCCGACGCAAAGCTTAACGCCTGGCTCTTCCGCTCTCTCTCTCTCTCTCTATCACTAGCTCTCACACTCTTTTTAAGTTCCTTGCTGCATCGAATCAGGAATTAATTGTGAACTAGTTCTTTAAAGCTTTGAAAATTGGAGATTGGCTTGTTTTCAATAATAACGACTATAAAGTGCAGCTTCTTTGACATACATACATATGTGCATACAAATGTGCCATAAATAATTATTTAATTTGTCATTTAAAAGGCTCATTTAGTTACTTTACGTAAAGCCTAACGTGAGCCAGCTCACTATTCTCTCACCTGCGCGTACACACACACTTACCCATATTTTCAAATGTATTTGTATTCCGTTTAAGCGACACTTCGCTTTTGTGCAATTTTTCTTATAGTTTTTCCCAGTGTTGTTGTTGTTGTTGTTGCTACTGTTGACCAAGGACGTCTTTGCTTTTGCTTGCTTTTAAGTATCTTCTTCCTTGTTGTCACACATACATACATATATATATATGTGTGTTTGTATATACTATGTATATTTATTTATTTAGCCTTATGGCTGTGTGTGTTGGGTGTATCTACAATGTTTATCATATATATATATGTACATACAACACTTGATTTTGCGCTTTTGGGTGTTGGTCCTTAGGTATTTTTTTATGGCTAGTATTTACATGCTCTTAAGGCAACTTGTTGTTATTTGTTTTTGACCAGATAGAAATAAAAAGGATAAATGATTTAATGTACATTGTATGAACGACTGTATATTAGAAGCAAAGCGCGTATGCAAATTTTTTTTAAGTAATTGTTTTTCTAATGTACATACTTAATTAATTCCACTTGCCCGTCCATGTCCTGAATTCAACAAAATGTGTGCACACAAACACACACTCGCACTCGCGTACACAAAAGCAGGGCGAAAGCAGCGACGCGAAACGCCAATGCGGAAGGAAGTATGCACTAACACAGGCTCAAAACACG
Organism: Chymomyza fuscimana; assembly: GCA_949987675.1. Lineage (NCBI taxonomy): Eukaryota > Metazoa > Arthropoda > Insecta > Diptera > Drosophilidae > Chymomyza > Chymomyza fuscimana. The sequence continues at coordinate 64,758,162 of OX465090.1, read as the reverse complement.
CTGTAGTCTTTTCTTGTTTGTTTGTTGTATTGCATGTGCTCCACCCAAAAAGAATACACACACATAAACGCGATGATGCTTGCACATACACATGCACACACAGTGGTGGAGCGCGCACTTAGAAATTGTTTAAGGTAACGGTATTTCGTGTTTGTTTTGATTAGAATGGTGAATGAAAAGCACAAAACGTAGTTGCTGATACCAACACTTGCAACCAAAATCAAAGGGGCCGAATACACAGAAATTATAAAACTTTATTTATCCACAATAAAACAAAATCTTTTCTATGTAGATGCCAAAAAGGCGACACAATAAATGCGCACTTTGGCGTAAATGCTCTTTGTATTATTATTTAATCATTTAATTTATTTTTGGCCGTGTTCGAACAAACTCAAGCAGCTAGTGATGCGAGTTTTCAACTATCGATGGCTGTTAGCAGTGCTGTAAAACATACAGTTGCAGTCGATTAATCGATAAACTTCTCCCTTGCTGCGTCGTTAATTTTTTCAAAATAAAAGTCGCCAATTGTTGCTTTTGCAAATCTTATTTACTTGCATTTTGTTATTCAGTTAATATACAAATATGTAACATGCTCCATCAATTTATAAAAATATACTGTTTTTTGCACAACGGTTCTTAAACAATGGATTTCGGTAATTGAAAAGTCATATTATATAAAAGATGCTAGCATTAAAATATAAAATTGGCCAATGCTAATAATTTGTATGCTCTTATCAGTGTTGTTTCACAAATCTCTTTCAATCGAAATTCAAACCCACAACGTACCGTCCTTGATTAAAGGTGTAAGAGTTTTTTAAATTATGGATCTTCTTATTTCAATTGCAGCAATTTAAATTACACTTTTGACGTTAATTGTAGTTTTTTATAGATTTATGTATATATGTATATGTAGGTCTAGGTACAACTTTTCAAACAAATTTTTAAAAATATTTTATAACAACAAATGCGTTCAACATGTTATTAAGATTCAACAATGTTTTTTTTTTTTATTTACTTGCTTGTGGTCACAATAATTGCAGTAATAATCATAATAATAATAAAAGTAGTAGTTGTGATAGAAATACATAATAAATTATAATAGCACGTTTGTTTATGTTTTTATCATTAACTTTTAAGGCGCCGCCAGTGCTTGCAATAAGTAATATGTAAATAGGTTTAATATAATTAATTAACAGCAGTTTTGATTTTCAATTTTTGCCAAACATGATCGACATGCGACACAAAATTAAACGCTTACAAAAAGAGCGAAAAAGTATACATATGTATGTGTATAGTATATTATATACATATAGATATATTTATACATAGTAAAGCATTTGGTGTCTGTTATTATGTTTGTGGTTTTTCTTTTTTGCATTCTCTTCATAAGCTGTACTTCAATCAAGGGACATAATTTATTTTTAAACATAATAAAAAAATATAAGGTATTTTGGCTTAACTAAACACATACATGTTGTAAAAAAAAAACCAACGTAGCTATTATATGTATAATATTAAAAGAAGTAAATATTAAGTGCATCTAGTGCCAACCACAGCGTGCTACTGGTGCTGAAAGTAGTCGAATGGCACACCTTCCCCGTACGTTAGTTGCAACCAAACAGTGGATCGGTCCCCGTCACCTTTTAACGCACATTTGGGTTCGGCTCACTGCTTTTCTCACTACCTCCCATCTCTTGTCTCTCTTTGCTAATCATTACAATTAACTACAAAAATAATATTGATAATGTTTTCATTTCGAACGATTTTGATACCGAATGATGTGCACATAATGCTCGAAATGAATTTAGTCGCTGCAGTAGCAGCTGCTGGCGACTGCTGCGACTGTTCTAGTGCCAAACAATGTCCAATCACACGCCTGCTCCTGCCTTAGCAGCTATGTTACAAGCGCGGTCATCATTTGTCTTCGCAGCAACCATTTTTGGCCAGTTGCTTTTGCAGCGCGGGTGGAATGAAATCTTTCGTCTTGGAATGATTTCCTTGACCCAGCAACGCGGGTTCAATACGCTTTCCCTCCTGTATGGATTGTATGCGCTTAAGCAGATCATAGTTAATGCGTTCAGTAACCACAGAGTCTTGCCTAAAAGTAGACGGAGTATGTCATTAAAATTGTAAATGAAAGAAAGTTGTGTAATTATTTTAAACTCACTTGTACTCTGGATGATTTAGCACCTGCTCGCGCATCCAAGTGGCTGTTGTTACAAGCTCGCCGGCAGCACGTTTCTCTATGAAACGAAGATACTGTTCAATTGTGCAGTGCGTATCCGTGTCTACCTCCATGGACTGCAGGTAGCTCCTTATAAGCGGCACCAGTCCAGGAAACACGTCGGCCTGCATAATAGAGTTGAGATTAGATAATTGCATAATCGAGGCATGGTGTGACTACCGCCTACCTTGCCATTAAAGATCTCATCAATGCTCAGCAGCTGAAACAGCTCATTCTCCTCATCATCTGTATCCGTATTATCGCTGTCGGTGCCATTAATGCCATTGCTGCTACCATTTAGACCATTCTCCATGCCATGGCCGTTATGTTTAGATGTGCCATTGCCTAAGACACTACCTATAATACTTTTTATATTTGCAGCCAGTCCCTGGGGTTTAGGGATGCCATTCTGCTGTACACCCTCAGTAGCAGCAGCAGCAGTAGCAGCTGCCTCTTCCTCAGCGGCACGTTGCTCTGTTGGCTTAGACGACTTGCGGAACCAAAATTTCTCCTTGCGACAAGCATCGCGCTTTTGAGCCGTCTGCATATTTTCATCCACTTTGCTAATGGGCGTTAGAAAGTTAAGCTGATACGACAATATGACTCGAGTCAAGAGCACCACAAAGACCACAATTGCCGCATTCTCAAAGTCACTGATCTGTGCTTCACAAGGTCGGAATTCTACACGCCAGCCAATTGAGCTGTTTGGTGGTGGCGGCTTGAAGCGCATTGTCTGCCAGTTGGTGGACTGTATGTTCTCAAAGTGATCTGTATCCTCCTGGTCATTTTGATGCACCTTCTCGCTAAATAGTGATACTGTATCGCGTATGAAAAGATGTGCTACATGCTGTGCCAGCAAATGATCAATACCGCCATTAATGAGTCGCTGATAAACATGCTCATCATAGGTAAGAGGCACATCATTGTATTTAGCAGCTTCTGGCGACAGATACGAATCAATGGAATCATAGCGCGATTTGGCAATGCGGAATTTGCTATTCTTCAATGGCAATAAACCGCGTTCCTCCTCGTTACGGCAATCCACCGATGAGCTTATTACATTCCAGCGACAATCCGATTCTGTCAGATACCCACGGTAAATAGGTGAAGCGGCAGTCAAGGCCAGCATAATGGGGCACAGAGGTGCTAGCTGATCGTACAGACGACGCGCTTCTGTGATGTTACAGGCCTGGAAAGTCAGCTGTAAACAGCAGCAACCCATGCCAAAACCCATTGCATCTAGTAGTACCACTTCAGGTTCGCCGGGTGGTGCGCCCTCAACGGGTAGCTTCGTATTGACATCCTTGAAGACTGAAAATAAAAAATTCACAAGTTAAATGTGTCTCTCTGCCGAAGATAGGGATGCTAATAGCAATATTTACCCTTTAGTTTAATTGAAACCTTTTCGCCACGTCGCATGCGTATATTACGTGTCAGTGTCTTAAAACGAGGATGTCCCGGAAAGATGGCCTCATCGGGAAAGTAGAGTGAACGTGCTGAGCTCATTGGATCCTCGGGACGTGGCTGACTCAATGGGTATGTAAAGTTCTTTGCTCCAAGACGTGGAAAATTTGTAATGGACATGACACACTCATCGTTTTGCAGTAATTCTGTGACCTCCTCGCGTCTGTAGCGCATATTGGCCTCAACCAGATTAAAGTGTGCCATTAAACCACCAAAAGGTTTGCCTGGTGTGCCCTCAATCATGTAGGCACCATATTCTGGGCGCCACAGCGATTTAACGCCCTTTGGATCGGCCAATTCCTTTTCATTAAGCTGTGCCAACAGATCGTGGGCAATTAGAGCGACACGTGCCACCTTTTGTTCCTCATCGAATTTAACTATTATATATTCAACTTCATCGCCCCATTTGAGTATGTCTCCTTGGCGATCTTTTAGTCTGTGATAGAGATTTATAAACTGAGTGATGCCATGCTCACGTACATGATCGGCTAGCGCCTTGGTTTCTTCCCAAGAAAGTGGACTGCCTTCGGTTAATAGACCCATTGCTAGAATTAAACAAAATAAACCGATAAGCATTTGTTACTTGATTAAGGACAACTTGAAAATTTTGAATTGCTAAGATCTTGGCCTTTTTAGTAGAAAATATATGTTTTATTTATTCCTATCAATGGTTTCTACAATGATATCAATATTTTAAATTCAAAGGAGCTGCCACAATGCCTACTAGTAATATATTGTAATGTGAACAAACAGTTCATATAAGGAAATAACTTTTAGCTCCAGAATTCCTAATGCAACAAGTTGACACTCCCAGACAGTGATCTTTTGCAATAGATATACTACATACATAGTATAGTTTCAAATGTCTTTGATTGAGAACTAACTATTAAGTAATCAGAGACTTGGTCAGGTATCAATTATATGACCTCGAGTCTATCTTACAATTTAATAGCAGTTTTTTTGTTTGCTGTCAAAATAAGCAACAGTGGCACAAGAGTTGCAACTAATTTTGTTGCAGATTGTATTTAATTCTTAAAGTTTCACATTTGAAGTACTAGATTCCAAGATTGCTTGGCATTCATGGCCATTTTTCGACACAGCAACAGAGTTTTAATCGACTGGCCGTAGAGTTTTAACTTTTGAACAAAAAAATACAAAAAAAAAAAGACACGCGATTTTGATTTACTTGTATATATATTTTATAAGTACATTATATACTTATATATATATATATAGATTTTAACGTTCAATTATTTACAACATTTCACTCAATTAATTGATAAACAGCAGCAGCAGCAGGTAGCTCTCAAGAGGAGGGGACAATCCACAACAGAGCAAGTTTAGACGTACAAATACAATATTAATCAAATGATTGATAAGAGCAGGTTGCCAATTCTATCTCAACGAGTCTAAGTCATTTATAAATATAGTATGTACGAGTATATGATACAATATAATATTTGTATTTTTTTTTTTTTTATTATAAATACAAGTATATATTAGAATGTACGTAAAATCCCTCTGTTAAGTTTTTTTGCGACACTCGAACTGATTGAATCATTCTTTTGTTGAGCACTTTGTACTTTTTGATACTTTTTTTTTTTTGTGGTAAAAGATCAACCCAAGTACTTGATATTTTCAATCATATTTACTATATAGCCCCCCACAGTTGATGGACGTATTATAAAAACTATGGCCACGGCACACGCTCAAGCACTTTCGTCTATTGCGGTCTTGTCTTTTCTTTGAAATTTAGCAGATAAAGGCCCATGACAATATCTCAAAAAATATTTATTAATCCTAAAAATCTTTCAATTTCGTTTGATTTCCTGTCCCAGCACTTTGTTCGTGAGTATACAGGAAATTAAAAAATTCTTCCATTCACGCACATTAAAACGTAATTTCTTAAGTTTATTACATAGTCGGTAGGGGAAGTCTCATCTAGACTGTAGTTAACTTAGACACTTGAAATCTTTAACAAACCAAAACTTTAAACGACTTTAATCGGACTTTAGAAAATGTGGGCTATGGCTACTAGATATTGTGTTCAGGACTAGGAAACATATCAGCTATGTGAACATCCTACTCTACTGTATCTGAGCAATAAAGATACATTTACTAAATCAAACTTTAATACATATTTAACCAATATACGCGCGCATTTTGCCTGGTAACTATCACCAGAGCGCATATACATATGTGTGATGCAAATGGGCTAATGACACACTACAACCACACGTTTTTGGAAAGCACAATTTTTTTGTAGTACATGCTTTCAGCCATATTCTTTTTGAAAAAAATACGCAGTACTAAAATCAATCTTTAGCAATGCATCTTTCTTGCAAAACTTCCCCATACAAAAGCAAACATTTCTTCCAATGCGCCAGAAATGTGCTGAATTGAGCCTTTTAGTCATTTTTCAAGGTAAACAATCAAACTTCAGCTAAGCTATTATTTAAGCAACCCATTTTCACAGTACTCGTTATTCCTGAAAATTTTGCTAAGAATCGTTTTAAACTGAAAAGAGTAGTGTGGATCGTTCCCCTGTAGCAGCATAACTCTATAAAATTTGTAATTTTTTATACACTGTATTTTTGGCTAAAGTCGGGCGCGGACGACGTATATTGCTAAAGAGCTCCAAAAGATATTTGGATTTTTTAAAATTTAGTTACTATATTTTTATAAACAAACAAAAACAGACAAATATGGCGCCAAAAAAGGCGCCGATTTTTGGCCGATCGGTCATATGTGGGCAATATAATATAGTCAACCGATTTTGATCAAATTTGGTACAGTGTTGGAGAACTTTAAAAAAGTACCAAACACCAAATTTGCTTACGTTATCTTCATAAACGAACGAAGCACAACGAATATTGCACCAAACACGATCAAATCTGGTACTTCTACTACTACTACTACTTATATTCTTGACTCCTAAGTGGAGCATAGAGCCTCAAATCTTGGGAATTGTAAAAAACTTTCGAATGCCAAACGAAATATCCATCTAAGACTTTTGGTTTTTATCGAGGTCCTCTGAAACACCCCTATGGGAGCTATATAACCCCGATTTTAAAAATATATAAACTTTTGTCCCCTGACAAAATAAGGCGCTCATACAGACAGACAGACGGACATGGGTATACCGACTTCTCTAGTCAACTTGATCATATTTTAGGTAACTTTGGTGGGTCTCCGACATCTCCTGTATGTTACATATAATTTCGGCTTAATAACTTAATATACCCTTTTTACCATAAGATACTGGGTATAAAAATTAATTATAAGATTTAGGTACGCATGCACCAATTTGCACCACTTTGTTTTGTTTTGGTTAATATCCAAGTTGGAGGAGGTACCAAATTTGGTGACAATTTGTCGTAACTTTCTATTCTTAACAGTTCTCAGTATGACTGCAATATTTCGCATAAACAATTGTATTATTTAAGAAAAAAATGTGCGTGCAGGGTATCCCTTAGTCATTTTCAAGTACAACAATTTAAATCAAACACACTGCATATGGTCTACCTATAAAGGAAAAACTTAATAAAATAATTCAAGCCAAGCATTTGCATCTGCTAAGCAGCCTTTACTATATTCTCATTCCCTAGATATTTGGCGCTTGCACTGTGGGCAAAACCACATTGATAAAAAGCACAATGGTTTTCAAGTTCACTGATGCATGATAAATCGTCTGCAAGAGATTCAAATATCATATGGTATGATAAGAAATTCATTAAGAACTCTCAACGCTTAGGTAACACAATATGAAATCAAATTTCAAAGTGCACTTAAAAGTCTTTCAAAAGCGAAAAAAAAAATTCCAACTTTCGTTCACAGAACTGAAAAAAAAAAAAGGAACCAAAGGAATTTAGGACACTTTTTTAGTGTTGTTTTTAAACTGAAAAGCTATTCAAGTGTCATATACTTGGATCTAATAAGAAACCTTTATAATATCTTCTTTCATAGATCATATTTTGAGGTTGCACTGCGGTGCAAAACCTTCAGATAAAAGCTTTTTAAAATAATCACAATGGTTTTCAAGTTCATTGATACATGATTATCAGTCTGCAAGAGATTCAAATATCATATGGTATGATAAGAAATTCATTAAGAACAACTCACTTTGTTTTATGTATCACAATAAGAAATCAAATTTCAAAGTGCACTTAAAAGTCTTTCAGGAAAAGCAGCAAAAAAAATTGTAACTTGTATTCACAAAAAAAAAAAGTAGTTTTAGGACACTTTGAAAAAAAAAAAAAAACACACGCGCAAACAATTTCAATTTCTTAATGAAACTTCAAATTACGTTTGGAGTTTATTTTTTAATACTTCTTTGATGAATAGTTGAGTTTAATAATAATATTAATAATAATAGTAATAATGATACCACGTTATGGTTGCTTCACGGTCAAACGCCGACTAAATATACTTGCGGCCAGACTCCAACTTATTATGCAGCGGCACGACGCAGTTTTTCGCAGTCGACTGCGGCAGCGGCTGCGACGTCGCGTCGCGTCGTTAGGAAAGTCAATCAACCAAAGGAAAGCTTCAGCTGATTTAGTATCTATGTTTGTGTGTGTGTGTGTGTGTGTGTGTTGGTTACTGATCGCGGACATATCTACAAGTATAGAGCGGTCGGTCGGTCATAAATGAGCGTACGCGAATCGTTTAAAAAAATTTGCTGGTAGGGAAGTGGAGGGCAGTAGGGACGGCCTTGGTTGGCAATGGCCACTTGAAACCAGTGAGTACAATTATAATTATTTGTCATGTTATTTATTATATTGTATTTAATAATAATACAAATTTCAATGAAATTTACACGCACGGTATCTGGATCTAAGCAACAACTTGAACCACTTCATTTTTGATAGCTAGGTATTTATTTTTTATATATACATATATATTTTTTTTTTTTTTTTATAGTTTTTTCCTGTTTTTAGTTATTTGGTGGGTCTTAGCGGGATTTTGATTTATTACATTATAAAGATTATTCGCTCTGAGCCTCAAAATCTATTATATGCATTGTATAGTATTTATTATGTGGTAGTATATTTATGTAGGTGAAGCGTCTTAAGTTCTGTTTTTCGACAATATCATAAATTATTTAAATGGTACGTTTTGTGTACTAACCAGGTGTAGCATATTTTTCCTGTATTTTGTTTTTTTTTTTTATTTTTTATTTCTGTAATAATACAACTCTTGAGCCATAGCGGAAATGCTTAGATTTTTTAAAATAGTTCTTATACCAAGTGCTTATAGAGTATATTTATTTAAGGGCGGCTTAACGAATTCAAGTGGCTTGTGGCATTTAATTGCCTCCTAGTGTACAAATTCCCAGCATTTGTGCCTTTTGTAAGCTGATAGCGTCATCGCAATGGGAACTAAATACCTTAAAGTGATATACATATATGCAAACAAATTTATACATAAATGTATGTATATGATATACGTTTTAAGTGCGCTGCTGGTGAAAAGATTTCGGCCACTACAACAATAGATGCATCTTTAAAGAAAGTCTTCAATAGTAGGTCACGAATTAATAATCTCAATCGTCTTTTGTTACATAATATTGTGCGTAATACTTCAAAGTATTATACTATCTGAACATTTTACAGCAGTAACCTGTGACCTGCAGTTATTGTATATAATTAAAAACTTGGATATGCATATAACAAAGTTTTTAGTACCATTTAAGCCCATATTTACTTTGTATCTTTAATTTCAGCTCAATATGCTTAAAAGTCTTATATAGATAAGCTTTTTTCGAAAGTTTCACATACATTCACATACTAGCTTATGTCCTTAATAATTTTGAACTTTTTCATTTTCAAAGTTTTGTAAATTTTATAGAACGCGTTATCTTTTGGGAAAGGACTGCGGATTCTTCGCATGAAATCTGAAATTTATTTAAATGTAACATGTAACATGTCCTTTTTTAAAGCAATGCGATCATCAATTGAATCAACTTTATCTAAACCTGTAGACAAGAAGGGGTAACACCTGATATTGTCCCGAAGTGATTTTAAAAAAAAATCCCACTCCCAGCGCAGTCGGGCCCTTTTTAAATCTTTAAACGCGTTTTTCTCGAAACCACTTTTTTACAAATGGCTTCACGAATACCTCAGTCAATTTTTATCCGATCGATTCGAAATTTTGACACAATCCTCATTTTGAACCACCTAGGATAGGATTTTGTCAAAACAACAAAACTTTTTTTTTTACAACACATTTTTCATAATTTTTTCGACGAAAAAAACACTTTTTTTTAAATTTATATTTTTGAAAACCCCTATGAGGTTCACTTGCCTCTACGAAAATTAGTCATGCACTTGTAGCCATTTTGTTTTTTATTACTTTGGAAAAATCAACTTTTTTGTCTCAATATATGTATAATATCTATTTGGATTTGGAATATAAATTAAAGTTTCTTTATAAAAAATATCGAAAAATTACCTTAAAAAACCATGCTCCACACAGGTGTTAGAAAATAAACTATTCAATTATTGTAATTAATTATGGTAAGAGCTGGTGCATCCAAACTTTCGGATTGCAACCCTTATTATATGACGGAAACTTTATTTAATTCATTTTTAATTAATTACCACCTCGAAAAAAAAACCGAAAAGTTTTAGATGCATAATTCCTTTATGAAGCTATTGGTTCCCAAGCACTATATAGCCTTCATAGGTATAGGGTATTTCAAAGTCTTCGCGCCACAATAATCGGTTTGGCCTATATAATCAACATATCTCAAACAAATTTGACATTTGGAATTATTTTAGGGTGAGACACATATGTGCCAAGTTTGATCCAAATCGGAAGACTATATTATTTAGTAGCCATAGCTTAGGACAAATTTCGGTTCTTTATTATTCTACCTTAACAAAATCTGATCTTTAAAAACATTTTAGAGAAATACATATAATTGTCAAATTTGATCGGGAACGAAGAACTATATCATATAGCTGCCACAAAACCCAAAATTGGAGAGATATGTCTGTATCAAACTTGACATTTTTTAAATGTGGGTTTTCTTCCGCCAGATAGGTCAAATTGACTACTGTGCGCGTCCGTCTTGAATATTCGCCATTTTGGTTTTTGAACCTTCACCATCGAAAGCTAAATCACAACTTTCAAAACAATAAAAATGAATAACTAAGAGCTAAGAGGAGCAACGAAGATTTGGAATTATTTTAGGCTGAGACACATATGTGCCAAGTTTGATCCAAATCGGAAGACTATATTATTTAGTAGCCATAGCTTAGGACAAATTTCGGTTCTTTATTATTCTACCTTAACAAAATCTGATCTTTAAAAACATTTTAGAGAAATACATATAATTGTCAAATTTGATCGGGAACGAAGGACTATATCATATAGCTGCCACAAAACCCAAAATTGGAGAGATATGTCTGTATCAAACTTGACATTTTTTAGATGTGGGTTTTCTTCCGCCAGATAGGTCAAATTGACTACTGTGCGCGTCCGTCTTGAATATTCGCCATTTTGGTTTTTGAACCTTCACCATCGAAAGCTAAATCACAACTTTCAAAACAATAAAAATGAATAACTAAGAGCTAAGAGGAGCAACGAACATTTCAATTAGCTAAATAGTCAAGTCAGATGGGTTTTTTTTGAAAAGCCAATGCAGCTCGCGAAAATTAGACTTTTATTGCCATGCATAAAAAATGAGTAATTACCAAAAAAAATGAAATCTATATACTTAGTAGGAAGAAGAATTTCATAAGGTTCTGCTAATATGATGAAATTGATATTGGATGCAAATAACAAATTGAAAAACTTGATGATCAGGGATGACAATGCGAATGCACAGGCTCAGGCACAGGCACAGGCACAGACATGGACATGCCTGACCATTTATTACTATACATATATATAATACTATATAAGTTCAGATCTACTATAGTTAGATAAGAAAGTCCGCTTTGGGTGGGTAGATAAAGCTTGTAAGTTTTTTTATTTTATTAGATAAAGAAAACACTAACACTACAAGTGATGTATTTTAGAAGGTCATATGTTGTTTGTTACGTACATCGTGATGTCACGATGTCACAATTAATGTATCATATAGTATGTATCCAACTATGTATAGAGTGAGTGAAAAACCACATGGCATGACTGTGCTAATTAAAACAAATTAGCATGAATACATTTTATATTTAACTTGTTTTTTTTTTTTTTTTGTAGAGTGCTTTTTTGTTATTTTTACTTTGTTTTAGTACTTTTTTTTTATTTTTTATGATATGCTACGTCACTAAATTGCTGCCTTGGTGAATTGTTCTATATCAACCCAATCCAACCAGCCCAACTACTGACCAACGCAATTAAAACTGGTGAACTACATTTGCGCTGTGTCATTTGAAATAGGAACAAAAAAATAAATAATTGATATGTGAGTCATTAAAAAATTAAAAGAGTTACCAATTTATTTGGCATGTTCTCGAACATAAGTACGATAAAATGAAAAACTGACTGATAAGAGACGATAGCTGAGCGCCCCTAATGACAGGGCATAAACACAATCAGTATTAGTATTATACGAGTACTCGCCGTATAAGGAGTTACCCCCCGTCAAACGCAAACCACACGGCACACATAATTTCTGGTTTATTGGTTTGAATTTGTCTTTCAAGTTAGATTACAGACTGTGCGTATACGTTATGTGCAACACAGTTGCTCCTTAACAGTAGATACATGAAAGCAAAAGCAATCATAAGAAATGCGGAAAGAAGCTTTAGAAAATACAAAGAAAACGAAAAAAAATCAGAAATGACAAAATGAAAAGTTTTTCACGTTCAGGGTTAAAACGTGAGAGGCAATAATAAAAAAAAAAAAGGAAAGCATAGATGCATCATATATATAGTACTACTAGTATACTCTACTATGTAAAGTAAAATCAATTTATTTATGTATATACGATTTTTGCCAATAGACATAAATAGTTCATTATATATCTTATATACAAAAGTGTAAACAAACAGCTGCATGCTTGAATCTTTTCTATAGCAAACACTTTGCCTGATTCTGCTAGCTTTGTACATACATAGTAAATATGTATGTACATAAATGCATGAAAAGGAAATTGAATCGATTTTGAACTTGAACTTGAATATAATAAAAACATGCGAAACCGGTTCTCAAAAGTCTGCTTGTTGTTTAATTCTTAACTTGTTCTTGTTTGTTTCAATTATTAATCATATTAAATGAATCATTTAAGAGTAATTCAATTTCACTTTGACAGCTTCTTAACTTTGTTATACACTGTACACAAAGTGTAAGGGGTATCTCTGCGCAATTCGTCTTTGTATAATTTCCCTGACACACAATTTTGTCAGTCGCCCCTGGGCGGAGCATTGGGTATCTCTATTAATAACTGTTCCAAGAGAACAGGGACCTACAGTTTATAGCCGAATCCGAACGGCGGTGTCTTGAATTAATAGAGATTTTCTTGGGCAAATAGCGTCTTTGGGCTAGCGATGCCAGTGCTAGGCAAATGCACCAGTGCGGGGACGTCCGACATCTTTGTATACAATATAAATATTAATATTAATATTATTTATATTTAAAAATCGTTTGCCTCTTTAAAGTGTGAGCTTGAAACACTCTGGACATGATCATATCCCAACGTTACAAGTAGCCTTAACAATTTAAGTATACCCGGTTAGTGTAGTACCAGCAAAGAAATTCCCCTTCAAATGACAACAACAAATGTTTATTTTGCTGTTTTTTGTATTATATAGCTACTAAATATATATATATATATAGTATAGTATGTACATAACTCTTGCGTCTAAATATCTATGTTACAACTTATGTGTACATACATACACATATTTTCATATTATTAACACACAAATGATACTTATTATTATTATTATTATGCACAATGCACTTGTATAAATAATGCGACATTTTCCATATCTTACTTTATTTCAAGCCAACTGACTCACATCTTGTTGCTGTGCTATGATGGATCTGGAACTTGTTGGTTTTAGTTCCTTACTCTATTTTTATTGCGTCGAATATTTTGTAGACCATATATAGAATTTAAACAAAAAACATTTCTTACCCCCGCTTCATGCCAGCTGCCATGACGCAGCCCCCGGCAACAGTTGGAACAATTGATATACATACATACATGTCTTTTACAATGGAAACAAGAGGCACACGCCTTCGATCTCTGTTCATGCCACTCTAATGGCTCCAACTATTGTACAACAAACGTCGTCGTCACAAGGTGACGCACAAACTTGCGGCATGTGACTATTCACACATACGCACACACACATACACACATATGTGTGAGTACGTCAGAAATATGGATATTAATAGTATGGATGGAATATGGAGTCTGCTGTTTGTAGTACCTGCAGATTGTATTACAAATTACACAATTAAATTTTTAATATCAAAAAAAAACAAAACAAAACAAAATAAATACTCATTTGCGTAAATAATATGGGTTAAATCATAGATATTAAATATAAAGAACAGCTGCAAAACAAAATGGTAAGATTCGTAGTACTACGTCAATATTATTCAATATTTGCGATTTAGACGATTTTGGTAATATAGGAACTTTGCCCCAAAAGAAGGTGGGGGAAATTACTGAGTACAGATCTTACCATCATCATATGATATTATTTTAGTTTTTGAAATTGTCTTCTAGGTTACATTGATGATGGTATTTACTCTGGCTGTTAAATTGGGAAGTTTTGCAAAAACAAAATATACAGATTTGAATCTTAACCCTGAAATCATATCCTACATCAGTGTATGAATAAACTAATAAAAAACTTCTTGCTGGAGCCCTTGAGATTCTTCTCCCTGTAAATCATGGAATGTTCACCGTACTCCTTCCTTACTCCCGAAAAACACTGTATCAAATAAGTTTTTAGCATCGGCAGCCAAGTAACGTGTTGCACCAAACATAAAATGATTTAATTTTCCGGCGGCCATCTTGGGTCATTTAGAAATTTTAAAATTCTATTCCCAGATTCGTGATCAGCGACCTCGAAAACCCATATATGCATACGCAATTTGTGTTATAACATTTTTTTTTTTTTTATTTTCGCCAACCATCTTGGATTCGCCATTTAACAATTTTGAAATGAAGAATGACCCATATACATATAGATATATGTATACAATATATATTGAAAAAAAGTTGAATATTTTTAATGTGTATTTACGCCCGACCCCGACTCTTCACTACGAAATGTAGGGTATTCCTATCCAAAAGAGTGTTGTTCAATACGCCAATATCTACCAGTTTTTACCTATTTTTGTAAAAGGTTTTGGTATTGTTTAGTGCTGCTAGTATGTTAGAACACTAAACAGCTGTTTGTAAGCAAAGCACGTCACAGGACACTTGTAAACAGCTGATTATTTCTGCACAAGTTGTTACTCTGGCATTTTTGCTTTTATGCCTCTTTATTGGAGTTATTCGCGTTGTTATTCGAGTATTCTTGTCTTTATGCTTTAAACACCCTCCAACAATTAATAGTAGTATAATTTTTCGCCCTTTTAATGTATGAATATATATATCCAAACATTTCAAAATATGTAGATTCTTAAACCACATCCCGTAAAATATATTTTTTAGAAAATTTGACGTATTGTGAACCATCATGTTCTTCAATGGTATACATCCCATATACAAAATTGAATTTCAAGCAAAAAGTAAAACGCAAATAAATGACCTTGCCTTAAGTCCAGCATTGGTTGAATTCTAAGAAATTCTGTTAAGTTGCTCATTGGCCTTCACGTTGAGCGTTTATTAATTTCTGAAGAACACATTGTGCTCCAGTGAACTTCAAAAGTCAGCGTAAAATAAAAATAACAATGGAAATTCCAATAAGTTTAAGTTTAACAATTTGCTTTATTTTTATAATATGAGTTTTGCTTAAAGTTAGCCATTAAAAATTACAAGAATCTTTTCAGCTGAGATAGGAATATTTTTTTTTAAAGTTATGAATTTAAATTTTAGGTGCATTGTCGTTGTGTAGTCAAGGAAAGTAAACTCAAAAACCTTGGTCCAAAGAATTCCAATAATAAATAGAAACAAATTAGTTTACTTTCAGTAAACATTTGAAGATATCGCTTTTGAATAATTTATTACCTTTTTTTTTTTGCTGGTTTCTAGTTGGAGAAGAAGGCTCTGCACAATAAATTGCATTTCAAATGTGGGTAAAAAAAATGGCGTATGTTAAAGTCGGATGCGGATGACTTTGAGATACCCTGAACCATCACAACAAACAAATAAATAAAAGATGGCGTACGTTAAAGTCGGGTGCGGACGACTTTGGGATACCCTGTACCACTGCTTGCAACAAAATCCGGTAAATTGCTTAAGAACACCAAAAGACATTTGATTGCCAAATTAGATTATGATACCTTCATAAACAACCAAAACAGACGAATTTTTAATCAAAAACTTTTTTTCGACCGATCGGCCCTTTGGGAGCTATGAGATATAGTCAACCGATTTTGATAAAATTTGGTACAGTGTTGAAGATCTCCAAAAAACTTCTGAATGCCAAATTTGGTTACAATATCTGCTAAAACAAACGAAACACAATGAATTTTGTGCAAAAAACGTTTTTTTGACCGATTGGCCCTATGGGAGCTATATAATATAGTCAACTGATTTTGATCAAATTTGGTATAGTGCTTGGGAACTCTAAAAAACTTCTTAATTCCAAATGTGGTTACGGTATGTTCACAAATAAACGAAACACAACGAATTTTGTACAAAACACGATTTTTTGACCGATTGGTCCTATGGGAGCTATATGATATAGTCAACCGATTTTGATCAAATTTGGTATAGTGCTTGGGAAAAAACTTCTTAGTGCCAAATTTGGTTACAATATCTTCACAAACAAACGAAACACAACGAATTTTGTACAAAAAACAAATTTTCGACCGATCGATCCTATGGGACCTATATGATATAGTCCACCGATTTTGATAAAATTTGGTACAGTGCTGGGGGTTTCTAAAAAACTTCCGATTGCCAAATTTGGATATGATATCTTCATAAGCAAACGAATTATCCATCTAAAACTTTTGCTTTTTTTCGAGGTCCTCTGAAACACCCCTATGGGAGCTATATAATGTAGTCCCGATATCAAAAAAATAAAATAAACTTGTCTCCTATGGATTAATAAGGGATCTTATCTGAAAGTTTGGTTGCTCTAGCTCTTACCATCTCTGAGATCTAGGCGTTCATACGGACAGACGGACATGGGTATATCGACTTCTCTAGTCACTCTGATCATACTTTAGGTAACTTTGGGGGGTCTCCGACTTCTCCTTCTGTACGTTACATACATTTTCGGCTTGCACAAACACAATATACCCTTTGTACCATACGGTACAGGGTATAATAATTATAGGAATTATAGCATATATAGGATGGTTCCTAAGGAAGCTATAAGATGTTGATCCTCCAAAACAAAGTTGTTTGTAAGCTTTCTGTGAAGAAGTTACAGTTACAAAAATCGCTATTTGGACTCATATGCACTAAAAAAAAATAAAAATATTTTTTTACTTTTTGGGAAACCCATCCACGTAGAGGTGTCTTAACGTGTCCCATTTAAGCATTTTTTAAACATTGCAGTTGCAATGGCATCTTTGTGGTGTTTCTTTGCGTAAAGTGTATTTTAGAGTCGGCTAGGCATGACAATAGAAATTGTATTTTCGGAAATTGGGAACTTATTGTCAAGAACAGTTCAAATTTTAAATACTATTTTGAACTTATATAACTACCATATGTCTGTACTAATTTGAATTCAAACAAAAAAATGCCAACAAAAGTAACAAAAAGGGCCCCAAACTGTTAATGGCATTATGTAGGTAGTCACTGAGAGGTAATATAATATACATATTGTAGGTACATATGTATATAATTGCCTAAGCTAAAAGCCCAGTTAATTAGCTTTTAATGCGCTTTCAATTCGAGCAAGTGGAAGGTTTATTTTGTGGCTATTTTTTGTTAAACTTGACATTGCCTTTTATGATATACCTACAATACATATGTATGTACCTAGAAATACTATATACGTATTATTGTACAATAGTAAAAGCGTATACCTAGAGTTTATGAGGCATCAAAAGCGTATTGTTTATACAGGGGATTAGGCTCATTACAGGCAAAAGCTTGTTACCTGCTTTGGTCTTAATGCAAGGTCAAATTAACAGACTCACACATATGTTCATATACTGTATATATATATATATGCACACATTATATATATTACTATATAACACACATGCGGCGTACCGGTACATTATAGCTGGAGTCGTTAGCTACCAAAATTACAGTACCCAGCACAAGCCTTTCTCTTGGGAGTTCACCTCTTAACAATTGCATGTCATTGAAGCGTGCAGAGGATACCCCGGGTAAAAAGCAACTTATAAATTTTTTGTTGTTGCCACCAATATAAAAAATTTACATGGCAATACAAATTAAGAAAAAAAAACACTGCGGTTCAATTTCAATACAAAACGATATGTCACAATGTATGTACTTGACAAAAAAAATATTCTATAATATTATTATGAACGCCTAGATCTTGAAGACTATAAGAGCTAGGATAACCAAACCTGACATTTGGACTCTTCTTTCTCTAGTATGCAGGAAATAAAAAAAAAAACACATTCGATTGATACCAAATATCGAACCGTAAATATAGGAGAAAATCTCAAAATACTATTTTTACCTCTCATTTTTATACCCTGTACCTATAGGTACAAAGGGTATACTAGATTTGTGCAATGTATGTAACGGACAGAAGGAGGCGTGGCAGACCCCAAGTCCTTTATACCAAAATGCTTATCATAACCTCGGGTAGCGATTGAGCCATGTCCGTCCGTCCGTCCGTATGAACGCCTAGATCTCGGAGACTATAAGAGCTAGAGACACGAAACTTTACCAGCTGGTGCGCATATTTCCTAAGCAGATGAAGTTTGTTGAATCATGTCAATATCTTACCCCGTTCCCCCGCTGTAGATTTTCGCGGTTTTTAGCCACACCGTTTAATATTTTCATTTTAAATTTAACAGAGCGATGCGTTATGGATACATGCATCTATGTGTAAAAAATGAACAAAATCGGACAAATACAACAGAAGTTATAGT